>WEIT01018907.1:119298-157064 GCA_013389985.1 Dryoscopus gambensis | reverse complement strand
GAAATCTGATTCTAATTAAGGAAGGTTTTAGGATTATTTTCTAATGATTAGAAACATTTACACGTCCCTTTGTTCACAGTTTCCTCCGTTCCATGACAGCTCTGCTGGATCCTGCACAGATTGAGGAGAGGGACAGGAGGCGGCAGAAGCAGTTGGAACATCAGGTAGACTTTGGGTTTAAAGCCTCCCACTTTTTTAATAAGAAGAAAGGGTAAAAGGTAATGTCTCATAAATAAAGCATGAGATTTAATACCAGAATCCAGGGAGGCACTTGACTTCTATGCTTTAGATGACATGTGCATTGTTTGGCAGTATTTCCTTCAGTCAGACTCTACAATTCTCTTTCAATATTTGCACAAGATTATTGCATTCTGTAACTGAATTCCTGCCTCAAAAAATATCTACAGTTCAGTCCTTAGAGCCCTAGCAGGTTTGTGTGCATTTTCCTTCAGTGTCCACTGTTATAAGGAGGACTGAAATTTACAGATTGCCAATCCATGAATCTTTAGTTTTATATCTACTTTAGTGACATTTACATAACCTCTGTGGCATGCTGACAATGTGTATCTGCATGCTGCTGTCTCCAGCATGGTGTGAAGAAGTCTCAAGATAAATGTAAAGAGACTGTTCTGCTCACACTGTTGCTCTGCTGGATCAAACTCTGGATTATTGGATGTGCATAAGGTGAAAATCAGACCTTCATGTCTTTACAAGAAAAAAAAAGCATTTTTCTAAAACATAGAAAGCTCTTTTTTCTTTCTGAATATTTCAGACTGCTCGATTGGGCTGGTGATTTTCCAGAAACAGAACCAGGACTGTTTCAAATATATTGTCTTCAACTTTTTTTTCACTTGTCCAAATCCAATTCTACACATACACAAAAACACACAAATAAATACCCTACTGTGTCAGGTCAGCAGATGTGGCGCTAGGGGCCACAGTAATGACACATGGACAGGAGAGATGTCAGAACAGTAAGAGCCAAAGAAGTAGAAGCAGAAGCAGAAGAAGCATCTTTATTGCTACTTTACAATATTTATAGATTTCTTATAACTACAGATGATTGGAAGGTGAGGTTGACACCTTCTCCGTCACATTGGATGGACCAAGAGTCCATCAACTTTACCTATCACGGAAATGGAATGTAAACATAAGAAAGCAGCTAGATAAATAACAGGTGTTATTTACACGAAACTGTGAGAATCTCTGATTCTCTGACTCCAAGATAGGCAAACAATTAGAAGGCTGAGAGAACAGTGCAACACCCTGTACAATACCTTAATGTTATATCTTTTCCTTTTTTTTCTGATCCTGCCAGAAAGCAATAATGGCTCAGGTGGAAGAAAAACGGAAGAAGAAACAACTGGAGGAAGAGCAGAGAAAATGGGAAGAGCAACAGGAAGAACTGCGCCTGCTACGAGAAAAAGCACAGCTGCAGAAACAGTTTGAAGAAGAAATGCTGAAGCAAAAACAAAAGGAGGTGGGGTTTGCATTATTTTTAGTGTAGGTAGTCAGTGATAATACTGAATTTCGAGGAAAATGCTTCATGTTCCTCACCTGCAAAATTGTGTCACCTCATCATCTGGAAAATGAAAACTATCCAAATGTAGACATTTGAAACCAAAATCGGCTTTCTTAATTAATAAACTTACAACACCATACAAGAATAAGGCCAGATTCCTTTTTTTAACAATGGCTTTTTCAAGAAGAGAAATTACAAGAACTGGCAAAAATAGAAATGTAGTTTTAAATAGTGCAAAAACATCCATTTTAAAATTCAAATTTAAAATTAAAAATTCTTCAAAGTATATGATCCAATTATTGTTATTGGATGCTTTTAAGGTGCTTCAGAACTATAAGTTCATCTGAGTGAATGTGCTTTCAGTCTGAATTAAAGACTTCTTAGGATATAGTCTGGAAAAGTAATTCTAAAAGTCATTCAAGTTCTACAGCTTTCCCCTGTGTAGCTGTTGCTGAGCTTTACACAGTGCTTTCATATAAAAGGTAAACCAAAAGTACATTTTGACCTTTGGTAGGTACAGATTTTGCATTTCTATCTGCTCTTACCTCTGTGGAAAGTTAAAACCCTTGGTCTGATGTTTCGTGCTTCCTTTTGGCACAGAAGCAGCTATTACTGTTTGCTTCCTCTTTGGAACAGTAGCAGATTCCGTGGTGTCATCAGACAGGGTGATTCCAAAACCAGTCTTCTCCAAAGCCTGCAGAAATGCGGATTCCTGATTTCTCTGCATTTCCTGGATGGAAATGTGTAGCATCTGCCTGTAGATGCTTGAACAGACTGGTGCAACATGGGGAAAGTCATCCTTCTCTGTAATTGCTCAGCTGCGTGTTACAGCACCAGTTGTTCTTTCCAACTGCAAATGCGGGAGGAGGTGGGATCAGCTGCTCATAACAGTTTGGAAATGAGATTTTCCTTGGCCCAGTCTCCTGCACCTTGAACGCCCTGAGTCAGGGAACTGTAACCCCCTGACGTTTGTTGGGGAGCTTTTACTGTCTCCTTCCCGTGGAAGTAGGAGGAAAATGGGGCTTATTACTTTTATTTAGGTGCCTTTCATTTCATTAAACCACATGTTACAGGAAGTCACAGATGGCTGACATCAGATGGCATCTAGAAATAGAGGAATTTATTAGAAAGGAAATAAATACCCAGATATCTTGGAAGATCTAAATGCTCACTTTGTAATGCTGGGATTGAAGATCTTTCATTAGTACAGCAGAGGTTCTGAATTTATAATCATAGAAATCATAGGTTACATACTGCACTTGAACTCAACTAGTTTTAGTTTTGAAAAAAAAAAATCTTTTCCCTAAATAAGAATACATGTAAACCTTGAGGATTATATGGTGATTAAATAATCCAATTGATTTTATTCTCAAAATAAATAATCACATATTTACCTTTTTTTTTTTTTTTTTTAAGGAACTTGCAACTCTTAAAGCCAAAGAGCTTTATCAAACAATGGAGAAAGCTCAGGAATTAGCCCAGGGATCAAAACAAGAACAGCACATTCCAGACTTGGCTCAGAAGGCACATGACATTTCAAAACTTCAGAACAATCTTGCTAGTGGCAAGTACAAATCTTCTCATACTTGGTTTGCCTGTTCCTTTGGTGTTTGAAAGCAAGTTGTTTCTGGGGTTGGGGTTTTTTTGTTTTTGCTTCCCTGTCTGCAGCTGGGTTAGAAATTGCTCCTTTGCTTCACAAGCCAAATTTCATTACAATTTATTTACTTTTCAAACAAATATAAGCATGAACTACTATGGAGAATGTTGTGTTTTAGTAAGTTTCAAATACTATATTACATAAAGGAAGAAATGTAAAGATAGCGTCAGGAATTGACAGGAATATTCAGAGCTATGGGCTGTCAGATTTCCAGTGGAAAAGGGCAAGTATTGGGATCTGGGCCAGAGTTCTCAGTAGTGCTTTGGGCTCTAAACCACAGCAGTCTGATAACTCTGTAGCATGGTGTAAATTGAACACAGTTACTAAATGGAACAATTTTACCACTTTTCAGGTGATGCACAGTTTGAAACTTGCAATTCTGGAGTTCCAGCACAAAGTACTAATGCCCCTGATGGTGCAGGGAGTCCCCCTGAGCAGCAGGCTTCTCCTCGGAGGGACACCGCGGTGCAGACAGGTACCGAGCCCGCACCTGAGTCACTCTGGGGGACCTCCACACAGGCAGGGGGAGCCTGTCTGAAACTGAGCCAAATCGCTGTGACTCACAGTGAATAAAGCTAGAAAGAAATACTTGCACAGACAGACATGCTGGTGTATCGCTTTGTTCCTCTTTTTATCACTATTTATTCTTCTAATTAAATGATGTCTCTGTGTAGTTGTTACTTACCAAGTACAAATCCCACAGTCTGAAATATAGCGTTGACTTAGGGTCACAAGCCACGCAGGTCCAAATTTATTCAGTAACTTGATTTCGTTCTCCAATCTTCTGTGTTTTATCCCTTCCTTACGGAGTTTGCTTCTACTGGTCCTGTGTTCCACAGAAAAAAAAAAGAGTAGAAAAGCATTATAAAACTGTAGCAGCCATTTTTAAAATAAAATCAGTAATGGTAGATTGATGCACATACAAAAGTCAACCAAGCAATTTGAATAGCTCAGCCTTGGAGTTAAAATGTAATTTTTTTTTTTTGAGATTGCTTTAATCCTTCAGCATACACTGAGTCAGCCGAGGAAAGAACTGCATGTTGTGAATCGCCTGATATTTCCATAGAATATAAGGAAACATCTAACAGCAAAAAATACCAGAAGGAAATGCAGTATATGGATAAAAATAAACTTTCAGGAAAAGAGACTGGTGGCATTTACAGTGATCTATATGAGCAATATGCAAGAAAAGAAAGACAAATGAAATCTTCAGATAAATACAGCAAAAGACCTGACTGGAACATAAACAAGCCTGGGAAAAGATACATTCCAGCCTCAGAAAGGTACCCCAAGCCACTGCAGAAGCAAAGGGAAGAGAACAAAGTGCGCCGCCAAATGGAGCTGCTGCAGTTGGTGGAAAGGAACAGCCCTGGGCAGCTCAGTGCGAGAAGAGGGGGTCACTCAGACAGGTCTTTCTCACCTCGTGAAGAAACAGCTGGGAAGAGCAAGGGCCACAGAGGCAGAAAGGTGGGTCACTGTCTGCTCTTTGAGAACAATGATGTGTTTTTAAGATTATTGTTCCTCAGTTTTACCTGGGTGGGAATTCAGTTATGTAACCAAAGCACTGAAATTCTATTGCTCAGCCTTGTGTCAGCACTCTGTTGTTCATCAGGAGCAGAAGAACATATTCAGGGTTTGTGACTGAATTTTTACTGTTATTTCAGTCTTCCAAAGTGTTGATTCCTTTTCATTTCTACCCTAACACTGATTCATTATGTGAACAGGGAACTTGATGGCAAGCAGTGTGCAGGACACAGTGACATCACTGACTTGCTTTTTTTCTGCCCAGTCATTGTGTTGTGCTGACAGGTGAGGTACAGCAGTACCTGCTCAAGAAAACAATGTTTATTTCTGCAAAGAATATGGATTACTGAGGATGCAATTACTCCATTGCCACAGAAATGCATCCTCCTTAGTGGAGTCATTCTCCATTTGCAGTAAGCATTCTATCAGTAGAGCTTGTGGCTGGAAAAAAGTCTTTTAAAGAAAATACTATCAAATATAGTCTTGGGTTTTCTCTCACCCTCTCCCTCACTTGCTCACTCTCTGTATGCATAAACACCTCATTTTCTCACATCCTCAAACAGCAAAACTCTGGACCTTTCCTTTAATATCTTGGATTGAACTTTTCAGGTTTATAAATTTCTATGTTCCATGGACATAGGAAAATATACACCGTGTTTTTAATAGTGCTTAGAGCTGCCAAAGACGGAAAATTTGAGCAAATACTCCTGTAATTTGTTCATTTATTTCATAGTGTGAAATACAAAGTTGCAGTTCGTGTCAGGTAATTAAAGGTGGCCTGTGTAGTTGTAATTGTGAAATGTGTGGAACACGGCTATGAAACAATTATAAAGATAAGTTCTAATAAACAACTGGAGAAAGCATGGAAGAGGGCTTTTGAACAAGTATTTTGCTTGCAAACAACTATTATAAGTCTTAAGCTGCTTTGTAGTAGTTGTAACTTTAGAATGTCACTTTGTATTAAGGATTTTTGAACTGTAGCTTTAGAATGAAAGGACTTCAACAACAATGAAGGAAGTGAACCTATCCCAAGCTTCCTAACAAACTGTGGAAATAAGAATTTATGATCCTGGAGAAAGGAAACTGGTTGTCAGCATCGCAGATTGATAGGTGCTGAGCCCTACCACCTGCATACACATCTTGGGACACCCACATCCTGGGATATAGGAACTTGAAATAGATCACAATAGAGTACAGAAATTGGAAAGGAACAAAACATCACCACCACAGATTGATGATCCCAGAAAATGGAAGCTGGACCCCACCATCTGGATACACATTCTGGATGTGTATCCTGGAAAATAGAAACTTGAAATAGATTACAGTAAGGTATAGAAATTGGAGAGGAACCAAACATCACCATCAGAGATTTATGATCATGAAGTACAGAATTGTGATGTTAAAGATTAGAAATAGAAACTGCTGAGAAAAGCTTATGAATATGCATGAATATGATCAATAAATACCAGCAGGCCCAGTAATCAGTGTGCAGTTGGAGGGGAAACCCACCACTGTACCCAGCGCTGTCTTTGCTCATACGTTACCATATTAATTAATGAAATAATGAATTGCTGCTTCATATATTGGCTGAGTCAAGCGTCTCATTTCTAACAATAGGCACTACAAGTCTCTTAAATGCAAATCTTTGATAAATACCTTTCTCCTGAACTCAGGTCAAACAGTCCTTTTGGAATTTCAGAACAACTTGCTTTGAAAAATCAAAGCTTTTAATATAAAAAACATGGAGATTTTTTGTTTTACTTCTGACTTTTTTGATTTTCTCCTAGGAAGAACAATTTCGTAAGAATCACTTGAATGAAGAAAGGTATGTCAATACTCTGCATTAATGAAATGTAGAAATACAATATTACTGAAATACACATGCTTTTCTCTCCTGATTTTTTTAAAAGAATTTAGATGTATCTAATTGTCTACTATTAAAAACACACAAGACCAGACAGATTGCAGGTATAAAAGCAGATTAAATGAACAAAAATCCTGTAGTCCTGATGCCTGAGATAACCACCTAAAAAACAGAGACTAGAGAGGAATGAGGGAATAAAGGTAGATATTTATTTGAAGGGCCTTCAAAGGTACACCCTGGGGAGCCAGAGGCTACTCCCAAGATGGACCCCGGGTCACAAGTTCTTCACACTTTTATAAGTTTGGTTTGTTTGCATATCAGGGTTAGTTGTCCAATTAAAACTTAAATTAATGACATAATTTTCCCCAAGTTTTCCTCCCTTCTAAGATTTCGGTTCCCACATTTTGGGCCTAGGACAGTCTGGGTGTCCTTGGACTGCAAACCTAGAGAGGCTTTGTTACGTCTAACCAGCATGAGAGAACAGAAGTTAACAGGCTACAAGAAATTTCAGAGTTACACACTAGGATTTGAAAAATATAAAAGTTAAAACATAAGGCATCATTCCAAGGATTCTTTGTTGCTGCTATTTGAGAAAATTAACCACGGTACTGAAGTATTGTTTGGGCTTTTTTACGACTGCGATTGTTCCATACAGGTCGGAATCACCACCTGTTCCAGCAGTTAGGAACAGATTACTCCAAGTACAACAAAGACAGATCCAGGCTTCTCATTTCCTGGTGCATAACCACCATGGTAGAAGAGAGAAGAACAGCAAGGGAGGTGCCCAGCAGAGGAGCTCCCCCCCTGCCGTCCCCGAGGCCGCGAGACCTCCCTCGGCGCAGTTCGTGCCCTACGTGCGCACGCGGGAGGTTTATTACCTCGATCCTGAGGCACCGCTGAGCCGACCCTCAACACACGACCCCCAGCATCGACACTTCCATGGTACTGAAATGATTCATGGAGAGGAGAAGAGATGTTACAGTGATTTACAGTTTCAGCCAATTTCGTATTTGCTTTTTACTGAATTTTGCACTAATCTCTGTGTTGCAGCAGTGCACAAAAAGGCTGTGCAACCAAATTATGCTCTGTATTAAAAAAAATAACAAACAAACCACAAAAAAGTTTTTAAAAATCAGAAAAACAACAAAAAAATTCTATTACAGTTTATTTGTTTGTTTAACTTTCATGAAGTATGATCGCACTTCCTTGCATTACTGTATAGAGATTGGGGTTTAGGAATCTCAGTGTTGTTTGATTTAAAAGTAAAGATTATAATCTTGATAGCAACCAACCCCTGATTTTCACAAACTTTCAAAATCTACTGCTTCAAAATTAAAAGAAAATTAACAAAGAGTATTATTAACTGATTTGATATACGTTTACTTTTAGATTCTTACCAAATGCCACAACAGATTTTTAGCTCAGATCACGTTAGAGATCCTCTTCTAAATCCTGAAGTAGTTACAATCAGAGAGAGACAACAAGCAATTCTCAAAGGATTGTCAAAATTGCGACAGGTAAGCAAAACTTAATTGGATAAATGTGCATGTGTATATCTATACTGAAGTAAAAATTATCAGATCATAATCTTTAATTCAATTTCCATCATACAATTTATGTTTTGGGCCCTGTCCTCTACTTCTGTTCCATTTTACTAATTTTGCTTTTCATGTGTTGCTTCCACCTTTGGACAGGCCTTGGAGAGGGAATATGGACTCCTTAGTCCTTAAATCAGCTATGAAACAGTGGAGTGCCTGAGCAAACCTGAAACCAAGAGAAATGGCTTTGTTTGGTGTCCAGGTTTCCATAGTTAGGGTTGTTTATAGGGAATGGATCAGTTTCAAAAGAACAGAGTTTTAACACAACACTAGAACCTTGTTAATGAGGTTTCCCTTCTGCAGTTCCCAGCTCGGGACAGAGCAGTGGGGTTGGTGCAGAAGGGTTGTTGGGGTGGTCTTCTGTCAGGCCTGGAAAAATACAATTTGCAAACTGGAAGTGTGAACACTTAAAAAAATCCTCCCAAGACAGCTGCTACTTGTTAGCATTTAAAAAGAAAACTCAGGATTTGTCAATCAGCCAGGTTTTCTGAAAAGAAAATGAAAATTAGTTTAATACCACAGACACACAAGCTCCTGAGATAAAAGCCTGTGTGTGTTTGTGTACATTGTTCTCTTTGTAGTCAGTTACTGGTAATGGCATCTCGTTATTAAAGCCTGGGTGAATTTGACACTCCGCCTGTTTGCAACAAGGTGTGGCCCACAGCCACTGAAACCACAGGTCTGGACATGCACGTGAGCACTTCTCTTTTATGCTTCTAAATGGCCAGACAGGGCTGCAAGACAGAAAAGATACTTCAGGCTTGCCTTTTCTTTGTGAAGAACACTGAAAATAAACATGTGAACGGGTCCAATCTAAAAGCACCTTATTTCTAGCAACAGGATTTTTCTCTGCCTTGAGAGAGGAAAATTTCATAAATAATCAAAATACAGGGAAGGAA
The DNA here is from genome assembly GCA_013389985.1 of Dryoscopus gambensis. Lineage (NCBI taxonomy): Eukaryota > Metazoa > Chordata > Aves > Passeriformes > Malaconotidae > Dryoscopus > Dryoscopus gambensis. The sequence goes on along the minus strand of WEIT01018907.1, from coordinate 148,000 downwards.
ATCTGACAGACTGAAGTACAACAAAGTGAACAGTAGTTAATGCTAGTGATTACCTGTTGTGCTCTACAAAGACAGGAGCACTGCCATGTACACATAGTGCTTCAGCAGTAGGTAATTCCTTGTGCAAACAAAGGCTCATGACCCTCCCCAGGTCAGTAAGAAAAGCTGTGACCCAGGAACACTGAAAGGCTGCCAGTTTCTAACAGCTTCCAGATTGGTTTCACTGGATCTGGTCCTCCCCACTGCTCATTAACATTTTTGTTAAATATCTGCAGCTGCTAAGTATTTTGTATTCAGGCTTCTGATCCAAAGGAATCTACTCCACAGCAGGTACTGTAAAGACACCTTTACTGGTGACACGAGCATGCAGGGGTCAGCACCCGCATCTGCACGTCCCACTATTGTTGGTTTTATACTTTTACAAATCTGACCCCCACCCTGCCAGTTCCTTATCTTGGAGTCCCAGATCTGGGGCTTGGGGCCTTACATAACCTGTGGTTTTCTTATCTCCAGCTTACAAACACAACACAGCATACCAATCTTACACAAATAATTACATCTTCCTTTATGACACAGAGATATTCACGTTTGACTTACAAGCCACCTACACCTATTTCACTGATAACACTCTAGTTCCATATCTCTTCTAGCAGAACCCGTGACTTTGCATCTTCACTGTTTTCTGCTGGTACTTGGGAGTTCTCCAGCCGTTATCACATTCAGCTGGCCAGGGCTAGGTCTCTGCTGGGGAAGCAGTTGCAGTTATCACTCCTAGCCTAGGGCTGGATCCCTGCTCGGGGACCTTGTGAAGCTGTTCAGTTTGCAGTAGCAGCCGGGTCCTTGTACTGCTCACGGCCCGCAATCGTTCACCTTCTTCGGGCAAGTCCATGGTTTGTACAAGCCCATGTTCTGTATTCCACTTCACTTGCCACTGGCATTTTGCTTAAGAGCGAAGCCAGATTCAAGGTACAATTTGATCCTTGTGCTTGCTGAGGATACAAAAGTTTAAATATTTAAACAGGTTAAAGTTGGCAAGCTGAGAGAAGCCAAAACCTACAGTCATTTCTGCAGTGGCTAAAAAGTAACAGTAAGGTTAGTCTTTCAGTGGATCTTGGTTCTGCAAGAGAGTTAACTTAAACCATGTGGAGTTCCTTTTTAAATACCCTGCCAGCTGCAGAGGGCATTTAGGACATGAACTGTTCAACTTCAGTGTGCCTTGTATACCTAAGTACTGTGTACTCCTGATGCACACACAACACCTGTTTTGCATCAGTTATTTCACTGAGAAAGTATGAATAGTGCAGGATTTTGTCTGGCACACAGACAAAAAGCCAAGTTTTCTGTTTCAGAAGATAATCTTGCCTTTTTACATTTATGTATACAGATATATAGTGGATTGATAGTTTCAGACTACGTACATACATATCTATATTTACAACATATTTAGCCATTGTTTTGTCTGGGGAAATTCACATAATCACATAATTTTGACCAGTCTTTAGTCTTTGAACTCCACACTCAGCCAGTGGTAGATAAATACAGCTGGGCTGGTGCAGGAAGAGGCCAGTGGGACTGACTGACCCAGGGAAAACACCGGGGGAAAGAGAGGGCCAAGGGAGGGCGAGTCTGTCACTGCATTTGCTACATTTGGACAGCAGATCTCTTCCCGTCGGGTCACAGCAGGAAGAGGAACTAGCAACAGACTCACTTTCCTCACTGAAATCAAAAGTCAGTGGATAAGCCCAAAGTGAATTATTTGTGACAGAGAAGGGCCAAAGTTTAAGAAAGAGGAGCACACCCCCCTCAGCGCGGGTCAGTACTGCCGGAGCAGCCCATTGTTGCTGAGGCAGCGGCAGCAGCCCAAGGGCTGCGGGTGACCATGGCTGGGTGGGGACACACCCCGCGGCTCCCTGCGGAGCTGTTTCCCATTGCTGTGCACCTTTCCAGTTCCTGTGCAACCCACGGGATAAACACTGAACCTCCAGCTTGCAGGGCTACTTGTTCCTCAGCTCTTGGGTTACATAGGGCAGTTTATTTCATAACTTGGTTTTGTGACGTGCTCCTAGAAATGCAAGAAATGTTCTGTAAAAATAGTAGTTACTGACACAGGGACTGAAAACTACAAGGATCCATTAATAGAAATAAACAGATCCTGTTGATTAATTGGAAAGCAATTAATCCAGTGATTGAAAGTAGGCAGCTGCTGCCTTTGAAGGTGCTAAAGTCTTACAGGCTGCTGTGCTGACTTTCCTTTGGTGGCACCAGGAATCTGTGTCTAAATTGCTGTAGGAGCTGCTGCCTTGCGTTAGGTCTGTACTGAGCTGTGCCAGCAGCCTTGGAACTCTTACCTTTGAGAAAGGCCCTGGAACTCTGAGAAAAATAATTAAATTTTCTTTTTTAAAAAACAAACTTCCATGGTACCAGATTATTTCTGACAAGTCTAAAATAGATGGAAAGCAACGGGCCAGTTGTATCAATATATATGATGCTGCTAATTAGAGTAAAAAGACTTATTTTAATTTATGCACATATTTGACATAGCTCTATCATGTATGACTTGATAGACAAGGATACATTTCCAGGAGGTTTTTTGTGACAGGTTTTCTCTAGCATCAGTACTTAAAAGAACCATTAACAAAGCAGGAACCTGGAACCTTTTGACAGTAAATCTGTGTATCCTGAAACATCTGACACTGGTCTGGTTCCAATGGCGCTGCTGCTCTTAGAGTATTGTTTGTGTTAAGGCTAAAAGCCACTGCCCATCAAGGTTTGGGATTCAGCTTCATACAAGAATTCACTGCAGTACTGCAAGTGCAGAGACACTGCACAAAGGAGTGAGAAAGGTCCATTTCCCACAGTGGACAGGTCCTTTTTCCCTCTGCGTGGCCACCCCTGGAAACTGGCCTGGCTTCCATGCCAGTCACTCTTGAGGGTTTCTGTAGCAGTGCCCTCTCCCCTGAGTGCACAAGGTTGCAGGTTTTTCTGAAGTTGTGTACTTAGAAACCATTGGGCCTAAACAAGGAAATTGATTGTAACTAGGAAACAGTGACACTTCGTTAGTTCAGCCTGCATGAGGAAGACAGAACATTCACATTTGTATTTATTTCAGGGCCTCCTGCAGAAGCAGAAGGAGTTGGAGAACACTCTGATTCCCATTGTAGCTCAAGAGAACTTCATGCCACCGTTTTGAGGGGTACATATGAATGCTCTGAATTCTTAAAATGGAAATGCACAGCACTTTGCTACTGTAATTAATTATGAACCACCTCTAGTTTTTTAATGAAAATTAAATTATGAGAATTTTGATAGACTACAGGGTCATGTTACTTTTTATATTGAAGATACATTAAACTAATGGTGAGGTATTTGTTTAGAAAGGTCTTCATGCTACCTGAAGACGTGTCAATTTAATATAAACCACCAAAAACATGGAAGAAAACTGTTATATGGGTTTTTGTAGAACTCAGTGTGTGGATTTTGATAAATAAAAAGATTAAGCTGTATTCTGAGTGGCTTTAGTCATCTTTGTTGGTATTTTTAACTACACCAAAGTGCTTGTATTTCAATATTCAGCCACCTTTTAGGCTTATACAGTGAATATTAAGTCCTCCCAGCTTTTAAGACCACAGTTCATCACACAATCTGAAACAATTCATTGATACAAGGGGGTTCTTTTTTTCAGAAAAGAGTATTTGCCATGTTTGAGGGGAGGGTAACAAGTGCTACACTAGTCTGGTACTGGTTCTTAACTTGAACAAATAAACCAATCCACTGTTAATAGAGGGAAAGAGCCAACTTTAGGCATAAGCCTATGGGGTCTGTTTGTTTTTTAAAAGCTGCCCTTCTTAACCAATTATTTTGTCCAAACTAATTTTGTGAGTTAGAGTTACATTGTTTCAAACACTCACCTGGTACCACACAGCACATCCCAGAGAAAAGCACTGAAGTCAAATTACAAACAGGAAAACCCCCAAACACAGGACTTTGGCCAACCTGAAGGAGCAGGAAAGGACGAGAGTCTCGGCAAAGCTGAGTGCGGCAGCAAGCGTTGGCTGCAGACTGCAGAGCTGCTCACGGTGGCCGCTGCCTTCCAGAAGCCCAAGGCAGAGCACGATGAACACAATGAGCCGAGTAAGAGAATCGGTGAGGGTGCAAAGGTTGGGAACTCCACAGATGTGAAATTAAAAAGACAGGATTAAGAAACAGATACAACTGTACTTATCCCAGTGCAAGTTCGCAAAACAAATAAAACCAAAAAAAGCCCGAAAGCCCCAGGAATCATTAAGCTGAAGTGGGAGAGGATTGAGGTTTTTCTGATGCAAACTGAACTCCCACAGCCATTGAACCCAGGTTTGTCCTTCTCTCATTACAGCAGTTACAGTGGCCAGATAAAAGCTGCGAGGACGCCGATGGTGCTGCACTGGCACAGAGCACCAAGTGAGACACACGGATACTGCTGGGCACGAAACCAAGCCCAGGTGTTCCCCAAGTACTTTGCAAACAATATAAGAGCCACAGACAAAGCAATGTGTTAGCAAGTCCCTTGTGCATTAAGAGTTTATTTGATTTTTTTGTAATGGAACTGCACCATTGGTTACTCTAATTGAGGTATTTAGCCAAAATCCAGTATATAGTCATGAAAATAAGTACACTGCCTTCGAGCTATGTAAAAACATTGTACAAAATTTGTGTCAATGTCAAATAAATACATTAATTTTAATATTTATGTAAAGAAATGTGACTTGGGTAGTCTTACAGTTAAAAAAAGAAAACAACTGGCTCTTTCACATATTTTAGGCAAACATTCAGCTTTACATTAAACAGACCTCAAACTGAAGCCTAGGTAACAGGTCAAATACAAATGTAGAAACTTAAAAGTGCCAACAAACAAGATAATTCAAGTACAGTAAATGTTAAAAAATATATGTATTTATTTAAATTTTCAGATGGTTCCAACAAGGACAGGCCATCAGGAATTTAAATAGAACATGAAAACATCTGAGATAACAAGAACAAGAAACATTTTGTCCAGAATAAAATAGAAATCGTTAATCCAACATTTTAGAAACAGAGAAGTCCACAGCAACTTAGAAAAAGAGACTTAGGAGTTCATTTCTGTTCTGAATATGGCCTGGAAGAATCACAGCAGCTATCCCAGCCACCAGGTGATAATGACTTATCTGTATCCATGCTCTGAGTGTAGGCAGATATAAAATAATTGCTCCCTTCTTGGTTTTGATTTGCAGGAGAAATTGGGTATGTTGTTCCCAGAAAAGTCTGATGAGTGAGTACACTAAAGTGGCTGAATTGATGGGACATGTTTAATGGTCTGCTATAAACCTGAAAGTTACTGAAAGGAGTTTGTTCAACTGCATTGTGTTTTTCTCCTCCAGCAGAGCATGCTGTAGAAACTGGAGTAATTGGCTGCTTCTCTTCCAAGTCAGTTTTGTAAGTCTTTTCCACAAGGCCAGTTTGTGCTTCAGGAGATAACTCTGTAACTGATAAGCAGCTTTCTTTAGCATCTACTCCATGTGGGCCCTTGGCCTCTGTCTGCAAAGCTTCCACATAAGTATCAAACTTAGAGGCATCACTGCAGATTTCTATTTCTGACAATTCATCCCCTGAATCCAGAGACATGTCCTCCTCATCCTTTTCATCCTTTTCTACAAGAACTACATTAAAAGAGAGAGAAAGTCCTATTCTATTGAAATACAAACTTTGGTTAAAAAGGCCATACACTACTCACAGTGTTACACTTCAGGTCTGCCAGTCCAACAGCATTTAAGTCTTGGTCTTCTGCCACTCGTGTTCACTTACTCAACACACACACTTAACCCTCTGTGGGAGTGTGGTGCTAAAAGCTTCTGCACACCGTGTTCATACTTAGTGCTGGGAAATCCCAACTCCCAGCTCCAAAGGGGGCAATGTCAAAACCGCATCTAAAGTTACACAGCAGGTGAGTATTTGATCAGACAATTAAAGGAGTACAATTACTGACATCTCAGTACAGTTTATCTACTCTAAGTAGATAAAGTAGATAGAGAGAAGTTTATCCTTTTCCTGAAAACATGCCCTGTCTAGTGCCTCAAATACCATCTTAGCCTGCACTGTTGTATTTACGGTCTCTGGTGCTCCACCCCAGCTGCCTTTCCCCCATCATTTCAAATAGAAAAAGAGTAGCCTGAGAGTTGGGTTTTCCTTGCCAGCTGTGTGTTCACTGACCAGAGACAAGGCACACTGTCCCACGACCTCCCCCCCAGATAGGCAGTTTGGAAAGGAAAGTTTCAGTGTGTTTGACATTACCTGATTGTCTTTGGCCAGCACTGCAGGGAGGAAGGTGGTTCTGCTCCATAACAGAGTTGTGATACCCAACGAGATTTTCGAAGTTATGCATAAAGTCATCAACAGCAGCAACCACTATGCCATTATCAACATAACTCGAGAGCGTTTTGAGATTCTTTTCTAAATACATAGAAGAAGGGTTTGTATTAATATTTAGCACCCATTATCAAAAAAAGGGGAGAGGTATTCACAAATGTGGTGTTTACCTGTTAGGAAGACAACATGTCTCTGTTGTATGTTTTGAGCCTGAAGCCTGATGAGACAGTCTAGTTCTGGAGCATTTCGAGTTTGAGAATCACAGTTATGGTAAGACAGAATCTCAACCAAGTGCTTCTTTTGATAGGTGTTCAGAAGGGTGAGCAAGTTCAAGGCATTGGCATTCATCCTGCAGTAGGGGGAAAACTCACCATTACAAAGTATTCAAGGTCAGTCTAAATATCAAAAGACAAATGTAAGAGTAAGTTCTATTGAGGTGTGTTTTGGAGGGCATCATGAAAGCTGAAGCATTTTAACAGCTGGTATTATAGAACCTTACTTACCTCCCCAGCTCTTTAAGTTTTTTTTGTATTTTGCAGTGGACTTTCCACTGCCATTTCCCATCTAGGGTATTGAGATCCTCCAGAAACTTTAGGAACTGTTTTAGTTTCTCTGTTATGGAGATATTGAATAAAAGTTAAATTTTGTGGTATGCAGACTGAAAATACTGCTTCAGTATATACAAAACGCTGTTTCCATCACAGTACAGTCACACAATTGCAAACAGCAGCCACTCACTTCAATTTTTCTTCCAAGCAGACTGGCCAACAACAGTATCATAAAACTGAGCTGCTTTTCTGTACCTCAGGTGCCCAGCAGTGGTACTTAAAAGCTAACCTCAGTCATACATGCTCTGCCTTGCTGAAGTATTTCAAAAAATTTTAACTTCATCAACTACTCAATTTCAAATAAAGAAAAAATATATATAGCATATTTGTGGATGGAGTAGTAAGGAATAAAAGGTTCCACAGACATAACTAGACAATGTAACACAAACTGAAGACAAAATCTCCCCATTCCTATATTGTTCAAGAAAGTCACTGAGCTGAGAAAGAGACTGAATTAGCTGAAGTTCTCAAAGAACATCACAAAAATTGGAAGAGCTGATCCTTCACTGTGGTGAGTAGGGGAGCTCTCAGGTACTGAAATGTCAGCATTTGAGTTCTAAAGCTCCCAGAAGCATCACACCTACCTGTACTGATGGACTCTGGGTTAAGGACAGATTCATCCGACACAATAAAACCCCCAGACACAAACAGTTCATGGTAAGTGTGATTCTTCACATCATCCAAACTATCGACCCCTGCAAAGCTGACACAGGACAGCCTCTTCAGAGTCACCAGGCCAGGGATCTGTTTAAAAACATTTGAAATCAGAGATGTAACCAGAGGTCACACGGAAAAAGGTACTGCAGAACTCTCCTACCTACTAATGCCAGGCACCAAACTTCAAAACACATTTTCAAAAAATTACTGTTTCTTCTCTTGCCTGGGGAGGTGCTCTCTCTGGAGCATTACAGGAATAAGGTAAATGGACACTGAGCACTTGGAATAATTTTACTTTCTGTCCAGCACAGGATCTTAAGCCCCAGCTGTCAGGAATAGCTCAGGTCATCTGAGAGCTGCCTTCATCTGCTGTTAGAGCATCCCAAAACCAGAAGCAGAACTACTCAGGCTTCTGTACAGCTTTACAACTACTAACAATAAATATGCACTAGCACCTGCACAGAGGTGGAAGAAGTTACCGGCGAATGTTGGGACAAGACCATTTTTACCACAACCATTTTGTTTCTTCAAACAGCAGCTGAACATGGGGCACTGTTCAATGCTGTGCTGTTAGAAGGAAGCAGCCCTGCTCCAAATGAGCTCATCTCACTATGGCAACAGCTTTCCGTAGCACACAGTTACTTACATGGGACATACCTTATGGATGAGGTTGGCAATGTCTTCATTTTGGATAATGATCAACAGTTTATCTGTATCAGCTCTTCTTTTGAGGAACTGCTCTGGATGGCACTCTGTATTCCGTAACTTTCTAAGATATTCCTGCCACCACAGAAAGAGGAGACAAGGAAGAAGTCAATAGGTAGTTTGGTAAAAACAATGCCCAGATGACAGCCACAACAGGAAGGTTTTCCACTTCAGTGAATCCCAGAGGCACTGGCTTCTTTATCTCTCCCATACATTCATCAGAAGGATGCAGCAACACAGAGCAGCTGTTTCAGCAAGTCAGTCATTCCTATCAAAGCACACACACACGGCCAACTGACAGTATCAAACTGCCTGAGTTTTCAAGAAAAGCCAGAGGTTTTCAACTTTCATCGTAGACATTTAACTACAGAAGAACAGTGATTTCTCAAAGTTCTCTCTACTATTAATTAGAGGGGAAGAAAAAAGCCCCAAAGGCATACAGAGTGACTTTCCATACATTCTTTCTAAAATGGTAAGCTATCACATTTCTTCCCTTATTATCTTTTTTCTGTAAGGCCACCCCCTGGCAGGATCTTCAGAAAGGACCAACCTCCAGCCTGTTCTGTTTTCCAGCTCTAAGAAAAAGACTTACGTAAAAGCTAAATATAAGACTGCCTCAAAAGCTCAAGGAAGAAGTGGGATAGAACAGCCTACTTTTACAATTCACTTTCACAATTCACTTTCACAGTGAAAATGAGTCCAGTTTCACACAAGTGGACTTAAAAGACACTCTGTTCTGACACGAGAGGTTGACCTGAAACAGACTTACCTTGATTTCTCTGCAGAGAACACTTTCTTCCTTTTCATGAATATAAAATTTGACAGGGTTTTTCTGTACATTTTTAAAAATTTCGGCCCAAATGTTGAACTGGCTTAGAACATCAGAAACTGCTGGTCGAGCTGAAATGTTTGAGTTCTCTGAGTTTTCTGGTAGTTCCATGAGATCACGAGCAGAAGTCTGATCCTCCGGTTTAGCATTCCCATGATCCATTTTGTCCTTCCCTGGGGGGAGGCTTGCAGAAGGCTGCTCCTGAGAGTGCAGCTCCTCCCCCAGGTGATTGCCCAGCGGCTCTGGGAACGCCGCTGCGTCGCTGTCCCCGCGTGCGGCCACCGCGTCGGGCACAGGCCTGGGGGCAGCGCCGCCCACGGCCTCCAGTGCCGCAGGACTGGAAAAAACTGGGGGAGGCTGCTTCATGCATGAAGCAGCCAAAATAACACTATTCAACTTTTCACTCAGGGTCTCAATATATTCTTGGACAGAAACCTCTGATGGCTGCAAACAGATGTGTTCAGAAAGTCTCATTATCCTCTCTCGGGCAGACAGGACTGGTGTGGACATGCCACTGACATAAGCAATGTTCTTTTGCTGCAAAATTTCTTGAATCTTTCTTGCAAAGAGTTTATATTCTTCTAACAGTGTTGTCTCTATTACTGCACTAATGGAATGCTTAGCTGTAAAAGGCTCATCTGTCAGCTCATACCGATCTTCAAGTTTCTCCACTTGTCCTGTATAATGTTCATCTTCTGCTGTCCCCTTCTGTGCGTCTGAAAATGGAGAGCAAGGAAACTGATAATCAGAATTTCTCTGTCGATTTACTACCCGGGGGTCATTGGGAAGTGCATCGGTTGGTGGCAAGTACTCCAGTGGCTCTTCTGGTGATTTCAGACCTACAGAGGAAGAGTTCATCTTCATCATCATCTTCATCATCATCTCATGTTTGAAAGTCATACACAACTAATACACTAAAACCTCCAAATCACAGCCCGAAAAGAAGCATTACTGTTCCAAAGACTCAAGTGTTACAGTCCGCTGAGGTAAAGAAGCACAGTACATTTAACAGTAAAACAATACAGTCGTTTTCCCAGAGATAACACAGAGTAAGCACAACATGATATGCCTCCATTAAAAATTAAATTAGAAATCATGCAGGGTAACATATTATTCAAGTTTTTTCATTTGCCACTAGGTTAAAATCCTCACTTTCAAAAAGCTTATTTTAGACACAAATGACTTGGTAGAGTTGGACTGCAAGCTGCATCTGACCTTGCAATTGTGAACCCAAGCTTTTTTGCTTGAAAGGGGGTGGTATCAGTCTGACTGATTACTGACACAACTTCAGGGGTGCTGCAAGGAGTGCTGAAAGCCCCTCACAACCCCAACTCAGTTTCTTCACCATCCATATTCAAAACTATAGTTTTGTTTGTTTTTAAAGCATTCACATTTCTAATTTGTGTCGATATGAAGCCAAACCAATATTCTCCACCAATATCTGTTTTCATCCAGTAGATTTCTGTATTAATCAAACACAAGAAAGAACTGCATAGGCTATAGATGTGCTTGTGTACCAACATGTGATCCAAGAATGGATCCATGAAAGCTACAAACTTTTAGAATATGTTTTCATTCACTATTTGTAGGAATAGAGGAGTGAAAACCCATGTTACCTGTAATTGGAATAAGCTTCCAGTGCATTCCAACTTCCCCTACGTTATTTGAGTTGGGATATTGCCTGTGATAGCCGTGTTCTATAGGTGTACTGGGACAGGCACTGTAGCCTTCAAAGGTACTCCCAGCGCTTGCTTCCTAAAAAACAAATAAAATGCTCATCTCAAAATAACTTCTTTTGGTTTTGCTCACTATTAAGCTTTTACATTCTGAGCAGTTGACAGAAAGAACACACCTGAGTTCACCAGCATACCGGCAATTCTGCCATCAATCTGTCATGAAATAACTGCGGCAGTCCTGAGCACTCGCCTTACAGTCTGGAAGCTGAGGCGGGCAAAGAGGAAGGGAAGGGAGAACTGGCTGCTCCCTCGCTCTTTCCAGGCTGTTGTCTTGATACCTGACTAATGCCATGAGATGTTGGCATTGCTGAGGCACTGCCTGCAACTAGTGCTGGGCCCTTAAGCCAATTTCATCTCATATTCCAGATGGGTAGAAGCAAAACAGTGTGGAGATTATGGGTCAGGCAAACTCGGTCCTGCTCTATGACTTAGAAACTGGGCTTTGTGTGTCAGTACGAGTAACAGAGATCATGGAACAATCACTCTTGTAGGGTAATGAGCTGGAGCAAGGAGCTGGGGCACTGTGATCCCTAAGCACAAGGGGGACCTGTGGCTGTTGTCGGGGCGGACAAAGAATGCCACAACACTATGTCTCGGTCATGCAAAAGTCTCTCTCCCATTTTTACACTAGCTGTATTTATACTACTCTAAAGGCGGCGTAGCCCTTATGCAATTAATCACTGGGTTTTGGCTTCTTGCACATTCGCCAGTTTCAACATCATTCGCCAGTTCCAACATCATTCGCCAGTTTCAACATCCTGTCTGCACAGCTTTCCTAGTGTCCGACTTCCTTACTTCTTTCACTTGCTTCTGCTTTCTTACTCCTTATCACATCTCAGGGGTACCCGATGATTGGTTCATGGCCAGAGGGAGACTCTGCAAGGCCACTGGAGCAGCCGGTAGGCGTCACAGGGATCTGCTAGTTGTGAGCTGACAGAACCCATGTACACCACTGCACCAAGAAGGCACACAGAGAGCTGGGCATGCAGTGAAATGCTCAGAATTCTTCAACTCTGCTCCTTTTTTATTACAGAAAGAACAGATAAAAAGAACCAGGAACACACACTTAAGAGTGAAGAAAATTTCCATGTATGTTCCTACCAAACAGAAAAGCTTCGCAGAAAAGTTACTGCTTATCTGTGTTTACCTCTGTAAAAAAATAGCTTTTTTTTTTCATTCAGTCTCATGATATTTATGAAAAAAGTACTTTCACTGTCAGCATCTTAGCAGCTTCACTTACTTGTAAATGCAGTGTGTGCTCAAGGCCTGCTTCGTTAGGTGGGGGCTGCAGACTGACATCCACGGGGTAGGGCAGGCACAGCCCATCAGCTTCCAGCACAGCCGGGCTCTGCGGGTCCGTGAAGGTAACACTGTCAGCCTGAGCAGTGCTGGGAAGCTCGTGATCATCTCTGTCCTGAGCTGGAATGGACTCATATTCATATTTTTGGCTCATATCCTCTTCAACTTCCTCAGTGCCTAATGGTTGACTGCCAGGCTGTGCCAGGGCCGGGTCCCAGTGGCCTGCAGTGGCCAGCATCTCCAGCACTTTGATGAGCCCGTGCCTGTCGGCAGCAGGGTCAGACACATCCACCTGCCTGAAGTCACTCTCGTGGCCACCATGGTCAGAATTCACTGAGAACACAGAGTGTGGTGAATCTGAGCTTCTGCCCCCTTAGAACAGGGCAAGGAGGGGAAAGGGAATCCATTACTAAGTCTTAAAATAAAAACAAAACCAGATCCCCCCCCCAAGTATGTGCCATGTACCCACGGTCTCACTCTTTGGCATCGGTTCATACGTACACACACACACTTATTTTAACAAAAATGTAGACATGCATTCATCACATATTCTACATTAACAATCAATGTAAAAAGACCTTTGAAGGTTCACAGAATTCCAAGCAGGAATCCCAACCATAAAGCCCACCCTTTGCCACCTCCACCCCTACATGCCAGTCAGTATCTTTCATCCCCCTCAAGAGGACAACCAAGATCAGTCACTTCATCTTCCAGTGATTCACACACACGAGAGTGACTGGTGCTGGATGGAAATCCCCTCTTTGTGTCACTCTGCTCCCCAGAGCAGGAGGCCTTTATCACAGCCTTGAGAAAAGGGTCAGGGAAACAGAAATCAAAGAGGTTTCTTCTGGCAGATCTTAAGTCACAAGGTATCTGTGATACTTCTCTAGATAATTTCATGTGTAGAATAATTTATTCTTATTACTATTAGGTTGTTTCCTTTGTCCCACTACACACATTACTGGCTATTTCAAAACTTAACTATGCTTTTTCCCCTCAATTTAACCTTCTTAGGTATTATATAGGGTATTGGAGACATAAAGAATTACAGCAAAGTCAAACTCTGCAGAAGACATTACAGTATCAAGTCTGCTGAGTGTTCTGTATTTGAAAGTCTTTGGACAGCTCCATAGGCAAGTAACTCTTTGAAAGTCTGCCTTCTTTCCTGAGGCAGAACAAAGCAACTTCCAGGACAATTCCAATTAACTTGTCTCTTAGAAAGAGGAAACTTGCAAAAACTAAACTTCATCTCTATGGATAGATGTCAGGCCAATGTTTAAATGAACCACCATGCATTAAATATCCACAGTATGCAAAAAATACTCAATCTGTAATGATTAAATGATAAATATGCTTTGAATAACAATGTTTAAAGAAGAACTCTAAACAAAGACTTTCTTACCTTCGTACTGACAAATATTCTCTGAAGAGTCACTCATTTTTAGATATTTCTGCAAATCTTCAGATTGTTTTTCCAGCTTTCTTTTCAGACCACTTCTAATTCTGGGGTCCTCAGAATCAGAATCTCCACCTACATTTTTCTTCCTACACTGGATCAAGTTAATGAGTTTTTTGAGTCTTTCAGGATCGTCATCTCCAGAAGGAGGCAGTTTTTGTTTGGCAGCAGGACCCTCATACTTGGAATGGACTTTTTTCCTGCATTTTGCCTTGGAAAAGTCAGAGTGTTCTTCTGTAGCTTCATAATCTGAGATGGGACTGAAGTGCTGAGGCTTCCGATTTCTGTCCAGCAGTTCCTTAGCTCTGGAAACGGGGAGCTGATAGGCCTCATAACCAAAAACATAGTTCTTCAAGCAGCTGTTAAAGTGAGCTTTGTATTTCGGGGCAGGATGCAGAAATCTTTTGTCATCCAGCCGTGTTGAGTACTCACGGAATATAAATTCTCTTCCAGTGCCACTGTAGAGCTTTTGAAAATAGTCATGTATGTACTTTTCCACAACAGCATTGAAATCTGCACTATTGTCTTTACGGGACCGGATTAAAGCAAAATGCAGAGACTGAATCAATTCTGGAGTGATTTCCTTTTTTTCATGCAAAACCATGGTAGTTGAATTTTTCTGTGTTCCATATGGAACACTTTTTTGTGCTGCCACAGGAGAAAAGGGAAACCACAATTAAAATCAAACCATGAAGCTAAAAATAAATGGTGACTAGTTAGCAATATTCTGTGTTAATACATATTGGGTGAAACACAGTTTGGAACGACCACAAGGAAATAATTCAGAAGCCAAGGAAGCCACATCAAGAAATTTCAACTAAGTTTTACATTCTCAAACATGAACAAATGAACCTACAATGTGTGATATTTGCTTTTGCGAAGAAATAAGTATTTCTGAACACCAACACCATGACCATAACCAATGCAAACTGTTACTCTTAGTCCACACTGTGAGCACTATGAAGTCTTCAATAGTATATCATCTCTGTTTAAGTAACCCTGTACCCACCAGTGAACAAACCTACCTGAGTTAATTACACCTCTAGGCTCTGGAAACAGAAACAACGCATGAAGCACACGGGACCGTCCAGTTTGGTGGTCTAGAACAGAAAAAATAAAAACAGTTAAAAGGAGAGGACCACTACACTCCAAAAGACCATCTAGTACTCAAAACCCCACCCCCCTGAAACAACCAAAACAACAAGCCCAACTCAAACCCAAAAATCCAGAGTATGCTTACCATAAGGGGACATCATTTGCCAAGGAGAAAGCAGAAAAAGAAATCCTCTGTCCACAAGTGGTTTCACAAGGACCTGTTTCAAGCAAAAAGAGCAAACTGCTTCAAAGACATTTGCTGACTATGAATACTCTTCCTGACTGTCAGATAATTCTGTCTTGGGCAGAGAAGTGCCCTGATACTTAAGAATATGGAATTCCAGTGAGATTGTGGATGTCATAGTATGCCTCAAATTACTAACTAGTAAAATTATTTTTAAAAACAGGAATAGTCAAATCTGTTGCACTCACAAGTTTCTCTTTCTCTAGTTTTTGAAGTAAACCCTCTAAGTGACTCCCAGAACGGGACTTCTCCACAACTTCATACAGGCTACAGTACATGCCATTCTTCAACTCTGACACAATGTAAGGGGAGAAAGAGAAGGTAAGAAAAAAAGAAACAAAATTTTAATTCAGAAAACTTGAAAATTCTAAATTTAAATAAATTAAGCAAGAACTATTTACCTTCTTTCCCTCTTTGGTAAGTTTCTTTAAAGAACAATTCTGGTGAAATTTTTTTCTTCAACTGATCAATGCTGACAACTTTTTCAACCTCAAGCTTCTCAGGACTGGAGAAGAAGGGGTGGGGGGAGATAAAAAAAAATAAAGACCTCTTTTTTTACCTTCTATATTCCTACCCTCACTGATAAAATAAGAACTAGTAAATACACGCTCTTAAGAATAATTTCTTTGGACTATCTCATGAGCCAGCGGGGTTTATTCCTGCACAGGAGTGGGTGTCACTTCAATGGAAAAAAAACCCCAACAAACCCACAAACGACAAAACACCAAACAGCAAAGAGATGTTGACAGTTGTGTGCCCGAACTCAAGAAGGTTGTGGACACGTGTGACTCGAGTCTTGTTTGACATATTTAAGGCACTTAGCCAGTATTTTAGGTTTTCATCTGAATATATCCAAAACTATATAGTCTGAATATAGTAGCAGTCTCTACTCAAAGGAGTTGTAATAGAGCAGTATTTTAAACTTACTGTCTGCATGGTAATACTCACAGCTTGCATGGAAGGAAGGGTTGTGCTGCTGATTTTACAGAAACGTAGCACACAAGCTTGCCTTTATTCCAAAGCTGCCCCCTCCACAATGTAATGTTAGATTTCTCTAAATTAAGATGGAGAAAAGAAGACTAAGTGAAACCACTTGCCAGCTGGGACTGAAAGAAGAGGCTGCTGAATCTCCAAAACCAGCTTAGGGAAAATTTCATACTAATTTTATAATAGTAATACCAGACAATAATGTTAAAAGGTAACAGAAAGGATGTTATCAATCCTGTTATATTTTTATCTGCTCTGAGCAGAGTAAAGGAGGTTGGTGTGTTACCCACACCTGTGTGTATAAGCACACCCTAGATGCCAATATCTGAGGAATGATATCCTCCGTCCTAACCTTAACTGTCAACCACTTTCATACATATTAATTTTGCTTGAATGAGGTTAAAAACAAAGCATGACAGAGGATCATATTATTTGAAGTGCCACTGAACAAGAAATTCAGGAACTGAAGATCAGTTCTGCCTACACTCTACGTAGGAAAAGAGGGAAAAAAGACTTTTGATTTTGCTCACTTGTGGTTCATTCTGATACAAGAAGATACATATGAAGGTGTCTGTTTGATCATCCAGTATCAGGAACCAGCATGGTTCAGGACAGAATGCAGGTATACACTCAGCATAACTAAACTGGTCAAACATAAAACTACAGGGGAAAAACATCAAAACTTTCATAAAACCAAAAAACAGAATTCATTCTTACCTGTAATTCTATCTGTGTGGAAGGTATTTGGTCTAAACAAAAGAAGACAGATAATGACTCGGTCGGAACAGAGAATTCTGGCCACCGAATTTTACATTAAGGATACTTTATCAGTCTAACAAACAGCAAGACCAGTAATTCCCTCTCTAACCTCAAGCTATCACTGCTATTATACTATTTCAGATACCTCGATAACTGCTTTTAGCACTTCACAGTACAGTCCCCACACCTGGACGCCTTTCCATTAGCACAGGTATCACACTGGATCTGTGATCAACTGGCCAGCTACATATTCTCTCCACAAGCAGTAAGACACCAGTGAAGAGTTCAGAGACAAAATATAGAGAATATTATTTTAAAGTACCAAGCAAGATAATGCCACGAACATTTTTTACGTCCAAAAATTCCTCAGTTAGGTAAAGCCCCCTACTATTTGTGGATTCCACCTGGGCAGAAGGCAAGCAGGTGGGAAGAGCAGCAGAACTGCTTCCCACAGGGCCATGCTGCTGCATAAAACCAATTCTGCTACCTCTTGCTTTGCATTAGAAGTATTCATTAGGCTAAGTCCCTGTGACACACCCATTCATTTCAGCACTGTTCATTTAAATCAGTTCTAAGCTACTGCCAAGAGCTATGCATTCTTCATGCTACGTGCAGTCTTCCCAAAACTCATTTCCCAGCTTACCTCGATGGGGGCACAAATTTTGGTCCTTGTACCATGTCATCTTTATAAGCAAATGAAACAACAGCGTAAGGACAAACATGTCTTGGTCTTCGCCTGATCTCGTCAAAGCTGTATTCATAAAAATAGTACTGGGAAAAGGAAGTGACACAATGTTAAATCAGAAGCCTGGAGCAATAGTCTGTTTCTTTAAAAGCCAATATTTAAAATACAGAAGCTTTTAAATGCTCCTCTCATATGTACTGTAGAATACAATCAATTAAGGTAGTTTTTTCATCTTCTCCCTCCTTTATCAATGACTTAGATACAGACACTACCTCATCAGCAAATCAAGAATGAAAAAATAATTTTGCAACATTTACTTGAAAGTATATTCTTGGTGAGAGAAGGGACAACTAACAAAAACAAAAAAAATCAGAGGAAAGTAAATACTGCAATGAGTTTTGGAGTCTATCCTTAGTTCAGTCACAAAATTCTAATGTAAAATGTTAATTAAGGCAAGCTTGTAATGTGAAAGGAAAAAATACATTCATTTTTTAGTTATCTGATTCAGAGTCCAGCCCAGTAGTTTACAGAAGCAAAAGAAGCTGTTAATACTGAAGAGAATGCTTTCAAGTGAGGATCCTGAAATCTACAGACTTGGTGGAATAATCTGACTGCAACAGATTATTGCAGTAAGGGACAGAACACCTGGAGTAACATAAGTGCTTGGAATTGATTTCATTCTCTCCTCCCTCATCATCTCCAAACATGAGAAGCTGGAAAAGAGAGTAAGGGAAAAAAAAAAGGAAAGAAACAAAAATGCTATTCTTTCCTAGCCAACATCTTCCCTTTTAGGAGTCTCACTTAATAACCACAAACCAGCTGTACTTCTACACTTCAAACTCCCCACATTATGTCCTCTCTTCCAGGTTCCATTCCAGTCCCATGTACATTCCCCAGTTATTTCCTAATAACCTAATACTTCCTAATAACCTAACAGTAATTTCCTAATAACCTCCACCCTAATCTGAAGGAGATCTTTGGGAACAGGAGAGGCTGCCATGCTGTTCCGTGATTTCTAATGCAGGCACCTGTGGCCTGTTCACACACCCAGCTGCAGCTTTACAGGGAAGCTCAGGGTCTCTTGTACTTCAGTGATTGTCTCTCCGTTTCAGAAGTTGTGTTGATGAAGTTTTTATGTAAGGAGGTAACACAGGCGCAGCTTTACCTGAGTAAGTTCATAGGCTCGGTAAGCCAACAAGGAGGTGATTCTATTTGCATTCTTTGAAACATGACACTCATGCTTTGGGGTGGGATCCAACACACTCTTGACAGTTGATTCTGTTGCTTTCATACCACTGTGGTCATATATGTATTTCATTCTGCCCTGTAATAAAGCAGAAGAATTGTAAGCATGACCTTTTTTCTGGACACTGGAAAATTGCTTCAAGTACCAAAGAGCAGAGAAAACAAAACAGGCCATTAAGAAAGCTACTTCTAAAAGTATATTATTTTCATACTTTCAAAGAAAACAATAAATTTTTGCCTTTTGTAACAATTTATTACGCTCTGAGCTTAATATCAACACTGGATTTTAAATCTAGTAGAGTTCTANAATGTGAAAATATTATTAGAGGTTTAAAAAGCATTACATAGGATTAAAGCTCAATGTACACAAAAGAATAAAGATACGATTAACACTCAAGTGCAAAGGTAAAATAATTTTGTGCTTTTCAGTATTTAATTATTTCCTAGACTTTAAGGCCTCAAACACACACTGTCATTTGTTGGTCTGGCTGACTACCTCACATCAAAGAGCTGTAAGTGAATTCAGATACTCTGAAAAGCATCAATTTTGCTTAGGTTCCTCTCATTCCAAGTTTGTATTTAACTGCTTTAGCAAATTGCTCCAGACCCTTTACCAGCTAAACCTGTAAAAAATGAAATGCTCACAAAGCTTTGTTCTTCTCCACCTCGCACCTATTCTGCTTTCAATATTCATGTCACCTCTGAACATGTTCCTCTTACACAGGATGACAAAATTAGTTCCTAATTTTGAAATTTTTATTTGAAAAGTTTTGCAGAAGGAACTTACTGTCTTACACTCTCAAAACTCTTTAACACTTTGTGACTCTTGTAAGTCTCCAATTTATCTACGCTCTTCTTGGATTTGTGGATTCAAGAATTTTAGTTCTATCTACATCAAAACTGAGCTGAGCTACTGTGTCCATGAGGTATTTCTGAATGTACACATCCACACACAAACACAGAGGCAGCCAGCCACACGCTGCATGGGCTCTTGGGCCCCCCAGGTTTACTGGAAAGACATGGCACACTGGTTTGACTAAAGCCAAAATGAGAATTAGGTTTTCCCTTTGGGAAGGGAATTTAACTGAACTACTGAAAAACAGAGCTATGAAATAATGTTCTGATGTCTATTTCCTTTGCTAAAAACATCTTGCTGTGATATAGCTGCAGTCAGTGATAGAAAAAGGACTGAAAGTTCACACAACTGCATCACATTATTTTCTAACTGCTACTAAATAACACCAGCACTTATAGTAAAAGATAGTTACCCATGGAAGGCTTGCCAAGAATTGTGATTTTGGAGTGGCCAACCTGCAGCCCCTTTTCACATATGCTCTGGATCTAAAGAGAACAGACAGTTTTTTAAGCAAATCTACTAGTAAAACCAGGATATGAACAGAACTAACAGTGAGAAATGACAATTGCAGAATTTAAATTGAGATTTAAACAAAATCCCAACCCTTACAAACAGAGGCAAGAGTAGTCTGAATTGTCTTATACAAAACTGTTAAACTGCAAGTCAAACTCTGATATGGAGCAGCTACACAGACTCACCTATATCTTAAAAAACAACAGCCTCCCTATAACTTAAGCACTGCTTATGAACATTACTTGCTTTTAATACAGAAATACCTGCCAAATGATTGCATGCTTAAGAAATCCTGGCTTAAAATAGCAGACAAAGCACAGAAATTCCCTTTCCATCACTTTGATTAGAAGTATTTGATCAAAGAAGAGACAGAGAGGACAATATCCATTTTCTGATATTACAGGTTACCTTATTGACGCAAAAAACCAGGAAAAACACCAAAACCCAAATGCAATGAAAACACAAAATATTCCTCCTTAATTAAAAAAAAAAAACAAACACAAACCCAATAAAAACTCACATGCCATCCAGAAAATCTATCCTTTTATTTATAAAACAGAGCCTAAAGCAGAGAAGATACAGAGATATGTAAATGCAGTACCTTAAATAGCAGGGAAGAGAGGATTTAAATGGTGACATATTAGATTCCTTTCCCATTTTTCGACACCTTCCAGTGCTGAATTTTGCAAAAGTAACTTTAAGATTGTGTCAATAACAACACTCTGAAAAAACCAAAGGCCCCAAACCTCTTAATTGCTGAAGAAAGCATTTCCCTGCAATGTTTCACTGCTCACCTGGCACCGATCCACCAGGAGGAACGCGTAACTTTCTGAGAGCTCCTTCTCCATGCGCCCATCGAGCTTCAGCTCTCTGCGCTTCTCTGTGAACTGTTCACACAGAAAGTTCTTAACTCACGTGCACACACTACTGATGGCACAGCCAAGAGCCAATGTTTTAAGGCCTCATCTATGTCAGCAGATCCGAGTGTACAAAAAGAATCAAAACATAATCCAAATGAAATTACTATATGCTACGATTAAATTTCAAAAACATTGTACCTGTGGGAAATCTGATCAGCCTAATCTGCCCAAGTATTTGTTTTTTTAAGAGAAAGACACTCTTCAAACAAACCTGTGCAGTAACATTTTAGTTTGGTCTTTGTAGCAGAACTGGCTAGAACCATCCAGCCCAACACCTTCCATATCATCTTTTAACTTCAGAAATAAAGACTTTTTCACTTTTTAGGAGACAGATCTCTTACACTGCACATGTACTTTTGCAGATGCAGCTCGCTGCTACTGAGGTAGTTTTTACCAATATTTCTCAGCTGTAACCATGAATAATTAATGTAACAGCACAAAATGCTTCCATTTACTTCATAACTTCAAGATGATTATCACAGCAAATCAATTATATATTCAGTTACTTCGTATGTGAAGCTTTTTGGCACTGGGAATGAAAAGTTCATTTCAGAATGATGCAAGCAAGCCAAGGCTGGATTTAAGAGACACCACAGAAGGCACAAAAGGGCTTCAACCAAGGTGCTCCACGTACTAGTTCAGTAATCAACTTTAGTTAAAGTGCTTCTTGGAAAACAAAACTACAGAGACTATGGAAATTTGTATCAGACATATACTTTAATCTTAATTTTCACAGGAAACATCAGCCTTGCAAAGAAGACATTAAAACATCTTTCCAGGTTATTAAAATACATAAAAATTAAGAAAAATTTTGAAAGCTGAAAACACATAGAAATAAGTGGTGCCAAATACAATTTTTCTGTTAGTCTCTTTGGAGTATCTGGCAGGCAAGAGTTTACAACTATGCAGTAATAAACCTGCCCGAAAAATAGCTGCTTACATTTCCAGGGATGTGAGTTTGCAACTAAATACCAACCACATAATTGAAAATAATCGCCAGGTCTCTGCCTCTAGACTGAGAAGAAGCACTGTCATTTGACTGGTACCTTACTGAGGAGCAGAAGCCACAAATATACTCACTTCTTTTTCCAACAGTTCACTATGAACTAAGCTGGCTTTCTTGTATTTAAAATTGGACTCTGAACTTGGATCCAAGTAGGAAGAATGCAGAATCTTCAAAATATCCTCAAATTCTCGAGAACCTGGATGTACTGGCTGAAAGAGTGCTACAGAAGAGAAAAAAATTAAATAATTAGCACCAATATGCATGTGAAAACATGCAAAATTTTCTAGTTCACTGACAGTTTATGCCTGAAGACAAATGGTTTCTGATTCAACTTCAAATAGAAACACCCAAAATACTTGGAAAATATGGACTTTAGAAAGTTTATCTTAAAATTTCCTAGAATGGTTGCACCTTTAAAAAAAATCACAGTTATGTTTTTTTAGTATTACTCTTGAGCAGCTACTAGTTCTAAGAAGTTTGTAAGTCAAGCACCTCAAGTCCGAATTTACCCCTTGAAAAACATCTAATATGTACTGCAAAACACCATAATTAAACCTTCAGAACCGTAATTAACTAATTAACTCCTTTAAATTAAGTAGCAGGAACAAATTGTCCTAATAAAAACCTCAACAAGAGTTTCATAGCTCGGCCTCGCTTCAGAATTATTACGGGGTTTTCTGTGTTTGCTTATGGCAATTAAGTGAAACATGGCGAAATCCAATACTGTCTAAAGAAGACAAATAAGCTCTTTTTATTAACAAAACCCCACTGCCTGTGTTCATGCTTGATGATGTTATCCCCTACCACAAGTGCTTTAGAAGGAAAGCCCTTCGTGTGCTGTTGTATAAATTGTACAAATTGCCCTCCTGGGCAAGCCTTTGCCCAAGTTCCCACAGGGAAACAAACATTCACATCCCCAAGCTTCTTCTCTGTGTTTGGGTGCCAAGGTGACAAACACATCAGAGGAGCAACCCCAGAGGGAGCCAGCAGAGAACGGCAGTGCAGATTTTGAGAGCAGTGGCTAGGAAAATAACATCTCAGGGGGGATTGAACTAGCACAACACAAAACGTGGTTTTCCTCCTCAGAGTAACTTACAAAACACAAACCAAAAGCGCAGGATTTTTACTGTAGTTACAACAGTTAGGGAGAACAACACAGAGTACTAGTCTCACAAAAAAAACCCAATCTACCATCACTCTAACAACAAATTAAATTTTATTACATCTTCAGAGTATATTCTCCAATTTCATTAAATAATATGGCAGTAGACCTAGACAGCAATCTTTCTCTCATTTGCAGAAAAGATTTACTGCATAAGCCTCAATATAAAACAATTGTTCCTAATGAAAACTGTTCTATTTAGTAAGAGCTGCACACTTTAGAATGCAACACCACATCTGCAAACTGAACTCAAGCAATGATTCCAACACCAGCAACAATGAGCAAGTGATTTTTTAAGAGCAGAAATCGTGAAAGTGATTTAGAAACCATACTTATGTAACATCTTTTTTTGTAACTATGTCTCCATTCTTGAAAAGCTGACAGCAGTACGGGCGGAGACAGAATTGAAAGTGAATGGAATTCTCAACTTAGTATTACTGGGACTGAATGCTCTTGTACTGGAGAGAGAAACACTTAAGGGAATAGGAAACCAGCCTGCTGCAGGTACACACACCCTGGGAAAGCAGCCCCTGTTCCACCCCAGCCCCAGCCTCCTGGGCACTACAACACCAAGGTTTAGAAACTTCCTGTCAGAAAGATCTGGGTTCACACAGTGCCAGCTCCTCAAAAAGGACCAGTTAAGGCACAGGGTTATCTGTGCCAGCTGCTTGACCAAATTTCTTGTTTTCTTACCAGTGTTTACTGCACCTTATCACTTCTCCCTCCTTCCCCCAGGACACATGCTCAGTAAAAATCTGCCTCTCGCTTCCACCTGGAGCCCAAACAAGTGGAAAGCATTGCAGGGTGAGCTAGAAACCACAAACCATACACCATGTCTCACCCACTTTCCCAGATGCAGATCTAGGAAGAGGTACATTATTACACAAATTAAGATCCTGTCATATGTGCAAATATTGTCATCCATGTTCTATTTGTGTTTAAACATCTTCTGCCTTGTGGAAAGCTCTGAGGGGTGAGCTGAGACAAACTTACCCAAAACCAGCATGTCTCCCTACCCTCCTGCTAGGGGGAACCTGCATAAACTACTATATACTTAGCTCTCAACACATATATGGAAAAGCCCTACCTAGTCATTAAGTTATGGAATACAGAAAATAAGAAAATTTTTTAAGGTTGTTGTAGTTTTTTCTTCCAGAACATGGGGCGCTGCAGACTTCCATGTTCTCAATCAGAGCATGAAACCCTACCCCAGTGAGGTGAGCAGCCAGGCAATACTTTTCAGTTTGTCACTTCAGCTGTGGGGTTCAAGGTCAGCGATGCTCTAAAACGTTAATGTCACCATGCAGGGCCTGTGCCTCACTTCACGAAGGAGGCCAGAAACAAGACAAAACTAAAAGAAAACCAAGAAGTACTAAACTAGACCTTGCACAGCAGTCACCAAAGCCTGTGCTCCCAGGCAAACCATGAAATTACTGACTCATCTCCAGTCCTGCATCACTTCAAAGACCAGCAGTGTGCACATTCGTATCTTCCAGGCTTGCTGCACAAAGCTGATCTGCACCTTTACTGACCCGTGTTAATTAAGCAGTAATTAAAGTAAGGACTAACCTGCAGCATCTTTGTAACACAAATCAATTGTTACAGGGTTTGCTGGCTTGCTCAGCACAGGTGAAAACAAGTAAATAAATACTGGGTTTGTTCAGCTTCTACTGTGGCCATTGGAACACGTGTAATTAGGTGGAAATTGAATTTAGCTAACAAGTACTACTCAAGGGACAGGGACTGGACTGGATATTTGGATGTATGTCATGCCTGAGCAGCTCTACTTTTCCTTCACAGCTGTCTGATGTTTCAACTTCAGAAAATTGAGATTGGAGTTAGTGGGTTTGGTTGCTTTAAGTCAGAATGTGAAGACAGAGCCACCCTCCTTGAGAAATCATGAACAAACTTTGAAGTAAAGATAAGTAAATGACTGATTTTCTTATCAGCTAACTTGGCAGAATGCTAGCACTCTTCACACACAAGTGCTCCTGCTACAAAAGCTCCATTGAAAAGCACCTTTTTAAGTCTTCATTTTTTGCAGTCTTCATTTTTTAAGACTAAGGCGAAAAATCTGTGGTGTTAATGAACCGTAGCATTTTTACCTTTATGACTTTTTCAGCCCAAAATGTCTATTGCTCTTAAAAGGCCTAAGCAGTTACCAAGTTCAAGGACTGACAGAGTTCCCCACCTAGAAATATCGTGTAGCAAACAGAAGATGCACATCTCTACCAAAGAAAAGGAAAATCAGAAGACAAATGACAAGGCAAGAAGTTGAAGCAGAACAGGGACAAGCTGGACCTTCATGCAAGTATTGCTGAGTTTCATGGGTAAAAAGACCTTTTTCCCCCACTCGGCCTGAGAAACAGCAGTCATTTGCTACTTTGATAGACTCCAGAAATAAACATCCAGCTTTAATCACCAAGCAACTCCTTAAAGGCACTGACTGCCACGTCAGCATCATTTGTGGAACTATCTTTTGGTGAGGGGATCACTCATATCGTTCAGCAAGTTAAAAGTGCTCTTACAGTGCTTTATCCTTAGAATTTACTTTTCTAATCCTATCAAGGATCTCTCAAGTTTCAAGCAAACTTGGGAACCTCTGAAGATCTAACAACTGAATTAGAAGAGGCCAGGACAAGCTTGAAGACAAATGACAGATAAGCTGCTCAATAGAGCATAACACCATTGCTAAACTCTAACCAAGGAAACAAACCTTCACGAAACTTCTAAGGAGAAAGACAAATGCAGACACACCTTAAAAAAATGATGTTGCAGCCAACCTTTCTTTCACTTGTTTCCTGAATTCCTATGCTAGGAAAAAGAATGAGGAAATCAGAAGTATTATCTCTGCCAAATGATCACAGCTGTCTTTAAGACATATCTCTCCTCCAGATGCATTTCTCCAGATTAAAAAGGATTTCTGTTGACTTTCAGCCCCTACTTAAGTCTCCAGGAGGGGGGATAAATTCCAAAGAAGATAAATAAGCAGCTAAAGCCTAAATTTTCTAGGATATTTCTCTTACATTTTTGCAGCTAAAGCCTACATTTTCTCTTAACATTCTTGCTTTCCAGGTTGAGTTTTTAATTGCTTCACTACCAAAAATTGTTCNAAAAAAAAACCACACCAAAAAAACCCACGTCCAAAAGGACCCAAACACCTCCGACAAAGTCATCCTGTACATACTTTGCACACAGCAGCTAAGCCTTCACAATCAAGGCAGCAGGTACCTCTCAGGATGGCATGTCCAGGAAAGAAATGGTGGTTTAAAAAGCAAAACAAGGACAGTTCCAAGGCAAGGAATGATGAAGCTTCCATGTGTATTGCTTCATGCTGGGCTTTAGAATCAAGCCAAGACAGCTCTTTTGAGAGGGACTGGGGACATTGAGATTATTTTGCAATTTAACAAGATGTATTTAAGCACTGGCAATAAGGATGCTGTAAGCACGTGCCACTACAGCATCTGATGATCCACGCAGTGCTGATCTTCCAGTTCAGTTTCAGAACTGACTGAATTGCATCACTTTTCAAATGGCAATACAAATCCCAATAGCAATTTGGTTGTCCTCAAACTGCACGTTTGGCAGTCCATGGTGTGAGACCAACGCTCAGCACCTGTAAGCCCACAAGCACCATGGGCTGAATGGAGCAGGGTCTGCTTTGAGAGCTTTGGAAGCTCTAAGTCATCAGAATGATTAAAATGCACAAGAATCTTTCTGCAGGCTGAGGGGAAAAAAGGTGAGAATGGGTCAAATGACCTTGACATTAACACGTCAGTTTCTGAAGTAAGGTAAGAATGGCTTCCTCTTCTACCCTAGAGGCCCCAGAAGCCTGAGGTTTGAACTACACAACCTCAAGCTTTTTGCACATTGCAGATGGCTCTGCATATAGGCAAGTGATGAATCAGATGACCTGAAAAGGTATTCTGCAAGTTTTCATTCACATTGGAACCAAGTGCTAAAGAGGAACTTCAAATATCCTTGGTTAAGTGCTAAACATTTCTGAAATACATTTAAAGGTATTCGCATGTAACCATACTTGGGTGTGGCATACAAGACACTTCAGTTGTTCATGAAGCACCATGTAATATCCAGGTATTTTTCTATCAGATGAATTATAAAAGACCTTTTTTCTCTAAATCAACCCAGTTCTTTTTACAGCGAATCTCTGCCAGACTGGTATCACCCCACGACGTGGTGACAATGGGAAAGAACAGAAAGAAAACGGAGTCATTACTGCCAAAAGGAGTTATTCCATTACTGGAGAGAAAAGACTGCATAATGAAATAAACCTACCTTCATCTCTTCCTTACAGAAGAAAGTATTTCAAGAAGTTAAGATGTTACATTCTTCTCTGAAGAACAAGAAGCCTATTCAAACAAGTATTTTTGTGATATGGACTAAGTTACTGACTCTACATTGCAAAAGGGCAAGAACTGGGATAAGTTTCAGGGAGGAAATCAGACATGTCTTCAACTCCACTTAACAAAAACAAAATTAAGCAGAAACCAGTGGAGTCTTGTGAAAAGCAAGAAATACCACAGGCTTTTACAGCAAGAGTTACTCAGAAACAAAAAAAACCAAACCCTGGACACTTGGAAGCAGAACGCTTCCAAGGCGAGGCACAAAAATGTGGGATGCTCCCTTCCTCCCTGCAAAGAACTTTCACCAGATAAGAACAGTCTTCTGCCTATCATCAAGGAAGGACAACTCTGCTCAGTGTTTGTTTAGTCTATCCTAACCAGGATTACACCCCTCTCCTGCAGGGAGGAGGCGAACGGGAAGAGAAAAGCGAACCATCTTGTTTGATGTCGGTGTCCCAAAGAACCATCTTCTCCACATGCGAATGCACCTCCAAAAGCAGCGTCGAGATCAACTCACGCCTACCCTGATCGCATCCAGCTTCTCCTTTTAAAGAAAGGTCTGAAATTCAAGCCGAGTTTTTGTTTTGATTTTTTCATCCTTGTGACAAAATAAAAGTGAGAAAGAAAAGAGAAGGGGTAAGGAAAGAATGTAAAAGCCTGACGCTAAAATCGGCTCCCCAGCAGCCTCACGAGTGCGAGCCAGCAGAGCCTCCTCCACACCGCAGGGTTTGCATGCAGCCGTGTGAGGTGTCTGAAAGCTGCCTGATGAATCGGATGGAGAAGGGAGCGAGGGAGAAAAGGGAGGGGAAAGGAAGGAACAACCTTTCTTTTCTCTGCTCTTCCTGGGGATCTGAAAGTTCCTCCTAACAGGCTGCTGGTCTTCTGGGGGCTTAGGCAGAGGGGGCGGCCCCCCGAGCACACCGCTGGGCGGCTGCTGCTGCTCATGTGCCGTCGAGATGCTGCTCCTGCGTTGGCTGCTGCTACTGATGCTGAGGTTTGTGAGGACCTTGTCCTCTGTAGCAGCAGCAGCCACCAGCAGCGCCTCCCCAGCGCTACCGCTCTCAGAGTGTCCGCCATTTTGTGTGGTGTCCTCAGCGGCTCCTGCTCTGTTACTCTCCACTCCGAGAACGCCCGCGCTGGTCTTCTCTGTTCGCTGATGCTGCTCCGGCTCCATCTCGCCGCCACTGCGGATCACGGC
>WEIT01018907.1:80245-118962 GCA_013389985.1 Dryoscopus gambensis | reverse complement strand
GGGCCGGAGCGCTGCCCTGAGGGGACGCTGCGCTCCCGGGAAGGCCGCAGCCGGCACAAGACTCCTGCCCCGCAGCCGGGGCACGACGCTCGGGAACGGGCTCCGCCCCGCAGCGAACCCTCCCTGGGGCAGGAACCTGCCCTGGCATTTCGGGCCCAGGAACGCTCCGGCCCGGCCGTCTGCGCGAGCTCCCAACGCGAACTACAAGTTCCCTGCACTGAGTGCCGGCGCGTACTTACTTTCAAATTCAAAGGTTTTTTCTTAGACTTTGGACAAAATGACATAATTTCACGTTTGAAAAATAAAAATACATTATCACGGTTATGAAGGGCAGACAAAAAAAAACCCCAAAACCCCCTTAATTTATTTCAGCAGCATTCTTTCATAGTCTCATAATGAGTTAGAACAGCACTAAATAACCTATATGGGAGGCTAAAACGTTAACATTTATTGTCCCTGTAAGGCTCACAGCTTCTGGTGCAAGAGGGATGTGAAAATGTGAAAGCCACAGGAATGCACTGAAGTGAACAGTGCCTGCTGAAAATAACATTCTTGCAGTGCCTAGGAAATGCAAATACCAGATTTTAGTTTTACAAGTAACTAGCAAAACATGAAAAGCCCATCATTTTGTTTTGTTAAAAGTATAATGCTGTAGTTGTTGAACAAATGCATATATTCATTAGCTACTTACACCAATTACCTTCAATCCCCATAACTGTAGCTATTTATATGTCACCTCGAAAGCAGCCAATGACCTTAAAAATAAGAAATTTTCTTGCTTGCAAGGTGTGCAAGGAACAGATATTTTAATCTTGCCCTTTTATTTTATTAATATCTTTTTAGATTATCTGTAAATCAGAAAATATAAATAACCTATCACCTCACAAATGGCCTGGTGCTAGTGGTAGCCTCCAGGGTGTTAAAAGAAGATAAGCTAATAATTTTTACTAGTTCTTAGATGCGTTTGGGGACCCAGCAAGTTTAAACAGGATAATTAGTATCTGTAACTATAATTTACATAAATTACAGAAACATAACACCCAATATTTATCTAACTGCAGAATCATGGTGTTCCATTATCTAGAGGTAATAAACCCCACAAATGCAGTGTTCATCCTACAGATAAATTAACGCTGTCTCCTGAGAATGTGATGTCCTGCCTCTTTGAGGATTCAGTGCTGGCAAAGAAAATGTTACAGATGTGTTGATATATTGTTGAAATAATTTTGTTGTGTTTTACCTTGTTTAAATAGAATTTCTGTATACAAGAAAAAAATGGAAATACCAATCTGGTCCCGCTTAAGGCTGTGTTGATCCATTATACATCTCCAAATATGTCAAACTGCTTTATCAACTTTGAATTGGCAGAGCTGTTAAAATCAGCTGTGGATGATTTCAGGCCGTGGATGTCTTCAGTCCACAACTAGTTCAGTCAGTTGGTGTTTGGACCAAACAATTCGAAGTCTTGCTTATTTACCAAGCAGCACACAAAGTTTTCCTCATTCATCCTTTTGCTTTAACGTGGTACGTCTTTGCAGTTGTACAGGATTATTTTTATGTATTATTAACCTAGGTCTGGGAGAGATCATCACAAAAATTACTAGGTACTAATTGATAAATGCTCCAGCAATTCCAGATCAATGCACCACACCGTGCATCTTAAATCCAACAGATATCAAACAAGTACCAAGAATCCAAGTTCACAAAACAATGGTTCAGCAAAAAACCACCATAGGAAGAGATTACTTGAATATTCTGAAGTAAAAATAGGTTATAAAATCTGTCACCTTACTCTCTCTCCAGTTCCTGGTTTCTGTGGTTTTTGGTACTTGCCAAGCATTCAGCCATGACTCCCAGGCTTGCACCAAGTGGTTTCCCACCCCAGTACAAAGCAACTGCAGATCCCTTTGATTCTGAAATCAGATGACTTTAACACATTAGCAATACAGATTTAGATCAGATTAAAAGCCACAAAGTAAGACACAACAGAGGGCTGCATGCTCAAGGTGCAAACTTGGTGCTTCTTCCAGACATTACTTCAGTATTCTTCTATGAAAGCAAATTTAGGAATTTGAAAATTAAATTAGAAATTTGAAATTAATCAATCGGGGTATATTGTTACGATTTAATTTAAATAACCATAAATTACTATTTTACTTTTCATTATTACTCTAATGATGCAAAACACATTTAACTTCTTCAAAAGTTTAAGAGCTAATTATGTACTGACTAAATTTCAAGCACCAGGAGATCAAAGATAAGAGAACTGTATCGTTAATCTTTTCTCCTAGACCATACAAAGAGAAGAACCTTTGGAAAACTCAGAAACAAAACTTAATTTCCACACTTGGAAAGAGCTTTAGTATCATTTACTAGCCATGGAGAAAATATGCCTATGATATTAAAAGGTGAGCAAAATGGGGTAGTAGTCTTGACCTGGCTCTGTAAAACCAGGAATTAGTAGCAAAAATTCACCTAGTACTTCTTTTTTTTCCTAAAAAATATGTGATCCTCAGGTAAAAGATTGAAAATATCTACTTGTATGTTTAAAATACTTTCATTTTATAAATAATACATTTAATATCTTAAAATATTTAAAAGTTAATGTAATCAAATCAGCTGTGAAACTACACCATTATTTCCAATAGATGGCAGCACCAACCTGTAGAACACGTATTACAGTATTTGAAAATCAATATTCATGAATAAATATTAAATTTGGAAGAGCTGCCCATTCTGCTTCTGAAACCCCCTTTAAAAAGGAAACAAATCTTCCATATATGTGGAACTTGTTTTCAGACTCTGTTTGATCCTGGGAATCAAGATTTGTCTGTGAAGTGCCAGGCACCATAAACCATCATTTTTATCAAAAAGTGCAATCCATTAAACTGCTATCTGAAACTTCTGATATAGCTTTCAAATTCTAGAAATTCTGTGAAACTCCAAGCAACCTGGTTCCCACTGTCACAGAAGCATTCCTAAGGCAGAAGCTCTGGTTCGGGTGGGTCATGCTAAATAGGAGAAGGACTTCTTCTGCCCTGCTGTTCTGGCCCTATCTTTACCCAGTTTCTGGCAACTGATTCTTGGTACTGAGCTTCACAGATCTCAGACTTACTGTTCCTGGTGTCTCCTTACAGACCTTCTGTTCCCGATTGTCATCCTGGCTTTGTTCTTTCCAGTGCTGCAGAGCAAATCTAGGGAAACAAAGGCCACAGACAGTTCAGTTTTGTGTTGTAGTCTCAGAGGACCCACACAGCTCAGAGAGTTTCAAGGCCATTATTTGCTTACCTTTCTTTCTCAGTCAAGACAATCTCTGCTTTTACCTGTGTTGCTTCTGGTCCATCAGGTCTTTCACAAGCTACAGCTACACTGACTCTCCTCATCAGGAGCAGAGGATCAAACAGGTTGCTAAGATTTGCCACAAAGGGATGGATCTGCCACCTCAGATCTCCTGCTCTTGAGAGCAGGACATGTCATCCCACACCCTTCTCCCAGAGTGTGAGACCCAGAGTGCTCATACCTCAGATTTAGATGAGTGTCTGCATCCCTCTCCTCATTTTGCCATCTCCTCAGGGGTCATCCTGGAAGCACCTCAGGCTTTTTCAGTGCCACTTGCCTCTTCACTGCTGCAACCTCTCAGACTCCCCTCTGGACACCAGGATTACTGACTGTGACAATCACTTGAACATATTTATGTATATTACTCTTCCTCTTTACTTCACACTTATAATTTTAAATTTTACCCATCCTTTTTGGTACATTTTATTGTACAAGCCCACCCCACCACCACCACCCTCCTGCCACAATCAAAAGTCATCCTTTCAAAAGCAGTGGCATTTTAAAAGTGCTAGAACTAAAACAAGCTTACCAAATCCAGCATGGTATCAGTATTCTTAAACTGGAAAGCTTAATTCTTAGGATGATTTGAAGAGAAAAACTCAACATCATTAGGATTTATTAGATCAATCAGTAGCTAAGTGCATGTCGACTACAAAGCTCAACCAAAACACTTGCACTCCAGAATGCTGAACAGTAAGTGGGTGGCTAAATTATAGTAAACAAATGTAAATTAATCTTCTGAGAATTCCTGGCTGGTTGGTGGCTTCTGCACACCCCAAAATTAATCATCTCAATTGTGACCCACAAAGAATCATGAGGGAGAAACTGATGACAGGATGTTAAATTTTTTGTTCCACTTACTTACTAAATTAATTATGTCATACTAAACTTTGGGGAATGTGGTGAATTGAGTGCAGTGACTTTACTGCGCATTTAGCAAATTAGATCCAAATATGCACCACTTTATGAGAAACAAAATACAAGCTTTGGTCACGTACGATAAGCCTCACTGTGTGTACCAGTGAAATCTTTTTGCAGCCTTCTTGCATAACCAACCAAACCAAATAAAAATCAAACCGGTTTAATGTAATTTATTTGAAATGCTTCCAGAAAAGTTTAAGGCCATTATTAAAAAAAAAAGTCAATACACACATTCATTCTTTCTTCTTTATCTGAACATTTTACATGCTTTTTGCTCTTTTTCAACATTTTTGCTGAACAACTTCCCTATGCCTTTTCTTTTGCAGATTTTTCCTTTCTCTCATCTTCACTGGTATACTCATTCAGCTCTAAAAATGAAGCAGTTGAAATAAATTACAAAGCCTGAAACAGAAAAGAAAATTGATTTTTTTTAAAAACTATAAATACAGAAATATGTTCTATAGGGTAAAAATGCCATTTTTTTAAAAAATAAAAATACCTTGTTTTATATTGTTTATCATCTTGTCACAATGATTTCTGTAATGCACATCAGCATATATATATGTAAGATACTTAGTAAATTTTCTGTAAACTTGTAGAACACAAGAAAAATATTTTTGGCAATAACTTAGCAGTTTTTCTACTTTTGTTGTTACAAGTACTTTGCACAGTTTATCTTGTGTAATACCAAGAATCATTTAAGATTTGTAATATATCATTTTCATAGCTTGCCATACATCACTGGCATTATTTCTTGTAGTAAGAAATAAAATATTACCCAGGGATTCCTGAAAAATAACAGGATGCTCAACTATGTGTTTTAGACTGCATTTAAGTGACTCATCTGCTTCTCATCATAATGAGTAGGTTAAAACAGCCACCAGAAAACACAGTAACATTTCCAATTACAGTACAAAATTAAATGCAACAAAAACTTTTAAAACAAAACTTGAGGAAAGTAAAAAGGATGTAACACATCCAAAAGGAAAAATAATTCCCTTTTTTGTTTAAACTCTCTCTACATAATCCCATAGGGTATATGTAGAGCATCATTTATATAAAATCGTCACTTAGTTTTAAAAACCAACTACATGTAATTGTAAACAGACATTTACAGAAAATTAAATGTTTAAACATTAGTGGTGCTTAAAACCAACAGTGGAGGTCAGTGGAGTGCAAAATGCTGAAGAGGGCCTATTCACAAGCAAAAGCTCCTTTCCATTCTTATTCTGTTTGGGATTATATATATATATATATATATATGGCACTGAAAGCAAACTACCAGCTTATTTACAAACATCCAGTATTCTCAGCATTTCATTTAACTCAGCGCTGGCTGTAGAGGTTTGGTTGTGGGGTTTTCAGTTGATTATTTTTAGCATTACATGCTTTGACAAATAAACCATCTTACTATGCTGACCATTTGAAATATCCAGATTTTAATAAGTTTGGTTGCTGGATCTTAGTACAGTGCTTCATTTTGAAAAAAAAATCCCTAAAGAGCCCTGGTTTCATGGCCCACTGTTTATAATTCTTGTTGATTTAATACCACAGGAGTTTGGATAGGTTATTGCAAGATAGTTTTCTTTTTTTGTTCCAAGAAACTACTTTTTCTTTCCATGCCTTTAAGAAAACTTATTATCTTGATACCCATCCTGAAATTCCATATTAAGTCCACATCTTCAGCTGCCCCTTTAAAGGGCAAATAAAGTACTTAAAAATTAGGAAAAAGTTATTTATGTAATGCACATATAAACAGTAGTTTAGAGATTCTGTTTACAGCAGGACATTGAGAATAACTGGTCAAGTACCTCTTTCATCCACCTTGGGTGTTTATGGAATATAATCACAGGACATGAGTTGCAAGAGATTCCAGCTTATACAGATGGGCAGTTACAGTACAACACTCACAGGTACAAATACAAGAACTGCATTGACGTTGTCACAAAAAGTATTCTAAAAGTGCTTCTCCAAATGGTTCCATGTATGGAATGCAAATACTGTACAGGTAAGAGACAGATTTTCTTCCACGAACTGTAAGTTTTTGTCAAACATTGGTTTCTACTTGCTTCTCGCTCTCACAAGAGTTCGTCTGCTCCATGCGCTCGCAGTCGGCGCTGAGCTCGCTGGTGTCCATGCTGCAGTCTGACTCGCAGTCCGACTGCTCCATCTGCTCCAGGGCGGCCTCTCCCTGGGGCGCTCTGCGTCCACTGGGTGACACAAGGAAATGTGCTTCCAGCCCGCCAGCCTTGCCTGCACACGCAGCCTTCTCCTTGGCCTGGCGGATGCAGTTAAGCCATTGCTGCTTGTTGAAGGAGTCGTTGGCTTGGAGAGAGTGAGTCTGGCTTTGGGATCCATTTTTGAAGCTGACTCTAAAGAAGTTTTTGACTGAAAGAAACAATACATATCAAACCCCTGAATGCTTTGGCTGAATGGATTTTCTAATCAAAGAGTGTATTTAAGTAACAGAATCTGCACAATCTTTGCCTTAAGGTCGGACAAGACCATGTCAGACCAAAGAGAAGAGTCTGGGTATCTCCTTGTTTCTGGGAGAAGACCACGGAACACCGTGGTAACTTCATATTGCTGGATTAAATAATTTTGGTTCTGCCATACATGAGCTATCCATAAAGCTTAAAGTGAATCAGCAAGATGAAGGCTTCTCCCACACTTTAATGCCTCTCCTCCTACTTCTCTGCAAAGATTTCCAGAACCTTCACTGAATACAGTGTCCTTGTGCCAGCCAAAGACTGCCTCATCTCTTCCATTCACTTCACTAATGCAGTGGGATACATACAAAAACCCCTTGAAGTTTTGACCAGATGAGATTTAAAGGACCCTTATAATAGAAAAAGCATCTTCATAACACACTTAACTGGAAGGACATTAACATGAATAGCTGCAGTCTTGACCCTGAGTTCTACAGTATCTGCCAGCTTAAAAGCATTATGGAA
The DNA here is from genome assembly GCA_013389985.1 of Dryoscopus gambensis. Taxonomy (NCBI): domain Eukaryota; kingdom Metazoa; phylum Chordata; class Aves; order Passeriformes; family Malaconotidae; genus Dryoscopus; species Dryoscopus gambensis. The sequence continues at coordinate 111,748 of WEIT01018907.1, read as the reverse complement.
TAGCAATCAGTGACTCCAGTACAAGGAAAAGCAAAACAGCTGAAGCTCAAGATTTCAAAATACACTTGCTTATAACTTTGCAGTTTTGCCACTACAGTATGTATGCTATCCCCTTCTCAATTCAGTAGTACAGGAGCAGGTGTGTGGAGAAGTTGTATTACCAATATAGTGAGCTTTGAGAAAGAAGCTAAGACAAAAAACTTAGAACATGATAAACCAATGTGAAACAAAAATCAAGTTATTGGATGGAGATTTTAGAGAAAAATTCTGACGTAGCATTGGCAGGCATCTTAAGGTTATGATGACCCTACGTGAACAAATACAAAAAGCTGTAGTCATACTTCTCTCGTTGTTGCTGAATGCTCCACGTATGGATCCGCCCAGGCGCACCTCTCCGTCCTGCAGGTCCTCCAGCAGCAGCTCCCGGACAGGGATCGGCTGCCGGTACAGCTGGTAGCAGAGCTGGTCGTTGTGCGTCACGGCTCGAGTGATCACCAGCACCTCTTCAAAGAGGAACACATGCAGTTTCTGTTAAAAGATCAATAGAAAATATAGCATTATTCCTTTCTTGAAACATCATTAAACCAAATGGACCAAATAAAGTTCACCAGGAAGATGAAAATCGCCAGTTTCTTCCTGCTAATTTGGTATTGAACTGTCTGATCTTCATCAGGTGAACCAGGAAACTGCACCTGTTTCATCTTTCCCTCTCAGCTGTGTGGTAAAACAGGACCCTTCCACTGTATGCATGAACATGGTACATAGAAGCAGTTCCAGAGCCGAAAAAATGCAGTGCTTGCTTTGTTGCTTTTTAAAATAAATTTTCCCTAACTTTTATTTACTTCCATAAGTGTCATAAATATCATACTTCCATTATTGTCAGTAATGACAAAAAGATCTTTTTTCATTGTTTGTCCATTCAAAAGTTCTATTTAACATTGCGGGGGGAAAACTCTAGGAAAGACTATGTCCTCTTCTACTAATATCATCTCTCTTTTTCTTTTTTTTTCTTTTTTTTTTTTTTTTTCTTTTTAACTGGAAGCTCAGATTGTGAAATTTATCAATAGTGCAGTGTCCCTGTCCCGGAGACCAGAATTCAAAGTACCAAATTTCTCTGGTCAATAAATTAACCTTGATCTCAACCAAGAATCAAGTAGAGCATTTTTAATAACCACAGCCTTTGACGAATTTAAGATTTGCTGGTACATTTTGTGTGTTCTTTGTAGAAATTAATATCACATCTCTGAGACCAGAAATTTGGAGCTTTTTCCTGCAAGTATTGAAATTTATCAGATTTATAATTTATCCAGGATATTGTTAGGCCCCATGAGAGACAGACATACATATAAGCTTATAATCTCCCTATACAGATACTTAACTACTAACAAAAAAGATGAGTGTTATATATAATTAATAATTAATATTTATCAACTTCCTATTAGAGAGTGATGTTTCTCTATGTGTGCTCACAGCTCTTTTAGCTGTCATGCAAAATGAAGGTATCTTTAGAAGTTATTTATGACAAAATGTTTATTCCTTACCACTCCCCTGTTGTTCTTCAGTTCCCCATGACAACACACAGCACGTGAATTATCAATCAGTGAATCCCTTTGGCCTTCTTCAAGATAAATAAGTCTCTCTTTGTAATACTGGCATTCAGATTCACCAGTCTTTATGTTTATTTCAGCCACAATGCCCTGAATTATATTTATCTGCAGAAACACAATGAAAACACATGAATTTTAATTACACAGTCCACTATTCAGCTGTTCATTTAAGTATTTGCATTTTCATATTTTATGTAGTGTCCCTTAATTCACTAATAAGCTAAAACTGCTATAATCTCCTAAAAAACCCCAAACCCAACAGAAACTCACAGCTTCTTCCAGGTGCTGTTGATCTGGATGATCATTTGGTGTGTGTCTTAAAATTTCTCTGAGCAGCAGTGGGTATTTAACCAAACGGCTTCTGGGGATGTCAAGGAAGTTCCAAAGGTCCAGTTTGCGGCTGAAAGGAGACTCTAGGCAGCGCTGCAGGAAATCTTGCACTCTGTGATCTTGTTTCTTGTGATCCAATAAAGCTTTGGCTGCTACTTGATTGCTGCAGTAGCTGTCATAGGAGTTCAGGCATGGAAGCTGAGGAAAGAATAAATCATTCTGGAGCTGAAGCAAAGCACAGTTTCCTGCACTGAAAGGTTCCGGTGATTCAGGATGTCAGAATCTATGCTGAGACTCTCTTAGCTGGAGATTTATCTACAGTTTATTGATGTAATGTTTCCAGCAAATATAACCTTTACCAGGGTCCTCAGACCATCTTGTTCAACATTAAAGTAATTCAGAAGCACTCGCTCATCACTCAGCTCCTACAGATCTCCAATACTATTGGGAAAACATTAAAAATATGAGTTACTTAAGACTGAGCACTATTTAGTGCAGACACCAGTTGAACACAGAAGCCTGGCTTTAATTATGAATGGAAGTAAAAGCCTAGGAATGAGCGCTCCCAAACCTGTCCTTTTTCAGATAGCAGATTTATACAATCAAACTTCTATATTGCCCGCAGGAACCTTGACCAAACTAAGATGACAAAACTGTGCCTTATAAATATAAAAAAAATATAGCTTGTCTGTTGATTAGAGCAATATATCCGTTTACAAAACCTGCTGTATTAACACACAATTATATGCAAAGTCTTTCAAAAAAGGAAATTAGACTTGAAAATATTTGAACCAAGAGAAGTTCACTAATGTTCAATGCACACCAGAAAATATATTTTAAATTACTTTAGGCAAAGAAAACTGAGATTATTTTGATATTTACAAATCATTATCATTAACTATTTGGATATAGACATTATATAGTTGTGATCATGCTTCCCTTGTTGACCATAGGCCACACTTTCACAAAGACCTGCTAAATATCATTATTTAATCCCTTAAAAATTTCAAGCCCTTTTTTCCCTGCTGAATTTCTTCACTTACATTTATTTAAAAGCATACTTCTCATATATCTAAAAGCAAAAATAGCTCTTTTTTATTACAATGAACAATTTTATCAATGAAACTAACAAAAGCTATTTTCAGTGTTTATGCTTTTGGTTGCTAGTGAACGTGAACATACCAACTTCATATTTTGTGAGGCAGCACCATCTCTCCTGTATCCCTGTCTGCCTTATTTTAACAAAGTTCTAGAAATCAGTGCCTTTGAAAGCACTAACAACTACCTGTTACCTTGGATTGGAACAGAATGACATCCAAAACTAACTGGGGAGTGCCCTTACACAATATGACTTTTCAAGGAAACCAGAACACAAACAGGGGCAGATTCTTAAAGGACCTACCTAAGAAAAACTCTAGTCTGACTCTTGATTTTTATTTAAATTATAGTAAATAGTGCTCAACTCCTGAATAGCAAAAGCTTTAAAAACAATATCCTAGTCTAAATCTTTTCATGGAAAATCCCTGAAAAGAGAAAATATCCTATTATGTCTCTAAATAGTTGCCTTACCTTTTAAAAGTATTTTGAGAACCTTTTTGACATGTCACACTAGATATAGAAAGGAAATTATCTGATAAAAGCTACATTACAACTCCAAACTAAAATCCCAAAATTGGTTATAAACTCTGCCTTACCCAACCCACAAGGATGTGGCCAACATGTTCTGTTGATCCATCAGGTTTCCTGACTTCTTGAAGTCGCCTAAGAAGATCTGATTGTGATTAGAAAAAAAGAACAGAAACCTCACTTTAATAAACCTGATGACTTAAAACTATGTGCAATAATTATGGAGACAAAGGCTATTTGAGTTTTACCTTCATGCAGAGGAATTAGAGAGTCCAGTGTTCCAAAAATTTGGTTCAACTCTTGCTCTGTCATTATGGAAAGCTTAAGCATTGGGTCATGATAAGCCTGAAAAGAAAAATAAACATTTGTGGTTTGTTGGGTGCAAAGTTCCTTATAGACTTTAAAGCTCCCTGTAAGTTTCATAGCCATATATTAAACTATCCATTTCATATTCAAAAAAAATAAAAGAAGGCAGCACATTTAAGTGTTACAGAAAGAATGGGAAGACTGAAATATGCTTTGGATTTTCTTCCTCTTTTACTGTCTTAGCAGTTATAAAAAATCAGATTGTTTTAAATGTGTTATGAACCAATTAGTACTGTTTGTTGTGGTTTTGGTTTTTAAACTCACCTTTTTTGCCAACTTCAGATCTTCTATCAAGTCTTCTTCTCCCTGGGAAAGTTCAAAGATAGCCTGTAAAAACAGACACAAGTATTATAAAATATCTTTATTTAATCCATGCTCCACTTGCTGGGTTGATGTTACATTTTGAACAGCTGTCTTAACACCATGTAACAGCATTTCTCTGCTAAATCTACAGAAATAAAGTAAGCCTTTATTCCATAGCTACAGAATAAAGTGCAGTGTTTTTTAAAACAGAGTTATACCAGAATGTTCAATAAATGCTTATCTCAAATAGCCAAAGAACTATTTTTTTCCAAAGGGATGTGTTCCCAGATGGAGGAAGCTACCTTCATTGTGGAGTTTTGACCTGACTGTACCTTAACCACTTCTACAAGTGCCTGCACAGGAGTTTGTTGTGTTCCATTTTAACCCATGCAGTCGCAGAAGTTACAGGGGGCTCTACCAAGTAGAAGACAGATCTTACTTAAAGCATTTCTTTGCTACTGAGCACTTTTATTTTAGTACCAGTTTGGTTTTTTGGTACAAAGGCTGAGCTCTAGTTATTTAGTCCTCAGGAAGCACATTTGAGACTTTAAAGCTGGCAGATTAAAAATAACAGTGCCCTAATTCACGGGTTTATCAATTCTCCACTGTTATTAATTTATTGCATGATTTCCTCAAACTGGGGTGCACTAAGAGTTAAAGACATTTTGGGCTAGAATTCCTTGCTTTACAGCCAAGGCTTTCAACCAGTATAAACCATGGCAGCCCATCTCCAGCTGGAGCAGATTCCTGGGGCTCAGGAACACACATTCCTGCCAGGTTTGCCACAGTGCAGCTCACAGGCAGTGGGGCACTGTCCCAGCAAAGCACACAGGATGGGAACAAACACACAGCAGAACGCTCCTGCAAAGCTTCCGGCCATACAGCTCACTTCTTTGGGTTGTACCAAGGATCCCGGCTCCTGCCCCCACACAGCAGTGACTGCTAACCGTTTCTACAGTTGCTTTTTCAATAAGCTGCCTTTGAAGTTCTCCATTACAAATTTATTTCCTCTGAATTCTTGTACAATGTTAAAATTTGCACAAGAAATGCTTGTCACTACTGTTGTTTGATTTATGACTCAGTCCTCGAAGAATTCTCAGGGAGGTTTACAAGCTTCGTTGATACTGCTAGAACTTTCTTTAGAAAATAAAAGTATCTTGATTCTGAAGGAACTCTGTGCTGATTATAATATGAACTATTTAGACTTTGTCTTGTCTGACACATAAAAATCACTGGCATGCTTCTTTTTTGTTTTGGAAGACATATCTTTTGACCAGTGCGTCATCTTTCTAGCACTGGAAACTTCCTCCAAGACAGTCTTTTCCAAAAGGGAAATGATGGTTCATTTTTATGTGTCTGTATCACCTGATGAACACCTGTTCCTAGTACAGCGTGCTCACCTCGCTTTACTACAACAACAAAATGAAACACCAAAATATCAACCATGACTCCAGAAAGTGTCGGACAGAACGTGTGCACACACGCAGCCAATCACAGGACAATGTACCTCAGCAACTTCAGGTTTACTGAGGAAATACAATGAGCTGGTTTTTACAAAGAATACATTCATCTAATACAGCTTGAGTCATAAAGAGTCGGGATGGAATTCTGCTTCTAGTGGAGGTGGTGACACGTTTTAATTGCAGGACATCTTCAAGTGCTATCCAATGCCTATGAGCATTCCCAACTCCATGTTTAAAGGCGACTTTTGAACATTAAATTTATCGTTAAAAATATATATATATCAAAAATATATAAATATAGCTCTCTCTATATATATCTATACCTCTTGGCGCTTGATTTCCTTGGATGTAAGCATGTGATTGACACAGACATCAAAGGTCTCACTCCACAGTTTGCTGTCTCTCCTCTTTGTGTTAGCAGGGGGCACATTTCGGGACCACGGCCGTGGGCTGAACAGGTCGGGGCGGCTCTCGCTGCGGAAACTGATGGACCGCTGCAAAGAGAGAACTGGGTTTATGGTACAACAGTTTCATGGTACACTCTCAATTTTCTCATTTGCTAAGGAATTAATATACACAGTTCAGTACAACAAATAAATGTTCGCTGATTAGGTTTTACTTTGAACTTCAGAGCAACATTTAGTACCAGGAATGTAAGAGAAATTATTTTAATATATCTTCATGGAAGGGCAGGACCTCCATTCCTGCAGTGAACTGTGTCCATGTCCTGTCCTCAACATGTACAAAACTTCTGCAATGCATTCCCATCCAACAAGCACCAAGAGCGAACTACAGGGATAATGCAGAATGGTGCAGCACACTAACCTAACAGAACTGATCAAATACAGAGTTTCAGTTCAGTAAACAGACAGGAATTACATGTACATTCCACATCTGCCTCACCAAAACTTTAGAATTAATGTAAATATTAGACACCAATGTGTACCAGCATCTCTGTATATACTATGTGGTCTGATCCTAAACTTCAATAAAGCCAATTTCAATTTTAGGAGAGACTTGAGAGTTCTAATTGCCTGTAAACTCTTAGAAGGATTTCAGGCTAAGGATGGATACTTTATGCTCTTACTATTCTATTTTGAAAAGGTTTCTTTTTTGCTTCATTAAAATTAGAGGCTTCTTTTTGCAGTCATACCCCTGAAATGCTTTAACTATTTCACATAGTTGAAATAGTCTACATTTTTATTGTTATTTAAAAGCTGCCTTACATAACAAAATCATCTTTCAATTGCCTTGGGTAAGAATATTTTTTAAAAAATTAATTCTCTCAATATCCAGGTTGAAAGCAGCATATACAAAGGACAATATTTGAAATTCTTCTCTGAAGAGCCCATGAAACGCAAACAGTGCCTATAAACACTGTGTTTTTACCATATCAGAAAACATGATATAAATAAAAGCCTGCCTTTTAACAGAAGCTATTCTAAGTCCTACTTGTCATTGACAAAGACATTAACAATAAATACACACCCGCCCCCCCTTCCAAAACTTTGCAAGTCAGATGCTAGTCTTCCTTCAAGAGTTGAGAAGACACAGAAACACATGTGAAATTACATGCTTAATTTACACTTGTTATAATGAGGAATGGAGCAAACTCAAATTAGGCAGTGTTTTGGGAAAAGTAACCTTTCACATGCTCTGACAGAATGTTCCTCCCTGCTGCAGGAGAACACTCCATACAACTCTGCACAGCCCTAAACTGTCCTCATCGGGCAGAAGCGGCACAAAGAGGCTAAAAGACTCAAAGTGAAACCAAACACCCCAAAATCCTGCTTGCTTGTTTCTTTAGTATCCTTGCTACCTAGAGACAATAAGTATATATTTAGTTGATTTCTGTCATACATCAGCCTTTTCATTAACCACACAATGTGTACCTTGCTTAATGAGGGGCACAGGACTGAGGTCATTTATTAGTGGAATAGAGCCCTAAACTGAAGTTCTACCAAAACAATTTAAAAACAAGTTTGAAGATACTCTGATGCTATCTTTGCTTTGTACTTGTCAAGAAGGGGAAAAAAAATCAGTCATGATAGAATCCCATGAAGGAATTGCAGGAATGTCAAAACAGCCCTTCTACATCTCCAGTCTTTTAAAAATATTTTCCTAGTTTCTGGCTTCCTTAAAAGACATGTCCCACACACTTTTAAAAAATTATGGCCCTGTGGGATGATTAGAATTTTCATATAATTCCAAAAATTAAAGGAGCTGGGGAAAAATCCATCCACAACCCCTCATTTTGTTTACCATATTTCTCTGGCAGCAACAGATTTCCCTGGCTGTTACAAGACTGTTCCTTGAAGGGTATATGTGTTACTAATGTTAATTAATGCAATTAACAACCCTTAATGAGAGCTGCAGTAAAGGAAACACCTCCATGTACTGGGCAAAGGCCACTACTGATCAAAGCCCTGGCATTCAGAACTGATGTTAAAAACAAATTTCGTCTCGAGGATTTTTAGAAATCTCTGGTCCTAAGATAGATAAAAATAATTTGGACTCCCTACTTAAATTCAAGACACACTGATGAAAAGTGAAGTTGCAGAGGAAGCCAGCCAGACTTCAATTTCTTTCTTCAGCATCAGCTGGAGTTCTTTTTCTGATCCTATTTTCTGCTTTAAGCCAAACAGCACAGCTGTAAATAAGACCAGGCAGATCCTCATAATCATTAGTTAGGCCTGATGGAGACTGAAAATACAGCTCTGAAATAAACTGGCTTCCCAGGTGGATTAACAAATAAGAATATCTGCATTATGTATAAAATACCTATTAGCATTAGGTATCCTGCAGACAGACTCTGGCAGAGATGGAGCTAACAGCATTTTATCAGTCAGCTGGTCTACACTGCCCTACTCGACACAAACAGAATGACTACAAATAGTCAAAAACAAAACCAAACCAAAAAAAAAAAAAGCCCAGGAAGAAAACCAGAAAGACTTCAAATATTTTTTACTTGGAATCCTTAGGAAAAAGGTATTGAAAATAAGTGGAAATTGGAATAAAGTTAAGTATACACAAAAAAAATCAAATACTTCTATAATCAATAAAATACGCAAAACATGAGAAGTTGCTAAGAACATATCTTTAAAAAAACCTACACAAATCCCAGACAGAAATGTTTCACTGAATGCTGAAAGTCCATTAATGTGAAGTGGAAGTTACATGTGCAGAGGTAAGGAAAATTATACACAATAAGCTTTTTTTTCCTCTTACATGGATCTTCCATTTAGAAGAATATCTAAGGAGGTTTGTTTGAAATGCTTGTAATGTTTGAAATACAGGAATTTCAGAATTTCCTAATTCCATTTACTGATGCTGTTGGAGTGGCCTTTCTAGATGGATGTTCTGTTGACCTTGTTTTTTTGTTTCCAGGGGAAGAAGCTGTTTGTTCTACATGTTGTGGTGATGACAGTAGTTTTCTTCATTTTACAGACACAGAACATGTAGCAGCAATGCAAGAAGAAACATGGGTTTTGACTGAAATAACAATGGAGATACATAAAAGTTCACCCAGCAAGAAAAATCAACTTTTTTTTTTCTTTTTTACAGGAGATCACAATGAAAAGAAATCTATACTGTTCTCAAGACACTGTGACAGCTATGTCAAAACATAATAAAGTGAAATAGCTATACATACTTCCCAGAATGTTTCTAAATAATTCCAAGTGGGACACCTGAGCACAAGGTCGGTCTTTTTTGTCCCTGCTCTATATCTATTGAGAAAATCAGATAAGAAGTCAATTTACAGCCAGGACATCACCAGCAGGATTTGGAGAACATAAAAGCTGATTTCTCATCACAGCTCCATCAAGCACACAGTTAGAGGGGATGGTATAAATAACATCACTATTTAATCTGCTAATTAAAATATATTCTTATGGTCAGTATGACCAGAGCAAAACAGAAATGCTTGCAACAGCAGGACTTGCAACAAAGCCATTATTTTCCCTCCTATTTTTGACAAAATTTACCCTGAAACACATTAATATAGCTCTCATCTCGGGAAGCTGCTACTGCATGCATGAAAGGACAGTTGTTTTGGTTAGTCTGAAACAACTTTATTAAATACAATATTGTTCTGGACACTGCATTGTGCAGTCCCAGAGGCCTTCACTGCAGAACAATAGCACAGGTACCCAAATGAGGCCAACAGCTGCCTAAGGCTGTGGGATTGGAAGCACCGCACTCAGCTGCAGTTTAGCCAAAAATTAAATCCCTTTCCACACTCCTCACAACTGGAACTGATGTGGCCCTTCCAGTCGGGCCAGTTTCTCCTGGAGGCAGATTGCGCAGGAGATTCATCCAGCCCAGGGGATACAGGGAGCTCTGCTCGAGTCACGCAGAGCACACCTGCACCGCGCCGGGCTCAGGGGCTGCAGACATTTGGCTGATCCTCCAACCCCGCGCAGAAATCTGCACTTCCAACATCACGGGAAACACAGACAGGAAAATCAATGTCAGAAAACGCTGTAATATCCATTTTCTAGGTAATTACCACTACAGAAAAATGGAGTTCTTCTTTCTCATAAGAATCTTTATTTCTTTCCTCCTTAACAGGTAACTTCAGTAAAGCCCTAATTTAGATAATTTTGATTAACGAACATTTCTAACACATTCAAGTGACTTTTACAGTTCCTGTTGAAGAAATTAGGCTTGTTAAATAATCTTCTTTGGATCTTTTACATGCCTTCTTACATAAACTGTTTTAAAGAGAAAACAGTGGCTTTCTAGGCCAGATTCAGAGCAGTGCTGCAGCTCCCAGCTGTCACTGCAGTTAGGAGTTGAGCACCCCAATATTTTGCCATCTCTAGGTCTGAAGGCACAAATAACTAAAGCTACAAACTAAAGCTTCATTAGTGTCTAAATATGTTCACTATTACAGGCCTAATCTGTAACACAGAAACTGCATTTAAAATTTGTTTGCCCTTTATTAATTTTTATCATCAGCCTCGGAAGATGACTTGGAAATTTCCAGTTGTTCACTAACTCGTTTGTTTAGGTAAGGTCAAAGTTCACTCTACAGAAGGAAATTTAGGCAGTCCTACCTGACCAATTATACCAAAAATAACATTTTCAAAGAAACCAACCAATGTTAATAGAAAGCATTATGGAATATTCTCTTCATCAAATTTAAAAAGAAAATGTAATCCTTTAATAAACAATTTTTATATGCTACAGGTGCAATAGTTTTCTGACTAGTAAGTGAAAAACATTGATTATCTGGACAGAGAAGTGGTTTTTTCAAGATGAGAGTAGTGAGTTGGAAGCTGAGTGACCCTGTGGTGATAAGGTGCCTACGCCTGTTTGGCACATTACACGGGGGGTGTCCATGTGCGTCCCTGCTCCCAGGAAGCCTGGAAGGAACTGCAGCAGTGTGGGTGCAGCAGCAGTTGCTGCCATTACCTGCAGGGTCTGGCTGAAGCGCTTCAGCGGAGTGGCTCGCACAGGAGGGATGAGGCTGGCCAGGGATGTGACTCTGGAGAGAGGCTTGACCCGTTTGTTACTGGGCTCCTGCAGCACAGGGAGGAGGAGGGGAAGGAAAAACAGTCAGGGGAGTGTGAGCATAATCAGATAAAGATTGCCAACAGTTCTGCTGATTTTCCTAAGAAAGCGTTTGCAACAAGCGTGTTTGCAAACCTGGTCTGTAATGAGGGCAGTAAATAAACAAAAGCAGTTTCAAACGGTGACAGTGACAGATTGCTCTTGGCTGGTACATACAGGTCCTGGAAACAGCTGGAAAATGTAATGTTGGAGGAGCTGGCATGGCCAGGAACAGGGGAAGGGAGGCAAAGTAAGACAAAATCATTTGAGTCTTTTAACTCATTCTTAGCAGAGAAATTTTCAGCAGGGCTCTGCAGCTAGTACATATTATAATAATCTTCTCACTGAAGGGAATACTTTCAAATATAAACAATTCTGTTTGTGCCTTTGCATCTGGCACTGTCAGCACGTGACTCTATTCAGTTAAATGTATTTTCTTCCAGAATACATAATTTAGACAGAAATCTCTAACTCTTACTGTCTTTGAATGCATGTTCTTATGAAAATACTCACATTTACAGGCAAATGCATTAATAACATGCTTACATATACTTATTTTTTGTAGAAAATATAAAGGAAAATAAACAAAAATCTACCATAAAGCACTCAATTAAATGTTCTTCTTTTCATATATATTTTAACAGCACAACAGCACTCAGAGTAATGTATAACCAAAATAATATGCCAATTGTCCTGCAGATATATATTTTTAAAAATTAACAGAAATTGTAACACAGAAAAAGTGATTATAAATACATAAAAATAGAACAGTTACCCTTGGCTTCCTAACCTCCATCTGACATTTAATGGACCTCGAACAGCACATGCAAAAGGCAATAGAAAAAGAGCCAAACCTTCCAAGTGAAGTTAAAAACCCCATCCAACACCATATTTCAAGGACATCCTAAAGCAGTTCATCTTTCTTTTTCAGCCATGCTTATAAAGTTTGTAGGTTTGCTATGCCTCCAATTGTTAGGACATAGCTGTTAGAAAATGAAGCATGCCTATTATCCTTTTCTTCAGAAATATAAATCCTTCTGGAAATAATGCAGAATTGTCATCCTTCTTGATAGCAAAAAAAATAAATCTCAGCAGCGATGATCACCATCTGTATTACTGGCAAGAAAAATTCTCTTCCATTAGTGCAGCAACAGAGGAAAGGTGAGAAGCGGCTACATATTTAATTTACTTCTCAGCAGGCAGACCTGGAAATCCATAAAAGCCAGCTGAGATGAGAGACAAAGTGTTTAACCCTCTAGCAAAAATAATGTATTCCATCACACATGACACCTGGCATTAAAGAACTGTGGCAGTCTAAAGCAAGTTAAATCCTTATCTTCATCACTGCACTGTTATGAATAACCCTTCCTTTTCAGCAACCATGTCTTTGAGGCAGGTTTCGGAAGGAGCATTTTTTACGTCATTGCAGCACCACTCGCATACTTATCTCCAGCAGCAGCATCCCACCCCCTCCCCCACTCCTCAAAAAAGAGGAAAAATCTTGGAGATTCCAGTGCAATTCTTCTCTAACTGGTGGCACAGCCATGAGCTGTTTCTGGTTCCTGTATTCCGAGTGCTGGTGCCCAGACCGCAGCCCATGGCAGAGGCAGCAGGTCAGGATCACGCTGCACTGCAGTGCCAGGACACGGAGCCCCAGCCGGCCGGGCAGTGCCAGGCCAGCAGCACAGCTTGTGCCAGCAGCTCTGCCTCAGCAGCACAGGGCACTTAGGCACCAGCACCCCAGCCCATAAGCAAAACCTGGAAATGAACGTTGTATGGACTTTCCAGGAGATAGGGAGAGGAGGATTGGTATTGACAGAAATTGTTACTCCTTCTTTATGCTGTATCCTTTCTGGTATCCATTGCCCTCATTCATTTCCTCCACTAAATGCTAAGGCAGTATAGTTTTTACTGATGTTCGTGATGCAAAACCTCACTGAAAACAGAAACTGATTTTAAAGATAAACTCCAAGCAGAGTTTCAGCCACCATCAAACACCACGGAGACCTTCTGGAATCTCCTTCTGTGAGCCACTAGAGGCCAGCTGTTCTCCCAGCAGGCAAAGCCAGGTCAGGTAACTGCAGTCCTGCCCTTCTGTATCAGCACCCCACCTCGAATTCCTCATGCAATGTATCGTGTTCTGATTTCACATGTAAAATTTTCACCAGAATTTGGAACAGTTAAAGATGCAGTTCAAATTTAGAATTCAATTTTATGGAAAGAAAACAGTATTATTACAGGATTCTCTCAAACAGCATTATTTAAGTTAACTTGAGAAGCCTGAGACTTTACACCTTTACCAATGAGTTCTGAAAGAAAATCTTGTAATCATAAATTCTTAAGTATGAGAAGAGCTTTTCTGAATACTCCCAGCATGATTTTCACCTTGCATTAGAACCTGTGTGGTAGGTTAAGATATTGGGCTGGAAGTGAAAACTGTCCAAATCTTCGTGTTCCAGGTGTCATTTTATTCAGAAAGGTCTAACAACAAAAGCCATCAGCAGTGAGTCACTCTTTCTATTGTAGAAAAATGGAGTTTGTGCAAATAAGGCTTTGACAGTGCAATGAAAATACAGCACTGCCAGAGCAATTCTAAAACTGTCAGATAGTAATATTGAAACTTTTGCACATTTGATTGCAGGATTTCTGCTCTACTGTCTACATCCTTTCTGCCTCTAACTCCCCTTTCATCAACACCATCGTTCTTAAGCTGTGTCACCTCTCCAAGCCAGCACTGCAGAGAAGCTGAACAAACTACTGAGACTGATGATCTAGAGATAGGGAAGAATTCCACAGTAAAGGGCAAGTTTTGAACAGGTGGTTGTTTTTCTCACCAAGGACTCTGTTTGTCACAGCCAACAAAACAAACGGAAAGAGGAGGCTGTGTGAGCTGTTCTGCTTTACCCAGAGATACTGACCAGAATCTGCACTTGCACATTAGTCCAATATGTTCATTATTTCACTAATTTATCTCTGAAAACCCTCCAATTTCCCAGCTGACCAGAAGTCCCACAACCATAAAATCTTTTGGGGTATGAATCTTGAACTGTGTCTTGAACTTGCCCAGCATGAGGAGGCTCCAGTGAGGACACGCTGCACTGGCAGAATGAACATCACATTCTGGGCCTGTCTTCTGAGTGACCAAAGTCATCCCCCTCTCCTCCTGCCTCCCCCCTCACAGCTCAGGGAACTTAGAAATAGAGGGATTGAGAGATAGGATTTAGAGGCTGGATCCATTTGCAACAACCATCACCTGTCCAGACTGGGAACCGGGCCAAGTTACAACACAAAAAATTCAGGAGTTACAATGTTTTGCCTGACCTTTTAAAGCCATTATTATTGATATTTTAAAAAAAAAACCCCTATTTCAGAGTTTTGAAATGATTGCATGCTAGGCTGTATTTTCAGAGCTATAAAGGCTTGCCAAAGCAATACGGGAAGTAAGCTTGAAAAAAAAGATCCAGACTACAGTTTGGCAGAGTTTCCAAAATGTGGAGCTGGTATATGTGAACAAGTAACATTAATCTGACAGGGCTTTAAATTTGATATAAGGCTAAATAAAGCTGAGGGAAACATGAGTGCAGGAACTTCAAAGGCTGAACAGCCAAGTGAAGTCAAATTAATACCTGACTAGGCTAGAACAAAGAGCAGATGTCTTTTGGAGGGAGCTATATATTTGAACTCAAGATGACTTCGGTAACATTTGAATTCAGAGAGAAAAAAACTTAAGCTGGAAATACCATGAATACATGCCGCCTCAGAAAGAACTTGAAAGTGTGAACAAACTGATAAAAGAAGCAAATCCATGTCCAAAATATGGATGGTTCTGAAATCCAGACAGTGGACACTTCACACAACTACTATGTCCTTAGGACATTTTTATAATATACTTTTCTGGAGAATTAGTAGGAAGAAAGATTAATCACAAAGGCATAATCAGTGATTATCACCAATTTAAGATGGAAAGCTATCAGACAAGAAGTTTTAAAGATGCCATGCCTCTAATTAGGCATGAAGGACACAGTGCTTCCAATTGCTTCTTCATTCTAATGTACTCTTTATGTATATGTACAGTTGCATCTCCAGTATCTTCTATATATTAAACTCCAATGGTTTAGACTACTGAGAAAGCAAGGAAAGCTCTACTTTTTAATGTGTAACTCTCAAAAAATAACCCTTCTGCTGTAGGACAGCAGAAAATGCAGCAATCAGCTACAACTACAGCTTTACTGGGAAGCCACACTCAGAAGAGTAACAGCTGCCAGCTCCCTTTTCAGTAAAATTTAACTCTTTTTGCCTTGCAAAACTGAGTGACCTCTTGCTTTCTAAACTGTGACAGGTTCATTTCAAAATTACAACATTCCAGCAAAAAGATAACTTTTGTATCATTATTTTGGGTCTCATGCACACAGATTACCATTTAAAAGCCTGAATCTTAGCACACAGCACCTGCTGCCAGGGCAAGCTGAGCATTCAAACAGACACGGAAGTGTGTTAAAGCAGAAGATCCTGTGAAGAATTAGGCACTTACATTAGCTGCAATGCACTGACAGCTAAGTCCATGCTATTTTTGCTTCTTCGTTTGTGAAACGGGCAGCTAATAACTGGTTATATTGTATCCAAGAACACACTACACAGATTTGACAGCTTCTAGAAGGCTATTTAGGGGAAGAAGGTAATACTTTGGTGCTCTTCATCAGCAAAATAAAAAAAACCCTCTTTTACTAGTATATGTAAAGAATGGAATTTTCCCAAAGTTCAAAGCAGAGTAAGTTAAACCGATTTAACTGTATCAGTCAGGTTTTGATACATTATCATTCAAGACCACCCACAACTTAACTATTACACTTAGATGGATAAATTACTCCAGCAAAAGACTGATTTTCATTTCCTAACAAACAGAAAGAAAGGAAACAAAAAGAATGAGGCCAGATTCCCTTCATATTGCCCTAAGAACATCAGAACCAATGACCTGGATAACACATGCTGAATAGTAGTCTAGGTGCCACATAAAAGGTCTTCACTTGCTCCAGTACCTCACTTCAAAATTCTTCCACTCTGTGCCCCTGGAGAGCTTAGCCACTGATTTCCTGCCAGTGAAGAGAAAATGCATGTTCGCTGCTGCTTTGATTGTTTTTCCACCTGACTCTCCCATCTCTTATCAGCAACTTCAACAACAGTCTCCATGTCGGAGAACTGGTGCCGAATCTGACAAACAAGGGAAAATATGTCCCTGAGGGACCATTATTCTTGTGTCTGCTGCACTACTGTGACCAGGATATTGTGTTGATTTTTCTGATTGTATTTAAAACCAAACTCAACAAAAGGAACTTACAGAGGTTTTTAAGGCAGCCCAGAAAATAAGTGCAGTGTGAAAACTGGTACAGAAACTTAGCATTTTAGAGTATTAAAATTTATCCTGTTTAACCTTCAAAGGCCAACTGACCTTCTCTCAACCCATACACAAAGTGGCTGAAATCATCAGTACCTGTTAGAATCCCAACTTACTGGAATTCAGCAAGTTCTGAGACATTTACAGCAGTAATCTGGATTTGGGGTAGCTAACTTGCTTAACATTTTATAAAAAACATGCTGGTTACATTTTTTCCTTTTTTATGTGAATCAGGACAAACAGATACCCAAAGCATTCATTCTGTGCTATGGGAGCATTCGTTAGGGAAAAATATTTTAACTTAAATTATTCTCAAGAGTGTTAACAGTGTAATAAATAGAAGACACTATAAATTGAAATAGTACAGTAACCTTTGTTTCAAACCCAATTCACAAGCAGTGCCAGTAAACTCAAACAGAACCACTCTGTTTCAGACTTCATGTAACTACCTATATTTCCATACGCCTTAAAGGTTTCCATACTTTAAAGGTTATTAGTTTTTAGTCAACTTTATAAGGGTAAGTCAACATTTGTCATGGCAGGAAGCCCAACAATATTATTTTTGTTAGTCTGCTACTAGTTAAATTGGCCTCAGATTAAACAGCTCTAATAAATGCCCCCAAAACTCAGAGTTTAATAAAAAAAAAAAACACATTCAAGCTCTGTTCCACAGGATGTTATCAGTATTTAACCTTTAGCAGGATAAAAACCAAACCAAAACAAAAAAGGTTAAAATAGAAAAAAACAACCTATGTTACAAGAGTCTTTAACACAGCAAATACTTAAACCTAAAAATAAATTAAACCAGGCATCTCAAGCATTTTGTACCTTCAGAATGAAGCAAGTCTAAAACTAGAACAACATTCTCAGTTTATTTTGGCACTAAAAAGACTGGGTTTTTATATTGAAACAGCAGAGAATTTACCTTTGCTTCATAGTATCTTAGACATATTCTGATTGGAAAATTATACAAACATTGCCTCTTCTAGAACTGAGGCATATGGTCAAGAAAAACAAAGTAGGTGACTCTAAAGCAGTTCTAAGTATAGTTCAGTGTTGTACAAAGGTTAACTAAATCATCCACACTAGTCCACACTAAAACCTGGGAGAGGCATCGCACTACTAAAACTGCCAGCATCTCAAGGAGATTTTATTAAGCAATTTTAGTAAATTGACACAAAGGCAGCTTGATCATCCAATAAATTGTGTGTAATGGTGATACAATTTTCCTTCAAATCCTTAAGATCCCGTGCACCACCTGCAATCCCTGATGGTAGCAGAAGGAGGTTTGTTATTCCTCCTCTGTCAGCCTCCTCAAAACCAGCAAGCAAACAAAGGAAAATCCAGAGAAATTTTGTTTTAATCACAGCATTACAAAGAAGAGGACCTGAAATGATAGCCAAGCTACAATGAAGAGCCATTTATGAAGTGGTGAAGTATTCCTGGTCAAAGACAACAGTGACGTTTGCATTATGTTATCCCACCATGTGTTAATCAAAGACTGGCTCCTGGTCGCACACAGACTGCCCTCGTTGGTCACCACCTTTAGGACCTTGGATTTTATCTGCCATAGGCAAGGCAGACCCACTCAAGTGTCAGCAGCACAAGCACAAGCTGCATCCAGCAATCTTGACTGATCATTCATTTGTCTGCAACATCCAGAAATCAATACATCTATCAGGAGTTAGGAAATGAAGGCAAATTAACAGAAAAGCCTCACACTGAGGTGAATTAACACAAGCAACAGAAACCCTGAAAAACCCAGACAACTAATGTAGAGTTGATTAAATTCTGCATTTCCTCTCATTAGAAGCTGCTTGTACAGGCAACCTAAGACCTTTTCCATTCTGGAACAAACTGGATATTAACCTGGACTGCCAATTAACCAGCAGACATCATACAGTGATTTACTGAATGGAAAAATAAAGACAAGCTGTTTGTTTCACACTGCCGTTAAGCAGAACAGATCAGCAATTCCAAGGGAAGGAGTCTGACACATTTCCAGCTACACTGCACATGAACTTACCTGAAATATGTCAAAACTGCAACTTGCTAATATTTCATTAAAATTAAACACATACATTTGGGAAGATCAAAGAAAATTCATGACTTGGAGTTTATCTCATAATCTTCTGGCCCCTCTCCCTCTGGCTCCACGCCTGGTTCTCCTGTTAATGATGTGCCATGGCCCAGAGGCCAGTGGGTTCCCCTTCGCATTCCCCTTCCTGCACTCCCCCACGCCAAATAAACACTGTCCTGAGCACTGGTGAGCCCAGAGCTCCTGCACACCAGTGCTGGACGGATGGCAGGGGACAACAAAAGATAGGCTGCAAACAGCCCTGACTCCGAGGTCTACGATTCTGCACCGTGAGAGCTGTAAGCATGCAAACACAGACATACGACATACTGGAGATGCAAAGGAATTCTATTTGTTGTAGTTTTTAGAGCCTAAATCCAGGTACTGTGTTAGATCCCGTACGGCAGAATAGGACATCCTTACTCGGAGGAATTCGGGAGTTCCTTCCCGTGACTTCCCATTCACACCTTTAAACCTCAATCTATGGCTGGGAATGCTCTTTTTCACCTGCTGCCCACTCAGTCTGGGTGTCTGCTTCAGAAGGGGTGATAAGGGGGTTGCTTTAACCAGAAACACGGAAAATGGTGTTTCTCATCGGGAAAGGTGTGGGGCTTTTTATAACTTAGAGTAAGCAAATTTCAAGTTTTATTAATTGTTTCTATTTCTGAATTATGAAAAAGTTGGGAAGAGCCCAACACCTCTGTACTGCTCACACCGAGAACTGTCCTACAGGATTTTGTGTGGGGCATGTAACGATGCACGTAAAGACCCTACAGTGTTTGCCATATTAACTCAGGTACTGCAGCGTTTTGTTTCCCTTAAACTGCACTTTAAAATAGCTATGATAACTGTACTTGGACTAGAACAATAGCTTTTTATCAGAATCCAGATTTTAATGCTTACATATATTTTGGAAATTTCATTTGTCATTGTTTTTTGACTGTGCAACTTTCTACAGAGTTTATGCCAAGGGAGCTGGCATAGCTTAAAGAGCTGAAAGTGGAAAACCTCAGCTCTCTTTTCTGCTGCTGACTTGTTCCTCAAAACATCTATATAGCAGAAAATCTGCTCTAATCCAAACATACCAACATTTATGCAAAATTTGAGTTATTAAATAAATCAACTAACTTCACGTGCTAATAACTAGAACGAAACTCGCCTTTCCAAAGGCAGAAACGCCCAGCCCGGCCACAGGAGCGCTCTGCTGCAGTAACACGCAGCTATGGTAGAAGGCGCCCAACAGCTTTAATTCACCTTGTAAATACTAAAAGCTGATAGAACAGCTTCATGTTAGAGCTTAAGGATTTTTCCCCGTACACTGACAGACTTCAAAGTAACAGGCTAAAAACCAAAGTCCTTATAATGCCTTTCCCAAAGAGTAGCTTTTATTTCTGCTTTCTTAATCAATTTTTTTGGAGTGGTGGGTGGTCTTACCCTCCTAAGACAACCAGGATGTTTAAAAGTTTCTTTTTCAGAACGCTGGAATCCCATCGTACTCTCAGAAAACAGCTCGAAAGCATAAGGGTGCATTTTCTTATTCGTATTAAACACAAGCTGTTTGCACGTTGTAATTTTGATTGATCGCATCTGTCATTCGATACTTCCTCATGCTCTCAGCTTTCATTGAGTCTTTTTCTTTGGAACTTGACTATAATCAAGCTGCCCTTCCTAACTGTAACAGTGCAACACTCCAACTCTTCAGATTTGACAATTCTATTCATTCACAAAAAATTCCTTTGTGCAGTAAAGGCTAAAACCATGTTTCTTTAATATTATCATTAATATAATGAGTACTCTTGAGAGAAATGTTTCATATGTAACAGCTTGTGTTTTCCATAAATGCATACACACACACACACATACTCTCAGGGTGTTACTTTTCAAAAACACACACAGCTGAAAAGAATTCCACTTCCCTTAAGGTCAATAATTAAGTCTCTTTATGTAAAAGTACACTGAAGAGCAAGAGTGCAGCATCATCTTAGTTCTTAGCTTAAGCATGATGATTAAATAAGGTCACTGGGCTTATGTTACTTTTACTTTAGATCTATTCAAGGAGGGAGGTAATTAATCTTTGATGGAGATGTATTAAATGAACCCAACTTAATACATTGTCTTCAAGTTACTCAGCAAACAGGATTATTACAGAAATTATATATTTAAGTAATAAAAACTTTCTGAGAGAAATGTTCTTCCTTCCTCCAGAGCAGTCAGAATCCTTAATGTCACTGTTCATTTCCCAAACACAAACCGACATTAACCTAAAGTATCGAATATTTAAGTTTTTCATGAACATAGTTGGATTTGAGCTAATGAATAAGATTTCTAAGGTCACTTGAAAGGCTTCTATGCTTTTTAAAAAATAGAGCAGTCAATCTGCTGATAGGGCAGGATTTTCAGTTAACTGTACATCAGAATAATTTTTTGTTTATTGTGATGAGGAAAAGCCAGTTAATGCTTTAGGACACCATTTTACTGATTCCCTTCCAGTTCCTACATAAGTTTAACAATTTGTAAGTAATGCTTAATCCTGGAATAAAATACAACAAAATCACTTTAAGCTACTTATGTAAAACAGGTACTTCTCAATCAGCTATTCTAAAGAATTATTTTCCTAAAGTGACAGATGACAAAAATCTAGATTCTGTTTCTTGCTTTATTCCAAAAGAAAAGTGAATACCTAGAGAAGGCAGCAAAGGATGCCTAAACAAAACGGGTATCTATACACAGCAGCCTGTTCTCAAAGCACGGTACCTTTCCCCAACGCAATACAGGTCACACCATAAAGAAAAATAAAGTTGCAATCATGTCAGCACTACCTCGGTCTCTTTAGCTGGGCTGGTCACCGTCTGCGCTTCCAAGGCGAAATTCGCCCTCTTGGCGGACAGGTAGAAGGGATAATCCTTGGCCACCATGGTGGCTGCAGGAGCGGCGGTCTCGGGGGTCAGCGCTGGCTCGGTGCGAGCAGCGGGCGNGCAGCCCCGGCTCCGGCGCGGTGCCGCCGCCGGCGGAACGGGCGCCCTTTGCCTCGCTGTGCGTTCCCCCTCCTCGCTCCCGCAGCATCAACAGTGCACGGACACGGGGACACATTAACCGTGTGCTTCCCAGGGTGACTGCGAGAGCGCCCGGCTTTTCGGGCAGCCGAGTGTCCGACAGGAGGGCAAGGACTAACAGCGGTCCCCAACGGCACAATCCCAAATCCAGACTGGACTCCAGTCTGCACACGGCAGTGGCACCTACGTTCAGTGCGCTGTGCTCCCGCTGATCAGAGCGGGAATCTGCATCACGTCACCGACGTCATGGTGCCCCAGCACTGAGCATTGCTTTTACTCCCCCCACCCCGCCCCGCACGCTTCTTTTCTCTTTTTCCTCCTACCCATATTGCTGCTAGTTCCTGCCTGGCAAGCTGGCGTTTGTTTCTTATGGTTTTAAAGTTCCACTTCTGTTGCTATTGTTCAGCCAAATTACTCCCCTGCCCGTACCTCTGCACCTCTCATGGTATCAAGCTGAGAAAGTGGAAAAACACTTCTGCCTAAGGCGTCTCATTGGGCATTTCAGTGGCTGTGCAGCCAGGCAAATTCTGTTTGATGGCTACCTTAAAACAAAGGTAGTGAAAATTTCCTGAAAAGAGAGAGGAAGAATTAGGGGCCCTGTTTGCAACACAGGATCAGTCTGACAGAGACCATAATACGGGAGACAAGGAAAAGGAAATTGAGTAGTAAGTTGGATGGGGGAGGAGGGAAGAATATTTTCAGCCACAGGGAAGCAGCCCAACCAAGAATAACTTCAGAGACCTTGAAAAAACTAACTGATTTTAAAGGGAGATTATGTGGTGGATGTGGCTTTACAAGCGTCTATTTTTCTAAAGGCTGTTAACCAGATAATGATGACTTTAGAATAAGATTAATCAAATGGCAAATCTAGCCCTCATTTGGACACTTTCCTTTGACTTTACCAATATCCCAAACATATAATAAGCTTTCATATTTACCCTCCTACACCTTTTCAGGAGCAGCTGCAATACAACGAGAGATGCTCTCCTGGGCCTGTTATGCACATTTCTCTATTTTATAGTAGTCTGCCCTTAAAACAACAACCCCACTAGTTTCCCAACCCTGAAATTCCTGCAAAATCACTAGAACAAAGTTCTCAGTACTTCTAGATGTGCAATGATTCTAGAAGAAAACGTGACGTTGAACATTTGGGTGGTTTTTGTGCCTCCTCATCTGCATCACAGTAGGGCAGGACAAGGTTCACTGAAAGTGAAAGTGTTGGCAAGAGGCACAGAACAGCTTTCATGCAGATAATGGTTAAGCAGACAGGACATACAGAAAAGAGAGGGATTAGAGCAGGTGTGATAAAGACCTACAAACCACAACTGACAGAGGAGGGAAATACGGAATGATTTTTCACTGTATTCAACTACAGGGGGAAAATGGTGCATCAGATTAGGCCAGATGGTGGCAGATTCAGAGCAAAGAAAAAGGAACTAATTCTTCATATTATATACAACTTTTGTATTATACACAGTGGACTTATCTGTCACAAGACGCTGCTCCTAAGAAACGATCTCAGACACAAGTTCTTGACTACTGGAGCAGGATTTTGGGAAATGCCATGACAGGCTATTTGTGCTTTGGGCTCTTCTCTAAGCATCTACTGCTCACCACCACTGGATATTTGGTGTTAGGTTAGATCAATTCTTGCAGCCACCTCCATTCTTTCCATATTAAAAAAAAAAAAAAATTGAAAAAAATGTAGCATTTTAATTGAAGACTACATACAAGTCTTAGCTCAGGATTTCTGAACCCATGAACAGCTACTTCAGTCACATGAACATACACTCACTTCTGCAAGTCTTCTTCCATGTGATGTTCAGAGGACACAGCTCTGAGCACAACCTGACAGTGTTGGGCAGTTTCGCCTCACATTTCAAGCACCACTACATACAAATTATAAAAAATGGTCAAGAACCTCCATGAGAACACTGCAGCTGCTGTGTAACCATTTAAACCCAAGAAGCCTTGATTTCAAATACCATCTGTGTATGTTTGTTTATGAAGGTGTATGCTAATACCATTTCAAAAATCAGCTTCACTTAAATCATTTAGACAAAATACCTTCAGGGCATGTTCTCAAAGCAATCTAATCCTGTAACATGCTTCATGGCATGAACAACACTTCACACAGGACAAGAGTGTACTGGTTTGGAGATTGAAATAATGAACTTGGGTTTATACACATTAAAAAATATGCCAAGAAAGGGATTCTGTCATTTCTCTATTAATCAGGCCAGTGCACTTCAGCTTGACTAAGCATTCTTGAGAAACACGAGAAAAATTAGTTCTAAGAGGAATATGATTGTTAATAGGCAGGACCTTCATGTCAATCAGTTTCAGACCATCTTGTGCCTACAAGACAGACTTCAATGACATGGAAAGGAGGATTCATTAGACTCCATGCATGTTTGTTTACTGCACCAGAAGAGGGTAAATACAGTTTTAGAAATGAAATTTGAACCCAAAGTTCATTGATGAATAGCACTGAACTTTATAAGTATAATATTATAATCTGATGGAATAACAAATGGTACAATTGCAAACAACTCTCTCTTTCAGAGAGCTGAATGTCTGTAGAATGCTATGAGCATTTATAAACAATGTATTATGATTACAGTTTAGTCATGGCATTGAAGCCCTTCTGAACTGCATATCAAACACTTGGAGTCCCTTCTGTAAGATCTTACAAACTTAGTGTGATTTACATTTCATTTCTACATGAATTTAAATTGCACGGTGACTGCCCATCAGTAGTCACTGCATTGTGCATGTGCACACAGGCCCAGGCAGAGCCAAATGTCACTTCATAAACTTGTGGCTGAAAGACTCCCTTGAGAACTCCAGTTATACAGCTGGAGAAACAAAGGTTTCAGTGATTCCACTAAGGAATTTTGCAAGTGTGGAGCCAGTGAGTCCACTCTTTCCAAAATTATACTTAGACTACAAATCTACACTAACACTATAAAAATTATAAATCTGAATTGTAAGGTACTTTCAAAAAATGAACTAGTATTTCAGAGATGGTAGCGACTAGACTGCAAAGCAGGCCAATGCATCAATTTTGCTATTTCTGGAACACGTTTTTTGTGGGATTAGTTCAGCGAGGGAGGTGTAGGAGGGGTTTTTAAATTTAGTTAGGCCAACACGGAATTTAGTCAGACAGTTACTTACCTGTCAGGGAGAAGTAAGGAAGGTATTTGGTAAGTCTGGAAAGCCCAGCTCAAAGGTGCCTACCACTGCTGACCTGGTTGTGGACTGCAGCTCACTGACAGAGCTGTTCTGTGGTCATGGTGTTGACACCAACGCCTTTAGTTCATTTCCTCACAGATTCAAAACCTAACACAGAAGTAACTTTTGCAAAAGCATCTGTCAGTACAGCAAAGCCATTTTGGATGTTCAGATTCAAACCTTACAAAAGACTTGAATTAAATAGAAATATTGCATACACACTTCAAGTTAAAGAACTTCAGTAGTTTGCACTTTATGGAGTATCTCTCATATAATACATGCACCCTTCATTTCATTTAAACTGAAAGAAGGTAGATTTAGATTAAATGTTGGAAAAAACCTTTTCACTGTGAGGGTGGAGAGGCACTGGCACAGGTTTCCAGAGAAGCTATGGAACACATCCCTGGAAGTGTTCAAGGCCGGGTTGGATGGGGCTCTCACCAACCTGGCCTAGGGCAAGGTGTCCCTGCCATGGCAGGGGGTTGGAATGAGATGAGCTTTAAGGTGCCTTCCAAATCAAACCATTCTGTAATTCCAGGTATGTGGTTTCACAACAAGCAAACAAACAAATAATAAACAAATAATAAACCAGAAGCCACTGCTTAGGAGAGGTAGAATTTTGCTAAGAATACTCAAAGCAAAGCTACTATTCCTCCTACTCTGAAATGACCAGTCAAAGTCAGCCAGGCTAATGCTGCACATACACACAATTCTGCACCTGTTGAGTATCTCTGAAGCCTCTCTCCAACATGCTCCAATATCCCTTCAGGATAATCATTAGGAAGCTTTCCTTTCAGAAAAACAAACAACCACCAACACCAAAAACATATTCAAGCAATCCAAAGTGAACTTTTGATGCAGTCTTCTCAATCAAATAGTAAGAATTTGAATCTGCTCAGAAGCTGGAATGCAGAACCACTGACAGTGTTGAGTGAGAAGCCAGAAATCACACAAACTGCTCAAAAAAAGAGCATTTATCAGGCAGTTACCCAGCTGTTCAAGAAACTGCCATTTCCTTATTGCAAATACAGATTATTCACACAGTAATGAGTTACAATTTACTAAGTAATAAATATTAGGAAGAGATTGCTTGATTGAACACTTCGTTGCTGAGAAATTCCAATAAAAATATTAGAGAATAAGTGATTACCATTAAAAATGTGCTCTCAAAAACCACACCTGTAATTTTTCCCGGTAGAGTCCTAACCATGGAAAGATCAGTGCAGAACAATGAAACACATCTCTGTGGAACATGTGACATCACAAAACTGAACTCCAAATTTCTATTCTGTCTAGAATCTCCATTTGAAGACCTTTCATATGATCCTTATTTGTGGCACTTGTGGAATTACATGAGAAGGAGGAAGTTATGTTTCCTCACTGTTATCATGGGCTGTGCTTTGGGATTGGCAGCCAAGATGCCCGGAATTGTTCCCCTAACTTTGTCAAATACAATTAGTCAGTAGCAGGAGTCTCCCTTGTCTTCCACTATGAATGATGGCTATTTCAAAATACCACCTCTACCCTGAAGCATGCTCCTACCGAAGTGATGGAGAGCCATGATTCTCATACCAACCATCACGAATGGTTTATTGTATAAACACACACCCAGCTGTAAGTTGGAAGGCAGGCTGCAGGCTTTCTAAGTCAGACAGGCACTCAGGGTTTCTTCATACAAACGTAGCTGGTAGAACAATTCTGCATTGGGAGAGAAACAGATCAAACCACCTGCCAAGTTGTTTTGATTTGTTTTTATTTTGCTAAATTCATGTAACTTTTGATTACCACAGGAAATACTGTACAGTTAAAGGATGCCCTGTAACAGGCACATTCACACTGAGGCAGGAGCACTCCTTTCACGAGCTTCCCTAGGGGTGACAATAACAGCCCATTTTTAAATCTGCCTCAGGTTCATATACAGAAATTGTTCTGGTGACTGATGCGCAGCTCAAGCCTAAGGATGGCTGGCCTAGAGACACTGGGAAGGGTTCACACTTCCCCACCCCACTACCACACCCAGCAATACACACCAGTGTGGGCCCTGATGAGGGAATCACAGGGTGTGGTGAGGTTGGCTAAAATGATCCACCACGAGTCACACTTATAAACAAAGAAGTTGGTTGAGTTTGTTTGAGTACATTTCCCCGGGGAGAGCAGAAAGGAGGAGGTGGGGAGGATTGTACTGATTTATCCACGTGGATTTTAAACAGCTGCCCAAGTTCTGTAGAGGGTGAAATGATCACCCAAAGTGGAGCATCCTTTCCTAAATTTTTCATTGAAAGGCATTCTAGGAAGAGGAAATTACTGGAAACACTTGTATGATGTTTAAATGAGATTAAATGTAATTAAAATACTTTTGTTTAAGTTACAGGCAATGGGGGAGCAGGAATTTCTCTCCAGAGCAGTCATGCTGACTGGAAAATTAAGTAACATTTCTTTATGGGAAATCATTATCCCTAGTACAAAATTTTTAGCAAGACATCACAGTAGTGGTCTAATTTTTTGTTTTGATTAAATTTTATTACAATAACATTTATATTACATTAGTAACTCTGTAATGTTTGCCCTCAGAGTGGACAATATCTTGTAATTTTTTGCTGTATGTATGTACGCTCAGATAAGAGCAAGAAGAAAATTCTGTTCTATTCAGAAGCAACAGGAATTTCCCCTCTCTATAACTGATCTCACAATACTGGCCAAATACCACTTGGTTTGTTCTTCCAGCCATCCCCTCCAACTGCAATATAGTAAGTAAAGTTTGGGGTTTCTGGGGTTTATTAGACAAATCACATAACTGGGGAAGGAAAAAAAAAAATCAAAACCAAAACCAAAGCATACAAAAAATCCCAAACAAATAAGCAAACAAAACCCCTAAAACAACCAACCAAACAAACAGCAAAAGAAGAGCTTTCAGCTACACAGGTCCTTCTTCAGGTCAGAAATAAAACTAGCAAAAAACGGTAAAACTTGGGTCTTTTGAGTTGTCTTTTCCTATTCACCTCTTTACCTAATTATACAAACTTCAAACCTTGTTATACATTTCTTTGCGTTCAGTTTGACACAGTTTATTGTGCTGTACTCGAAGTCCCAAGGGCTGACAAAGAATAGGACTTTGCAGTATGGCTGAGGTGAATTGACAATTTGCCACTGGTAAAAGTATAAACTTTTAAAAGTAAAAGTATAATTTCCCTCTCTACCCAAATTCCTCTTCCTCCCTCTCTTCCTGCTCTTCCTCTGGCACTGTACCCTCTCTCTGTGCAGTCCTTCCCTGCCACCTGATTGCAACATTCATCTCCTCACACAGGTAAGCTGGCAGTCCAAAAACCCCCAAAATACTTCCTTTTCCCAGATCTCTCATCTGCTGTTTTCGTGAGCTGAACATGAGAAAAGCCCCAGAACTCACTGAAGATAACTGGTGAGAAAGCTCTCAGGTACAATTAAGGACAGGACAGGACGGGGGAAAGGCTGTTTTTTCTCTTCCTAGTAGCTCTAAACTGTTAGCTCAGCTTGTTTCATGAAGTCATACCCAATGAATACTGTCATAATTTCATTTTTTTGGATGAGAGATTTGGATCAGAAGCCTTATTTATTTAGTTTTAAAAACAAACCCACCTATTAATTTCCATAACAACTGTGCACTGTTACTCATCTAGTCAGTCATTTTGCCAGTTTGACTATCTTGAAATTAGAACATCTGTGCTTCTTGAATAAATATGTAGAACACAAACCTTGAGATTGATTTCATGTTCTCCTGAGCAATAGAATTAAGGTTGGAAAAGATGTTTAAGATCATCACATCCAACTGTTAACCCAGCACTGTCCACCACAATATATTAATTGCAAAAGGTATTTTAAAAAATAACATTTGCAAATTAAGATCACTGTGCAACATCAGTAGTTTAGAGATAATGTACCTTATGAAAGTCTAACAATTTTAGGAAATGAAATCAGTAGCATGAAAATTACAATTTATATACCCTTTTCTAGATCATAGCCAAGGATGTGCCAGCAGTGTTTCTAGACCCAAAGTTAAGCAAATAAAAATGGTTTGACAGAGATTACAAGACATCCATGGGAAAGAGTGAAGAAAGCCAAACAAAATAGTGAGACCACTCAGTGCTCTACAAGCAGAAACAAGAGTCTGATATCTCCACTGCAGTAAAGTGGCCTTGAACCTGAGAAGTCTTTTTTTCACACTGCAATACTGACAACCCAGTGCAGAAAACCTCCACATTTGGTCCTGAATAGAGTTCCTTGGATCCCACAATGCCTTACAATCCAGACTGTTACAGTGATTCTGTGAAATTACAACATTCCACTGTAGTGGTCCATTACTATCTTTAGAAATGTTGTTCAATTCCCATATGCTATGACCTACTGTACAAAAACATCAGACAAAAATGAACACGAGAAACCAAATCATCTGTTACCCACATCCTCCCCCTAAGAGCAGGGAGGAAAACCATGGTATAACTTCAAAAAGAAGTGTCCTTGCAAAAACTGGTAATGCATGAACAACTGATAGAACTACTCTACTCCCAGTACAACTGCGCTGCAGACCTATGTCCTTAAAGATGATGTGGCACTAAGCAATAATGTGACTAATCTTTAAAAGACAGCTGAAATGGAACATAACATCTTCAAACAGACGCCAGCTTATACTAGGACAGAACTTCTTTGTTCATATCCCTTTATCAAGGATTAGGGAATTGAGAAACCACTGCCGGGAATAAAAAAGGCTTTATTTAAAGTTACAAAATAACCGTCTTCCCAAGTGTAAATATAATAATGTAACCCCATCCCATGGTACAGAAGTTACTATAACAAGTTTTAATTGCCTCAGAAATATAAGTAAGAAACAGTTTTCCTGAATAGTTTCCTGATTTAAGAAAGCCAGGTGTAATTTCTGAAGGCTATCTCCTTTCTAGTCAAGTTGTTAACCACAAACTGCTATCTGGCACTGATCAAGTTAATTCTGCTTTTATGTGATCTTCATTATCAAATCTGCAACCACAACCCACCACAAGATTTCCATTTCCATTCACGTTCAACTATGAATTTTGGACAGGTGACTAAGGATCACAGTTAATTTAGTTCCCAAGATAGCAGAGAGAGTCAAAGTTGGAAAAAATGTCTCTGAAAGTAATTCCAACCATCACAGAGAAAATATTGTTTACTACTTTAAAAGCTAAGAAACAACTCAAAATTGCATCAGAACATACTTCTTGTATCTAATAATCTTGAAAACAGCAATTGACTGAACACAAAAGCAGGATGTTTTAGCAAACATTCTGATTTTATTATATAATTGGGACTGGTGTTAAATTACATGGATATCAAATACTGTATCTTCCAATCCCTGCAAAAACATGGACTCCTAATAAATATCCTACCCTAGTAAACAGTGAAGTGTTAATATAAGTGACTGTAGAACAATATGAGGAGACTTAAACATCAACCATAGCCATAAAATTATTTTGTTCTAAGGATGCACGTAAACAGAGAGTATACTTGGGGAAAAGAGAAGCCATGTACTTTGAATGCAAGGCACAGCATCCAGAGCCCAAGATCATTAACTGCTGACAGGTTTCTTCTCACCAACACGTAACTTTTGGGAAGGATTCTTCTGAAAA
Source organism: Dryoscopus gambensis (assembly GCA_013389985.1). Classification (NCBI taxonomy): domain Eukaryota; kingdom Metazoa; phylum Chordata; class Aves; order Passeriformes; family Malaconotidae; genus Dryoscopus; species Dryoscopus gambensis. The sequence goes on along the minus strand of WEIT01018907.1, from coordinate 81,108 downwards.
TATGGGGATGTCTAGCAGGGAAAAAGCACACAGATTTAAAAAAAAAAAAAAAATCAAGTTGAGAACGACAGCTGTTATTCTAGACCAGACAGGAACAGGAGTGAACAACCTGAATGGTAGACTGATTCATGGGATTGGGATAAATAATTTATCTATCCTTTCAAAAGCCTTTGTAGTTTCTGTTTGATGCACAATAGAAGTCATTAGAGCAATGCAAAGAGGAGCACAGAATCAAAATGATTACCTAGGAAAATGGCAAATAATACACAAAATTAGATACAGGGTGTATAAAAGGCCCTACTTCTCGGGTGAGTTTGATGCCATTTAAGAACATAGCACAAGAATTTTAGAAGAGAAGGCATTGTCACACTAGATGAATTTTTGTATCTGAATTTTCTGTGTGGCAATATGTTCCATAATTGAGGGGTAGAACAAATCCAGTGTTGAAGGCTCGGCACCATGAATACCCCACTAGCAAACCACACACAACACTGCCCACCAGGAAATTGCCAGAGACAGCCCTTCTACTTAACGTGACCTTCAACCTTGCACACAAGCAGTAGTTTAAGTAGACATGCAAGTGATCTTGAATTTTACAAAAAAATTCCTCCCAAGGAATCTTAATTCATTCTTCAGCTCTCAAACCCTGAGTTTATGCATGAGTTCTAGGCTACACAGAAGAGAACATGGTTATGGAACACTTCTTGGTAACTAAATTAGCTGTAGGGAATGAGCTTGCAAGCACTTTAACAAAGAACAATTTTCTGAAATAAAAAACAGAAAACAAACTTGCAACCATCCAGAATTGCTAACTTTGGTTAAAGCAAAAATATTTCACCACCTATAAAAGTTGAAGGAGGAAA
>WEIT01018907.1:35043-77003 GCA_013389985.1 Dryoscopus gambensis | reverse complement strand
GGATAAAACCTACTTTTTCCATATAGAAGCTTCCACATGGAAGAGCTATAACATTTTAGCTTTTTTAGGATGATCCTTTAACAGACAAAAGATGTTAATTTTGCCACTAACAATTTGTTCCTTCTTCCATTTCCTTTTTCTTTACCCAATGGGAAATTTCAACACATTTTTTTGGAGTTACTTCTAAGAAGTGGAAAGTGATGCAAGGCAAAACAAGATCTGTCATAGCTTCATTACCAGTGTAGCTGTACCTACATATACCATAGCAACTGTTTTATAAAGGCTTTATCAACCTTTACCACTTGCATATAGGTTTATGTTTTAGAATGATCTCACTCACACAGATGACAAGAAAAAAGCCTGAATGCTGCTGAATGCACCAATTCTTTGCTTCTTCAACTAAGGTTACTAAAAGGAAACTAGGAGATGAGAGCTCTACCAGTAAATCCATCCAGCACTTGTATATTTACAACTTTGTGGTTTGTTTTATGTTAAGAATTACTTTATAAGATGTCCTAATCTGTATCTCTCATTTGTAGAGGGTTTTTTAGCTTACTTAAGTGAACACCACAAAGAGAAACCTACTTTTAAAGAGCACTAAGAAGTTACAAATGTGAGAAAAGATATCCAGCAAGAGATACATTGCTGCTTAACTAACAGATGAAAAATTATTAATATGNTTTGGAGCATTTCTGTCCGTTTATTTTTGTTGTTAAGCGACAGCAGATCTTACATGAATATTTTTAGTACTGGGTTCTGCTTTAACTGCCCAACAGAGTATTTGCAAAGCAGCAGCTGATTCCTTCACAAATGATGTACATAAACAAATCAGCACAAATTACTTTTGCAAATTTACAGCTACATTACATGAATACCTACCGGAGCCTGAGTGCCAGAGACTGCTGCTCACAGCACAACTTGCACCCATTTGCAGCTTCACAGAGCTGCTATTGATNGCAAGAATCAGAGTATAGCTATACTATTGCTGTTAAAGAAATTACTTTGGAAACAAGGCATCTCATTTAATGGCAGGGAACATTCATCCATATCATGTCATGCCATATCCCCAGACACAGGAAAGAAAAAGTCTCCCTGCCAGGATGCCACAGGGAAAATTATTTTTCCTGAGGCAAACTATCTTAACTTCCTGAGGAGTTAGGCAAAAGCTGCCAGTTAGGCATCCAATCCTATCCATGACCCAAGATTCCATTTCGAAAAGTCACTGAATTTAAAAAAAACAAGGTAGAGGAATGATGAACAACAATGGCAACAAATGGGCAACAAATATTAGCTGTCTCTGACCAGGTAGTGTATTTTGGAACTTCTGTAAATGACATTTTTAAAGCCTGTGTGCAGATTAGTCGAGTGAGAATTTGATGCAGGTGCTGGCTAGGAAGTACTCTGGCAGACAGAGATCAGTATATTTAGCTATGCTCTAAGGCTCTTATCATTTTGGGGGTTTTTTTCCTTCTTACTGTATGATAGAACACCATTCACGCAGTATACTGATTTCAACAAATTTGTACTGAAATACTTCCTGGCACTGCTTTTACTTTGCTTATTCTACAGCTAGGCCTCCTGCATCAAAAGATTGTCTCAACCACAGCAGGTCCTGAAATTCTGCAACCACACCAAGCTCAATTCCAGTTACGTCATAAATGAGTACAAGAACAGCAGTTTCCATTTCAGTAACATTTCCATATTCCTTTAGGTTTGATGAATAAATTTTCTTAGTACCACTAAGGAAAAATAAGCTCGTCAGCATTTTATAACCAACAAAACCAAGCCAGAGATTAGGTAAGTGATACATGAAGTTCATGAGAAATATGATCTGCAACCACAAACAGACTTTTAACTTCAGGCAGTGTCAAACCCAGCCTCCATGCCACTTCCTTGGCCGATTCCACATAAATAGGGGCAGCAAGTTCATTATCATAACTGTTAAAAACTTCATGGGAGCAGAAAAGGGCATAAAAAGCTGCTTATTCAGACAAGAGGTTCTATTCTAAAAGCAAAAATGTCTTTAAACATCAAAACACTCAAACTGCTTGAATTCAGAGCACATTTCATACAGAGTGCAGGAAGTCACTGTGCTATTCTAAGTGATGGTACAACAGAAAAAAGCCACAAAAGAAGCACAGCTAATATGCTGCAAGCAAGAAACACCAGAATATGAAACAAGAAACGCCCCAGAAATAACACAACGCATACAATAAATAATGTAAACAACATATTCCAATACAACAATGCTCTGACAACTCTCAGCTTTATGCCTCAGAGTTGACTCATTTCTCTTAATTGAGAAGCAACTATGGAGCTTTCATAAAAGAGGTAAGAAAATCTTCATCCAGCTACTCTGTACTACCTATAAATACTTTCAGAACTTGAATTAATGGTTAATTAGAAAATAGTAAAGCAAACACTTGTGTAGACTCAAAGAATGCTTTTGCCCTCACGACAAAACCGAGTTCACACAGTTTGCCTCTTCCAAAGTTTCATCCTGTTTATATGCCATCACATACACAGCACTGACCACCTTCAGATCCAACAGCAGATATAAATTATACAAAAAAACCCCCTGATTTAGAAGCTGAAAGATCTGATACAAAGATATCTATAAACAATAAATAAGACCATAAGCCTATTCAAATTGCAACTTTGTTAATATTTTCACACAACCTGGGTTCCTATTCCTTACATGAAAGTAATGGTTTCTGGAAGAAATTCCATTAATTTCACAAGAAGAAGAAATTTACTGCCAGCTTCTCCCCCTCCAGCTAAGGGCTTGCATTTGTTTTGCTCATTATGAAAGTCCCGGGAGTGTACAATTAGTTTCATTTACTTTCAAAGGTTTTCACTAACCTTTGCAGAAGAGTAACTGCTATGACAAGAACACAAAAGATCTTGACCAAGCTTATCTATTTAAGCCTCAACTATTCTATGTTTTCATTTGCATGTCTCATAATTCAAAGCTACAGCAAAGTCAGTGACATCTCTTGAAAGATGGAGGATTCAATAAAGGCCAAATAACACATAGCCAGTTTTTACATTTCATTGAAGAACTCACCTAGAACACTGAAAAGCAAAACCACAGAATTAGAACTTTGGCCTTAAGCAGGTGAATTGTAATTCTAGCAGTGCTCTGGACACCCTTTGTAATTACCAGGGTCTCTACACAGCCAACAGCTACGCCAGCAGGAACACATTCCTGTGTTATGTAACATGAATTGTTAAAAGCTTTACTAATTGGTTGTTTATCCCCAAAATTGCAAAACTAAGCCTTTCCTAAGATGGAAATTTATTTCAGTTATAGGCAGCTGATATAGAATAAACTTAACATTCACAACAGCACCATAATTCTTTGTTTTACTTTATCAAGTAGATAAGTCACTCAGGCTGTACCATGCCTCACCAGGTGAGCGCCCTGCATATACTGAGATCAAGTTTGTTCTGAACATAAGGATGACAAATTTACATTTCTTTACAAATGTAATTCAGTACAGTAAGGTGATTTGGAAGGGAAAAATCTCAAGTTATAAGTTTTAACAGGAAATACACAAAAATTCATAAAGTGTTTTTAATCAACATGCCAAAGAAAAGCCAGACTAGTGGACTGTCTTCTGAATTACATTTTTAGAAAATCAAATCAAAAGTCAATTACATTCTCACAGTGAGTTAAAATTGAGTAGAACCATTAAGCATACAGCAACAGATATTTAAATGTATTAAGTTACCTACAGTCAAGTTTGGAAATTAAATGCTTCAGCATCTTTGACAATTCTATGCAGATTAATGTATCCATCACTACCTAAGCATCTTTCAAATAACGTGGCATAAAATTCTAAGTAATGCAAAGGAATATCTCTGGCAGCTAAGCTGCCTGCATTCCAGGAAGGAGAGCTTTAAAAAGATTGTGGTTTGGTTTCCAATTCTATCAAATGTTCAGTAAAAAAGCCAGATTACTGGGATAAATCAAGTGAATCCCACCTCCATGAAGGGATTAAGCTCTTAGAGGCAAACAAAACTCAAAGGGCAACCTCTACCACAAGTACAAAGCAAATATATACAGTTTAAATAATGTATTTTATGTACAAAAACAGTAGATGAAAGTCTGAACATTTCCCAAGACAAAGTCAAATCCTTTCACTATTGGTTTCTTTGAGAACAGAGGTAAAAAATATCAGCTAGGTTGTTATAAACATTGCCCTAAGAATTATCAATTAAAAAATAGACCTTTTAATCCAACTAATGGCTGATTTAGCAGATAAGACAGAAGACAGTATAAAAGAAATAAGTGAAAAATCCTCTAATATAGCAGCAGATTTACATTTTCTCCTGCAAATGTAGAATTGAGTGAATGAACCTTGCCGGTTTACAGCAAAATTTTTCAATTTTTTAATTGGAAAAGAAAACGGAAAAAAAAAATCTGTTTTTTAATGTTTGTAGTCATCTAAATGAACAAACTCAAATAACTGTAAATATCTCAGAAGTTACCACTAGAGATGTTCTGTCCTCATCCAGGTAAGCTGACTTTAAAAATTACTCTTGTTCAGCTTTCTGTATGTTAGGGGTATATCTTAAACCGCAAGAGTATTACTCTGCGAGTTCTAATTCTCTTTTTTCTGCAGTTTTGTTCATCAGCAGTAGAGGTGACACACTAATATTCTATAGACAAATATATTCATACACTTGTAAAAAATGACATACTATGTTTTTTTGTAAAATACTCTTAGGGCATTTAGAAACACTTGTTAAGCTTCTATTTTCTGGGGACTTTCCCCTCCTGGCTGCCTTCCACACCATGGAAAGGGAACAGGGTGCAGGTGCATAACAGAGGCAGAAGCTGTAACCAGATACCCTTCAGCTGTCCTGATTACAAATTTACAGTGATAACAGAATGATAGAAATAATAATAAAAATTTTTCCCTAAGAGATAAGAGGACCTAAAGGCTACCAAATGAATTGAGAAATCACTGCTATGCAGAGAATTTTCTAGGATTATCATGGCATTACCACAGCATTCTAAGATTACCCCAGAGAAAAGCATGAAACTTATGACAAATCATGTTACCCTTCTCTGTTATAAGATTGACTTCCTTGTGTCTCCCTACGCTGTTCTGCACTGGAGCGGCCTTGGCTGACAGCCTGCACTGGGCTGGGCTCCTTCCACTTGCAGTCACAGCACTGGCAGTGCAGAACACTCCTCCAGGAATTTCTGCATTTTGGTCTCAAAGCAGGTTAGGAAAACAAACACACAGAATTACTTGCATTTTTCAGATAAGGATCTGATCAAGAGAGGAGTCCACTGATCCACTGAAGGGTACACAGAAAACTTAATGCTCATGATGGAATGAAAACAAGCCAAATAGACCATGTAACCACAAATATCTGAGTGAAACTTCTTATCCCTTTTTTAAAAAAAAAAAACTATTTTCACCAGCTAAAATTAGGAAGTGCCTACCAGAAAATTTTTAACAGTAAACTTGTCTTTGTTTTTGTTATTGCTAAGCTCTTGCTGAAGAAGTTATTTGATAATGATTTTCCTGCTAAGATGCAGCTTGTTTTAAAAATATACAAAGCCTAGTATAAGAGGTTTCTTCAAAAGATAGAGGCAGATGTTATCTATTATTTAATGAAAATCAGCTCAATATATTGATAAAATTATTTTACTTCACAACAGCTGAAACAAAAATACCTCCTCTGACCTGCCTAAGGAAAGGGCATCACCTGAAAGAACTGGTTATCTGCAGGTCCTGGCTACAGTAAAAAGTATAGTACAGGATCCCCTGCCCATACCTGTTCAGGGGGTTTATAGTCTTACACTGACCTGAACGCTCACGTGTGGTGTAAGACAGTGCCTTAAACGGGTTTGTGACCAGGAAACCTTGCTAACAACAGACAGAGAAGCTCTAGGCTGGACTGCCTGCAGGAGTAAGTAGAGGCTTCTAAAAAAGAGCATGCAAAACTATCTGTAATGAATAATTTCATTATCATTTAATTCAGCCACTTGAGGATGAATGGGACAATGCCCTCATAAGGCCTGTCCTAATGCTATGATGTACAGAGGCATCCTGGTGTATTTATGTACAAACTTAATTTCCTGTTACGGTTGGTCACTTCTAGAGGCACAGCCAAAATGTAGCTGGCATTGCAGAAATTTATGGACTTTAACTATACAGCCATGCTAATGCAATGAAATCCTGGCTTGGCTTCCACTCGAGACTTCAGTAAGCACTGAAACACTCAAACACTCCCAGTGGATGTTATTTGAGGATGAATGGGCCATCCTTTCCCTCTTCATCAAAAGTTTAACATAACTTGAAAACCCTCAACTCTTTGGCTCCAGGCCACAAACAGCACATTGCTTACACGATGCCTCCATTTTTCTTACAAATTATGTCTGCACAGTCCATATTATAAATTCAATATAAAACACAGTTACCAATAATGATGTATAAAACTTAATTTTAGAAAACGTATGGCATTATACAACATTTATCACTATAGAACTAATATCGGTTTTTATTTTGACCTCTAAATAAACCAAATTACAGTAACTCATTACTTGATTCAATTTCATTATGAAAACCTCCTCTGCAAATCTTTATCAAACCAACCACCACACACATTGCTTAATGGATATCCAACTTCATAGCTGCCAATAACATCTGGCTAATTTCAGTTCACAAATGCTCCCAATTTGGCATGTGGAAAACAAGCAAATGTCAAGCCTGTTTCTGTAACCCAAAAGTAATTTAAACTGAATTCAAACTTCAATTGCCATTTTCTGTTATGGCAGAGTATCATAAATTACACTGCTATTACTATCCAAAGCAATTCTTTGAAATAGAACACAGACTTATGTACACTACTTTTGACTGAATCAGGAAGATAAAGAGTGTTACGTGCAAATACCATAAGAATAACAAAATCTTCATATTTCTGAAGATAAAGTTCTCTTTTGTCTCATGTCTTTCTCACTGGGCTAATTTGCTGCTGTTGGGAGCAAAGTCGACAGACTGAGTGGATGTTTTTTGAAACATTTCTGATTTGGAGGCAAAATCTTAGCTCATTTTCTTCTCTTTTGTCAGTATAGCCAAGGGGAGAAAAAATTGGCATCTCACCAAAATGCACCTAGTGTAAGAATTGGTATAACCTGTTTCCCGATATGTATCAGAAGTCTTCCACAGTTCCCAAGACTTTATTACAATCTAACATTTGATCAATGACTAAACCCCATGGCAAAAGTATACGGGATAGCTTTGCAGTGTCTGAAAATCATCCGGTTTGGGGTTTTATCACATCTTTCTTGCTCCACAGTTACACATATTTCAGTTTCAGAACAGTAACACTCAGCATGCCTCATCAGGAAAAAAAAATTTTGAAGAAAAATAATTTTCTAGGAACCAACAAGTTCCCCAGCAGAAGTTCCCCAACAAAACCATTTTGTGGCTTTACTTCCCCCTCAGAGACTGCAGAACGTCAAGAATTGTATAAATAAAGAATCTCAAAGCAAAGGAAAAGGCATATACAACAAATTGATGATGTTGTATCAAATTATGCCTTGCACATGAATTTAAATAGGAGCAGACAAATAGATGCCAGCAAGTCACAGTAAGATACTGTTATAGTTTGAGCTAAACCGTAAAAAAAAGGTTAGTTTTCATGATCATACTTCATTTAAGGTATCTATAGACCAGCTTTAATTTCTGGGTGAATATGTACAAGAGAACATTTTTTTACTCAGTTCCCAGTTGCACAAGTACATTTCAAGACAGTTTGGTCTGTGTTTCCAAAGGTTTGGCAGATTTGTACAGGCAGATTTGCACTGAAGATGTCAAAGTTCATCACACGTTTGCTGTCTTCACCAAAATAATCCATGAGGTTTACTGGAACAATTAGCCAAATTCTGAGAAGTTGTTCACATAAATAAAGAGTAATTGTATAACTACGCAGGAACTCTGAGATCACACTAGAATGTGGGGGGAGGGGGAGGATGCAGCCTGACCAGCAATTTACACATTTTCCAGTAGAGCACTTGTAGGCCTTATCTAATGAAAAATAGCAAGAGAATAACAAAAACAGAGCCTTAAGATACAGAACATTACTCCAAATAATGCCAACAGCAGACAGTGTGTAGCCTATGACAATCATATGACGGATTAATAATGGATTAAGAGCAGTCACTGTATAATGAAGTCTGAATCCAGATGAGCACTGACCACCCTGCTACACAGCAATATTCAAAGGCCATGAATAATTCAAACATATTGTATACATCTTACTGGGCAAGCTGAAGACCTTTTGTACTATGAACATGCAACAGACCAGAGTTTATAGAAATAAAGGACCCAAATACAATATATATTTTAATTATCTTGACTCTGATAAACTGATGTAGAAGTAATCCTCTCTAAGCTTAGAAAGCTAGCTTGCCATACCTTAGCAATCAAATATAATTGAGTTTATAATTAGGCTTAATTAGGTCAAATAATGTTTCAGCTATATTGTCTATTAAATACATAATAAATGATCACTTTGCACTAAAAGCAATCAAAATTAATGAACTCTGATCTAGTGTATGCAAATGTAGCTTAAGTCTGGGTAACTTTTTGTTTGTATGTTATACTGGGATATATTTTATTATCTTGCAAGTAGACAGATGAGCAGTAAGACACCTCCAGTTCACTCAAAAATTACTATTTGGCAGACCTTAATTTTCAGTAATGATAACTGTTCTATATAACAAAATTAAATAGCTCTTCTGAAATTTTACCTGCTTTATGAAACTGTTTGACATGGCTAGTTCATCATGTATTTGTTGTATGTTCCTTCTCAATATAACAAGAGCAGCAACTTCCATGTGTTTACAACAAATTTGCATATAACCAGTTGCAGAGGAGAACTGCACACCATTGCCCAGATTCTTTTTCTGGATGGAATTTTGCTTAAGTATAATTTTATTCTGAAAAGTCCAAGTTTGGTGTTAGGTTTTACGAGGTTTTTGTTCTAGATACCTCCTGAGTTACTTACGATTTTACTGAGTTCAGACATACGAGGCACACGGTATCATCACCATCACAAGATCTCAGCTACTTTGCAGTTACCCCTTTTACGACAGCCATTAAAAATGCACTGCTGTTAAGTACCCTGCTGAGTGCTCTGTGCAATAACCTCCAGATAACAGCGTTCACTACCACTTTGCTCAGTGTGATGTATTAACTGTATTTAATAGCTCTGGAATACAGCTGAAGAACCGGCTGCCTGTGCCTGAGGAAAGAGCACGACCCGCCAGTGCTGCACCAGGCTCACAAGAAGATTGCACTGAATGAAGAACCACGCTTCAAAGCTGGGTTATGAGGAAAGAACAAAAGTCACAGCAGCAATGAGGAGCAAAAGCACAGAGAGAAATAATCCAGAAACTGTTCAGAATTTAACTAAGGAGACACTGTCTGCAACAGGAGGAACACAGAGCAGAGCTCATGGAGGTGTTTTAAATACAAAAAGGTACTTTGCCCTCTATTATCTTTCAAGCTGTCTCCGTTTCTCTGTCCCAATTCCCCAGCCTTTACAGGCATATCAATAACATCTGAAGTTTATGTAAGTCATGTTAATTACATAATGTCTGTAAACCAATATGCATACGCGGATTGAGAAGCTGTCACCATTTTAAGAGCATAAGCATGAAACACCAGTGGCTGAGTTAACTGGATAGACTGAAGTCCATTGACTGAGTTAAGCCTCCCAGTGGAGGCCAACATGAACAAAACCATATCAGATAATATGCACATTTCCCTTTAAATCCAAACTTCCGACCGCAGGGGCCTTGTATGTTCATGCACTCAGCTCTCGCAGTCTGCTGGCCACATCTGTCACAAGTTATCACAAATTATTTGACATTGAGGGGATTTGCAAATCCTCTTCTTTAAGCTGGCAATAAAATGAGCCAAGTCCAACCAGTCAGTTTAATAAGACAGTTTATCAACTCCTGAAGCATCAACACCAGTCCAGGTCACTAAACAAACACAAAGATCATTCAACGTGCTTAGTCCTTGTCCTGAGTCAGCAAAGCTTCAAGCAGTGTTTCCTGTGAAAGGAAATTCTGTCAGTATGACTGATTCCCTTGGAAAAGACAGGTATGTCTGGCAATGGTCAGTCATAGAAAAAAATTTTAAATCTATTTTTGTAAAAGATTAGACACATGATGATGTAATTGGCAGGAGACCCACGCGGATGTTGCTTTCCCAGGTGTGAAGCAATCCAGTCATTAAATAGTTAACACCCTCTTTCTTTGCCATCCCCCACCCTCTCCTGGACAAAGGTGGCCAACAGACACATTTACACAAATTGGAAACGTTAGACAGTAAAGGTGGCCAGATCTCTCCATTGCCAAGCAGAAAAAGAAGGTACATCGCTGAGGTGATGCCTGTGAGGCCAGTGCGGAGTGAATGCATCCCGAGTTTCACACGAGCAGCTAAGGGAGCTGGAGAACTGACCAGACCAGGAGGTCCTTCACCTAACTGTGCAAACCAGACAGTGTGCTGCACAGGCGAGCCTAGCACACTTATTTGTTAAATACATACAATATTTAATAAAAAATAACCGATTTTATTACACAGCCTGAGAGATTTATGATCTGTAAAAATTTAATGATCTATCATTATCTCAGTTAACACCTAAGTTCATAATAGGGAACACACACATTCAAATTTAATATTCTTAGCCCTGGAAAAGAAATGCATTCATGAAGACATAAATATAAACAACTTGGCACATCTTTTCAAGGGCATAACCGAGTTGCTAGACAAAGGAACCTGAACATTTAATTGTTTACATCATGCTATAATCCAAAGACTCTAATTAAGCATAGAGCCCTCATTAAGTAATTTCAAAACTGTCATTGCTTGGAAGAAAAGAAGGTATTGCATTGGGTTAATCAAAGTCTCCTCAGAATGGCCGTGGCAGGCTCAGGATGGATCTCAGGCCAGCACCATCTCTCTAGTAATAGTAAAAAAAAGCTGTCCAGGGAAGTGTGTGAAAGCAGAGTAAACACCTAGTGACAGACACGTAGCTTGCACTCCCAGACTCAGAAATATGCAACTTCAAGGGCTTCCTCAGATGGGTGGCTTCACTCAGTCTAATAGCTCTTGACGGATTTTTCTTCCATTAATTTACCCTATTTGTTTTTTGAACTCCTGCAAAACCCCTGGTATCCACAACACCCTGTGCCAGAATTGTGCCACTGTGTGGTAGGTGAAAAGGCATCCCTTTTGCTTTGGTAGGAACCTACAAACAGGTTTGTTTTGTGCCCTTAATCCCAAGAGAAAGAATGACCTCACACGGACCATTTCTCAGGGAACTAATCACGCACCATTTTGGTCCCAGGATATTTGATTCCAGTTTATATAAGTTTCAGTATATTTGACTTTTTTTAAAACAGAAACTGTTCCAAACTTTTGATTATTCTAGATACTTCTCCTCACCCCTCTCTTCAGCCCCCTCGCAATTTTTGGGAATAAGTTACTTTGTATGTGAAGAGTGGAGACCAACACAGAAAGGAAAAGTGACCTTGCATAACACCACCACAGCTGGTTTCTGTGAAGTATGAACTGATTATTTTTGACATTCTCCTTCTTTTTGAAATTTGCCATCACAAACATGAGAACAAAAGACATCCAACTCTCTGCCTTGTAACAAAAATCTTTAATTACCTAGAATATCAGCTATGGCTCTCTAAAATCAAAACCCAAGACACAAAAAGACACATCTCTCCTCAATAGAAATAGTATTTAAGCACACACAGAGAACAAAATCCCTCTACAGGTAAGTATTCAGCCAGGGACTGCTGGATTCCAACCATCCCTTTTGTGCTACAACATTCCCCAGTGCAACTAGAAGACCCTTCAATATTTTCTAATCACACGAGACACTTGGTATTCAGTCTAGATGCATCTTCAGCACTGTCTTTACCATTAATCATAAGCAAACTATGATGTGAAAGGAAATACAAAAGTTGATTTGCCATGTCCAGGAGGCTCACAAAGGTGATAGTCCTCCTTTACTGAGGGGATGATAATCTAATGGACAGGAACACAAGTCATGAGAAAAGGTGAACTCTTCCTGCCTAACTTGTTTTCATGTCAACAGCACCAAGTTTTGATGGGCACACTTGAACCATCACCTGAAGCTAAAAAACCCGAGGGTGTGGTTCTGAAGTCACAAGCCAGGCTCATTTTCTTAACCAAAGGCACCTTCCCTCTCCAAGTCAGTAACCACGACAGTTTAAGTCTTCTTAAGTCACAGCCAGAGGCAAACTGGCCTTAACAGCAACTCCTGCCAGTGGTGAGGGCACAGTATGTATCACATGCTGAGCAGGAAACTGCAGTATTGCAATGCAGAAGAGTTCAGGGAAAAGTAAGTTCCAGAGAAACAAGAGACAATATAGTCTGTACAGCATAAATTAATTAGCACTTCCTGGTAACAGAAAAAAGGGGTGACAGGCTTGAAGTTACCTCAAGCAAAAAAAAAAAAAATCAACTAGTGTTTATATAAATCATACATTTAAACAAACTTTTCATTCTTCAAGATACAATGCATACCCTTTATATCCTCGTGGGATATTCCCCGCTCTGTTGACCTGAGTGATTCTGAAGCACTGTAAGGAAATATTCAAACTTCTTCATCCCTTCATTTCTTACACCTATTTCATAATACAGCCTCCAGCATGCATTTAAATTAAAACAGTGAAGTTCTGCATCGATGACAGTGGGAATAGTTTTCTTAACAGTCCTTCACACATTTTATTGACAAGATCCCTCCAAAGTAGGGATTTACAAATCTTTTAACGAAAATCCTAATTCAGTAGTTGTATTAGTCATGGTCTTATAGATCAGCAACAACATTTAGTGAATTACTTTATCTCTTCTCCGATTCACGTTTGTCTTCCCAATAATAATGGTTACACAGAAAAGCAGTATCAAGGAAATAATATTTTATAAATTTTAAGTGGTATTTAATAACTGCAAATGAAGGACATTGCTATTATTGTTGCTGTATCTACTGCTCATCAGTAAACCACAGACCTCATTTTGCTTGGTGCTTTCTGTCTGTATTTCCGTGGGGCAAACTCAGAGCTAAGATCACATTAGATCACCCTCCTCCAGGAGTTCTTCTATTGGCAGAAACTGTCCCCTTCAAGCAGTATTTAAATCTGTAGCTATTAGCCAAAAGAGAAACTATATTCATCCAAGTATTTCTACAGCAGTGTAACAGATTCTACACAAGAGAATTTTACCTAATTGTCTTAATCACAGAAGAATAAAATACACACTCTTTGCAGAAACATAAAATAGTTGAACCCAGCATTTTCCCTCCCAGATCAGAGTTAAGCATCTAAAAAGCTATCAATTTGTCCAAAATAATAATAAATAGTCAACAATTTCCAATTTTCCCTGAAGAACAACAATTCCTTTAAAGGAATAACAATTCCTTTGAAGTTGGGCCCAATGTAAGGTCTGATGGGATTAATTTACATTTAAGTATTAGCTCACAGACAAGGTCAGGCTACTGTGGGTTTACAATTTCCCAAACAGTGCTGGATTCTGCCCAGCTCACTTGAAGTGCCTGCAAGAGCTTGCATTTGTCTGCAGCCATCCAGGCAGGTGAGCCCTTAACTGCAATTAATTCTTCAAAGAACAGGTATACTTCAAACCAAAATTAACATCTGATCATTAAAGAAACCACAGCATTAGGTTTGACAGCTGCTAATAAATAAAACTGTTAAAACAAGCAGTGTTTATTTTCTATTTTTCCATTACTTTGTCTGTCTGTACCATGTGAGAGGTCTACATAAAAGGAAAACTGGTTCAACAGCTGACTGTAAATAGAACACTGCAAATATTGATGAAAACACTGAACAGAAGGAATGGCAAATTTTCCTACCTCTATTTTAGTTCCGTGGATTTGAAATGATAACTTCAAGTGTACCTTTATGTCACAAGTTTACAGGAAAAACAACACACATTGCAGTTTACTGCATAATTACTCTCATTAATATTTTGATTCAACATCCACCATAATCAACAGAAAAAGTTTAGTTCTTATAGCTCACATTAATCACCACTGACAATTGAAATGGAATTTCTCATACACCCAAGCAATGGTATAGGTCTGCATTTAAATCCTGCATTCGCAAAGCCCTTTTACCATGATAATTATTTACTAATAAGAGATTCAATGCTTTACAATAAACTGTCATTATGACTTCATTTTTCTTTTAAAAGTTTTAATACAGAAAATGAGAGCAGTAATATAACAAGCTTACTGTTTTTTGTAACAAGTAGAACAAGTTATTCATGCTATGAAAACAATACAGCTGAAAAGATGGAACAGGCTTATTTCAGAATATTCCTAACAGCCATATTTTAGTTTTAGGGCGTGGAGAGGGAGGGCAGAAAAGAATATTAAATTACTCACACTTGTATCCAGGCTGCAGATACTGATTGTATCTTCATCTTGAGTACTCTGTTTCCGTTTTTTCTATAAAGCAAAATGAGAAGAAAGCTCAGTTTTGATGAACAGTACCAACTACCGTTAGCTTTATCATGAAACAAGTATACATCATGATGTCATACACATAAATATATGTGTGTATATATAGTTAATTTTCACTCATCATCATTATAATCACCATGTATGTGAATATGAACTCTCTTTTCACAAGTTGAAAAGCTACCTTTTAGCACATAGGGAATTAAATGCTGTTCCCTTTTCTGCTCAGATAGGGTCACTTCAATAAAGAAACTTAGTTCTAACTAAAAGCATAAGCAATTATTCCACGTTGGAAATAATACTTTGGCACTTGATATGGACTTTTGTAACTAATGAGACTGTCAGGAAAAGAAAATTAATTTTTTTTGCTAAAAGCCTGTACTTCAGATTTTTCAAGGCCTGCCTTCAGCAATCAAGTGCTATCCCCAGATAGTCAATATAGTGAGGATAAAAGGTGACATGTACTGCAGGAATTACATTAATGTATGTCAGAGTTTCACTCTCCATGTCAGTGATTGCATTCTGCTCTATATTCAGGTTTTGGGTTTGCAAATGGCAAAAAGGCCTCCCTTGTGTCATTTCACAAGTTCACCACAAGATTAATCTTCATGCACTTCAAATAAGTATGAAATGTCGTTTAACAGAGCTCTGTGTTTTCTGCCAGGCCAGGAAGATTCAGGAAACAAGAGGAGTCACAGAATACATGATTCTTATTTATCCAGCTGTGTTGTCTTCCACTGTCAACCACAGATAAGTAGTCACACGTTATTATAGCTGGGATTCAGTTCCCAGTCTACAGAAGTCAAAGATGAGCAATTTAGAGAGCAAAAAACCCCAGACAGATGCCATACAGAGTTCATAGCTTATGGGATGCCCAAAGCTCAGCTAAAAGGCAGAGGCTGCACACAATGCAGGTATTTTTAATTTTAAAAAAAAAAAAAAAAAAATGGAAAAACTGTATCCCCCCCCCCCATCCCCAGTACCCATTCTCCCAGCTCTTGCAAAGCCTGGACGTTTTATTTCATCAAGCCAATGAAACAACTCAGAATCTACTAGGTCAAGCATATGGTTTCTGAGAACTGTTTCTTTGTTGCAAAAAGATAAGGAACATTTATCACAAAATCCAGATGTTTTGATTTTGTACTGTTTTAAAATTAAACTCTAGGTGTTGAAACCTTTTATATTTACTTACTGGTTTTCAGCAGATCTTTGACTCATTAAAATACAATTTTGCTTTTTTCAGAAAATAACTTCTGATCCTTTTTTTAACAATAATTTCAAAGTCAGCAACAGCTGTGTTTTACCATCTTTATTACCCACAAACTGGACCATGAGTTCTTTCACCCCATTTACACAGTGAGAAGTTTTTTATGAAAAGTCATACTTCACCCTCAGACTAAGCACAATCAAATCCCCTTTGTTACAGTATGGATTTTTAGCAAACAGTTAAAGGACTGACTAGAACACAGAAATTCCTGGACCACATTCAGCTACAAACAGAAATATCTGAAGCAATACTGACTATATTTGCTTATCCTGTATCAGTCTTTTGTAAGGTTTGGTTTTTCCTCCACAGGATAAACTAATCTGAATTACTATTCTAGGGTTAGCAAATGTGAATTCATTGTGAAAACACAAAACAGGGATGAGATCTGTCAGGTCAGTACTTTGCCCAGAGGGTAACATCTCCCAAGATTCTAGAGAACACATTGCAGACTCTTCTTCAAATCTAATTAGAATTCTGGAGCCCAAATGCATGCATCCTTTAGCTGTACTCAAAAAAATCATATATTGATTCTACTTAAGTCTACACCGAGTCTTTACTTCATGAAAAGAAAATATAAAACTGAAAAGTACCAGCCCTTCTACACAGTGGACACAGGTTAACTAAAAATGAAGGGTGTTTGGATTTGGAATATAGCTTTCTACAAGAGAAGGATAAATTAAAATGGGGCATGGATCTGATGTACCTGAGTCTATACTAACTGATGCTTCTGGTGCATGGATGGACAGGATGCAACTGCATCCACAGCTTGGGATGGTGTTGCTTTAAGTCTGACATCTTAGACTCGATTTCACTGCTAACAGAGTGTGACAAATGACCACACACGCAACAAATAGGCAGCTCCCTTGTTAAACAACCAATTATAAGATTCTTACTGCAGTCATAAGGCTACAGATTAACACTGAAGGTGGCACTTCCAACACGGGCCAACCCTAATGAAAGTGGATTGAGACTATAAATTACATAATATGAATTACAAGTGTAGCAGGCAAGGCTACAGGATTAAAGTGAACTTGAATGAGGCAGGACATGGTTTTCTGCAGAGGGAAAGTTACACAACAACTACGTGTGGGCTTCTAACTGCTACATTCAAAGGGGGGAACTGGTTCCAAAATACAGAGGTATCGTGGCCCAAGCAGTGGCCAAGAGGACAAGCATCCACAGCAAGGTTATTCAGGTAAAGCACAGCACAAAATGGAGTTAGCAGGAATTAAAATGCTCATATCTTATTTAGAGGCAACCTCTTTGGTTATATAACTAAACATCAATACACTCCCGAGGAACAAATCAGTATCAACTGTGATGTACAGACCAAAAGCAATGAAAACACAGGTAAAGCGCACGAAAAGCAATTATATATCGAGGAAAACTGGGACAGCCTCCACAAAATAGATCTCTTGCTCTACCTCCTACTTCATTGTGCTAATCAAAGGATCATTCCTCACTTAGTTTTGATCTTCTACTTACCGAAAAGTAATACACATTCACAAAAAAATCTACTGAATAACATATTATGTGGAAGCTTGCAAATATTATACTCCTTATGTTCTCTGTTAGTCTCAGTGGTTATGCAACACAAGTCATGTAATACAGAAATTGTTAAATATTAACCACTACAGGCAAGATGAATGTTTTAATATTTCTGGGAGTTTCAAGGGCTATTACCATTGTATAAGGGGGAGGCAGAACTCCATGGCAAAAAAAAAATCCAATAATTGAGCTACCAGATCACAGATCAATTTCTTTGCCCATAATAAGTGGATTAGAATCTAAGATTGCAGTGGGTATTGTGCAGGGAGCATAAGTTGCTCATTAAATTAATCCCTGCTCTTTATGAAGATCTTTTCCCCAAAGGAGTTACAAGTCCTGTCTCAGCTGCCATAGCACAATGCAGCTGACCCCTGAATCTGCCACATCCCACAAAATCACCCCTTAATTATTGCTCTCCATTTTATGTTTTAACTCACGCGGCACACGAAGCAACACAAACCTCTCAACAAAGGAGCCCAGAAGCTCAGTCGGGTGCAGCAGCCTCTGGCAGAGCCCAGGGCAGGGTTGGGCGAGGAAGCACTGCAGCATCCCACAGCAAGGCAGGCTCTGTCCCCAGTCCAGCCCCGCTCCCTCACCATCCCAGCCCACTCTGACATGACGATGTCCCACTGCAGCACTGAGTGACACACTGAACACAGAACACTGAGGGAGCTCCACACTGGGCTATGAGCAAAGGACAAATGCCATCCCAGCACAGAGCATCTCTTTATTAGAATTGTATGTACATGAATCAAACTAAACTGGAAAATGTTATGATGCTGTTTGCCTGCTGGGAGAAAACAGGAAAGCTCGGAACACTTCGATAACTCTCTTTTTTGCACAGTATCTGGAGATCTTAAAAAATGGGTACACACCTGCATGAAAATAGTAGCAAGTACATGTTCTGATCAGAAATGTGTCCGTGTTTTCTGACTGACCACACAGGTGCATTACCTGCACCTGAACATGCACCTCGAGGCTGAAAAAGCTTCTTGTATCACAACTTTGAATCCTAACATTTGTGATCCTGTTGCCCAAAAGGCTGTGGCTACATCCACAGTTACAGACAGGACGCTTCCTGGCCTTAACATAGCAGGAAAGAGTTGCTTTCCATAATTATCTCACAGGAGATGAGAAGGTAAGATATCCAATTATATATTAAAGTAATGATTTAATTAAAGGAATTAGAGCAATAAGACATTGTTATAAGAAAGGCTGGATTAACATAGTCTCCATCACAGGGCTTTAATTATCAATACCACAGATTTATACTTTACCACCTGGGAGATGAAATGCAAAGACGCACAAAAACAGCTTGTCAAAACCCAGCCTGTGATGAGGAAGGAAATGCTTTTCTGAAGAATTGCTGATTTTTGTTAAACCATCTGTCCATTGTAAATGCTTAGAAATGTATCTGCACACAGATTGGTATCAAAATAAATAACAGTTCAAGACAATACATTTGCATAGGCACATCATACCCTTAGACCTTCTTAGTCACAGACAGACTCATTTCGAAACCAAACATTAAACAACCTTAAGCCTTTTTTTCATACAGAAATCCATTCATTCTAATGAAATAGAATTTTCCCATGCCCCCAAAACAAAAAGTCCAAAACAAAGAAAGATTAGAAACCATTTAATTAGTCTTTATTTCTGATGGGTTTCATATGAAAATACTTTTTTAAACAGTCTTTCCAGAATATACATCTGAAGACACTTCAACACTGCTAACTGGAAGAAAATAACTTTGTAAATAATGAAGGTATAATATATGATTTAAATAAATGTAAGTAGGTAGAAGTGCGTATATACACACACATATATTAAACTATATACAAATACATATAACAAGTGTATATATATATATATACACACTTGTAATTTGCAATAATACAGAAAAGGGAAAACCATTTAGCTAACAAAGTTTTGTAACATTTTTTGTGTTGAGAAAAAGGCAGGAAGGGATTGACTGTTCTGGGCTTTATGCTCCTCTCCAGTTTATGGTACACTTTTATCAGGAACAGTATCTGCATCAGACTGAGTCAAAAAACAAAATTACCCCAAAAAAATCAATTTTAAGAGATCAAGTAGAGCAAAAATAAAATCAAAAGGGATTAATGTGGAAGAAGGGGAGAAAATTGATCAAATAGTCAATAAAACGTCAAACATCACAGGCCAGGTTTAAGCCGTACTCCAAAGGATGGATTATGTCTGCATGAAAAGCAGCATTATTACATGGGGTTTTTTTTCTTTTAATTTTAAAAAGCAATCAGTATCTCCTGAACCAGCTGAGAACACCTCTACGTCTACAAGGAACCTTCCCACCCAAAGCCTTATGCGCCTTAGGAATCACAGCCTGTGTTTAGGCAGCTCAGAATAAGGCAGGAGCATCATTTTTTTACAGAAAGACATCAAATCACAACAATAATCCAGATTTCCATGTGGATTTCTAGTCACACTGTTTTTATACAACTTTTGGGTTTTTTTAAATCCAGTTAGCTTATAAATTCTCTTGATGTGTAAATACTTTTTATCAGCAACATCCACACGTATACACTCAAATACAGATGGGCACTTCTAAGCACCCTTTAAATTCTTAAATCTCTAACATGTACAGAAGCTGGTAAGTTCAAAAGAATATTCAGACACTACAATTCTCATTCTTTTTTCTTTGTGGTCTGTCAGTGTGTCCACACCCATCCAACCAACATGTTGATCTCTCTTCAAAAAGCCCTGAAAAGCACCACTTGCCAACACCATATTTATTCCTTTAATGACTCCAAAAAATCCACCTGCTGTTGCTCCTGTGTTATAAGATGTGTTTCAAGTTTTCACTGTTTCCATTTCAAATCACATTCAAATGATCCCAAAGTTATCAAGCTCCCAGTTAGTTACACCACAGAGTATGGAGGACTCAGAACAGAGTCCAGCGATCAGGCACAAACAGTGTAAAACAGATGTTAAGAGGAATGCAAAAAGGGAGGTATGATGAAAGAAAAATCTACAAACTGGACGAAAAGTAGACAATGTTTCAAGTCTCTCAGCTAATTTAAAACGATTCCAAAAGTTGAACAGATGACACAGCCAGCAAACAGAAAAGTTAAAACATTTCAGTTTAGTCTTCCTAATACAAGAAGAAGAAATTCTGACTAAAAGCTTCAGCATTTTTCTTACCTGCTGTTTTTACTCAGTTAATGTAATATGCCTTGGATCCAGCTTAATCACTGGGCAAGAGATTAATAACCTTCTGTTAAGGTTCATTGAATAATCGCTAATTTAACATTTCCTGCCACAGGTGGTGAGGTCTAACCCCAACAAGCAGAGTTCAGAAGTGAACTAGAAGAGGCAGCAGTGGTGTTGCATTACCCAGCTTCAAGCTAGAATGATACTGAAAAAAAGAATAAGCCTCACACAGGATTACACACTTTCCATCATATCACACTCCTGCTGCTCTTCAAGAGTCTAAAGTGAAATAAAGGGAGAGATGACCAAAAAAAAAACCAAACAAAACCAAAGAACTTGAGCCAGGCTGATACAATGCACAGTCCTAGATAGTCTGTGTAGCAGGAGAACGTGACATATTAATCACACAAACAGCTCTCTCTGCAATCCCCAGCAAGAAATTTCCTGTTGAATATGGGGCTTGGTTCTGAGATAACCAATCACAATTTCACAAGAAAGTGACAATTCATTCCCTAGAGTTTAAGCCCTTTCAGAAAGAGATGGCTCTTCCACCACCTTTAAAGGTCAGCCCTATTTTCACTTTACCACAGCCTGTCACTCACCTTCATGCCAATACCAGTGAGCCTCTCTGTTCATCTCCCACTCCCACGGCTGTACCACTGACAAGAGTGCGAGGGATGGGGAAACAAAAACACCTTAAAGCAGGAGTCCCCAGAGCATGATGCCTTTTTTTTAGCTGAATGATGCATCATACATGCTTTTGGAGACCATAATCTCAGAATAGTAAACACAAAAATTTTTTGAAGTCCAGAACCTGCTACCCTGCATTTCAGTATCAAAGTTCTTTACGTTATATTGGCAAAAGGAACTTGCAACCAAAAATTCTTTAGTGTCATAACAAAACTGGTTTCCACGTACATTTCCACTGCCCTCTACATTTGGAATACCAGAGATATTCCAGGTTTCATCTTCTCAAGAGTGACACAAAATCCTAAACCTTATTGCTTTGAAGGGAGAAATGGCCAGAGATGACCCCACTGCAGAGCCTGCACTGAGCCTGGGACACAGCGTGGACAGTCCAGCTTCCCACCCTGCACACATTCAGCTGGCAGGAGCCCCGGATACTGGTGCTAGGAACAGAACTTGCTTGTTGCTGATATTCCAGAGAAAACAAACAAATGAAAAAACACACTCTGCTCTGTTACAAAACTGCAATGGAGGTGAGGTCATCTCTGCCACTGATGGCTTTCACAATTTTTAAGCACTTCCAGGAGTCATCACATCTCTGCTGGCCAAAATGGCAGCTCCTTGCCAGCCTCCCCTCGCCACAGGCAGCAGGCTCTGCTTCTGCACTGCTTGTTGTGATGGATTGGAGATTTCCTGGTCAATGTAATGTAAAAGGAACACTGTAGTGAACAATGAAATGAAAGTTATATTCAATGTGTTTAACATTAACAACAGGAAATGGGTGTGCATGGACGGGATGCTGTAAGGACAAGGATTAGCACAGCTTTGTTTGAGGACTGGTATTTACTCTGCCTTTATTTAACCTTCTTCCTTCCCCTTTTTGGAAGACGGAGGAGAGGACCAGTAACTGGAATCTAGAAGAGTTAATACACTGAAACTTTTGCTAAGTTTACTATCAAGTCCAAACCAAATTCAGCTAAATAAGTTACATTTATTTCTTTTCCATAAGAGTTTTCTGTTGCACGACAATCCTTTCTCAGCCAGAATTTGAACAACTCTACATAAATTATGCTTTTAATTAACACAGTCAATATCTAACAATTCTAAATTCACCTAGTATATAAATAAAAAGTAAAATGCAATATAAAAGAGTCCATACACTATTTAGATTCATCTTCTGTTCTTCTCTCAAACACTTTTCAGCTGGGATCTGTCAGATCCAGTTATGTCTCCAAGTAATATAATCAGTCAGCATGCAAACAATCCCTGGATTCCTTAGTCTCTGGCAAGCTGAGGTGATGAAGTTGCAGCTCCTGGCCTTGTATGTTTGTGCTGAGGGAGTTTAGCATAGGATTGGTTGTAAAAGCGAGAATAATCAAAGTTGGGATGTTCTAATGGTCTAACTCTATTCTTAAAGGTTTTGTGCACTTGCAGGGCACACAGGCCCTTGAACACAGAGTCACAGAATCGCTTAGGCTGGAAGATCCCTCTAAGATCACCAAGTCCAACCATTAACTCAGCACTGCCAAGCCACCACTAACCCGTGCTCCTCAGGGCCTCAACTGCATGGCTTTTAAACACTTCCAGGAATGGTGACTCCACACTGACCTAGGCAGCCCGTTCCAGTGCTTGACAGTGCTTTTGGTGAAGAAATTTTCCTTAATATCCAATCTAAACCTTCCCAGGTGCAACTTGAAGCTGTTTCCTCTTGTCCTGTCACTTGTTACCTGGGAGAAGAGACTGAGTCCCCCCTGGCTACACCTTCCTGTCAGGTGTTGTAGAGCCTTAAGGTTTCCAGATCCCTGATTTACCTCGCACTACAGGCCCCCAGCCCGATCACATATTTCTAAGAACTTCAAAGTACAGTTTTAGTCAATACATACACAAATATTTTGAAATAACTTGGCTTCCTAAATGAGAGGACACTCTCTAGTTTTCCAAGAAAGGATGCTGTAAACTGGGGCTGGAGCTGCAAAATTTGAGATCACATCTGTTCACTGATGTCCCTACATGAACTACTCTTATTCACATATTAACAGCCCAGAATCAAAACTCAACACAAATAATTAAGAACAACCAAGTACTAAATGCTAACTAACTCCAACATATAAGACAGGTTGGAAAGTTTTTATACAGCAGTTTGAAATGAAAGATTTTAATTCTATACTTTGTTCTACTCTTAATGAACATGACAGTCAGGAAGCATTTATTCCCAAAATATCTAACCTGAATCTCCATTGCTATGAAAAAAGCCCACTTATTCCTGTGCTACACTTGGCAAATACAGAGAACAAGTGCCCAGTCTGCAATTGTTCACACACCCTCAGAGATAAACCTATACTCACATCTTATATCAAGTCTTGTTTTTCTATACACAAGATGCACTAAATCTTTTAAACCTCCCTCAAAGGCTGTATTTTCTACAGTTATTATCAATCTTGCTACTTTTCTGTCCACATCTTTCCAAAGTGCAGTGTCCATAACAGCGCTCAGTTTTCCAGGGGATACCACATCCTCATGCTGCAGAGCAGAATCATTCTGCAGTGTAAACACACTGTAAGTAGGATGTGGTACAGCTTTCACTTTGACAGCGGAGACAATAATGCATATTGTTACAAATATTCCCCTTTAAACCCAAGCATCAGCCAAAATTCACATTTTCAGGCTAGGAGACTGAGGCAGAGATGTTTACATGGGTATGACAGAAAAGCAGAAGCAAACACCTAAACCCATCATCCTGCAGCAACCAACGACCAATACAGAGAGAAAAATAAACCGTCCTCCATCCCATTGGGAATAGCAGAGTATATTATCTCAACCTTTAGCAAATTTCTTTCCTTACAGAAAGAAACATTCCTGCCAAGCAACATTTTTGGTTTAATCAATACCCAATCTTAAATCTTGGCATGCTTGGAAGGAGAATCTGTGCAATTCCAACTTACACACAAACAATAAAAAGTTACACGATCCCGACTCACGCTTACCTGATGATGCACAAACAAGCAGCACCACACCATGAGTTATTTTGTATTGTACTCAGATTTTAGGAGGTTTCTTAATTTTCAGTGTGACAGTGAAAAGTCTTTGCTACAAAGGAGTCCCTATGTCCGTCCTTCAGTTTTCAGCACTCCTCCCCATGCAGCCACACAGTTTGCTCTCACTTCCTGTCATGCAGCGCACTGCAAGTGTCAGAAGCTGAGGGATCTGTACTGTCGTGTCTATCTCTGTTGTGGTTTTTCTCTCACACACTGCTTCAAAATAATATTTTAAACAGACAAAAGTGTTTTACAAACAGCCAATAAGTGAACAGCACCAGTATGGTGAAGGTAAAGATATCACTAATAGGTTTCTAAAATAACAGGTAGGTGTTGGGAACTTTGAGCCTCAGTAACTGGAACAGTCCATCTCCCACCTCTGCAATTCTTAAACAGTAGCAATGGGCTTTAAACTCAAGGGCAGATATCTCCAAATGTAGATGTCTCAGCAAACAAAAGAGCTGGTAGATACTGGGCAGAATTTTTAAATATTTATTTTACAGATTTTTTTTCTTTTAGTGTTTGAAAAGTTAGGGGATGTGCTTAGCAGGAGTTCTTAAATTAACAGAGGCACAATGGTAAAAACAAAGTACAGAGTGGTTTAGAATCAGCCCAGAATAAAGGAGCAAAGATAAGCATGGCAGAGCACCCCAATTTTGCATGTAAGGTCAAGTGCAGACTTTGATTTTATCCCTACTGGTTCAATATAACTGAAGAATTACACCTCACTCTTAGTCTGTCCCTATCCTGTTCAGTCTTTTGTGACTTGCTCAGATATACTAACACAGAGCTGATTTTGCCAGCTGCAGAATTTTGCATTCTTCCACTGGGCAAGGATGTCAAGATAAACTTAAATTTGGGTAGCAAGACAACAGCAATTCAAACTTCATCTTTAAGAAACAAGTTCTTAGTGAGCTGGTGCAATCTTTCTTCAGAATAAAAAGTTTCTGCTGAGCTTGGAGGAAGAAGATAAAAGGTGAAACTGATACCAGTGAGCAACCAGTTCCTTTCAGAAGCAGAGCCATGACATGCCTGCAGACAGAAAATACTGACTGAAAGACCTTTCAGAAGGCAGACATTTTAGGCCAAGACTTAAAAAATTACTCAAGTACATCCCTCTTGGTGAATGCTATTGGCCTATCTTCCCTGCCCTAAGGTGAGTTAAACTCAACTTAGCCACCTTCTTTTCAAACCCTTCCAGCAGAACATAGTGTATTTTTGCAAGGAAATACATATAAATTGTACATATAAGCCTGCAATATTTTTCAAGTATTCTTTACTCTCTCTTTATTAACTTAAAGTTATTTCTTAAACAACCTTTTACCCCATAGAGGAAACCCTAATCCTCTGCCATCAGAATTTGGTAACGCTTCACACCCAGGATCAAATACAGGAGTGCAATTTTTTCAAGTGTTATGATATCTGTAGCTCTTTACCTGCACAAAAGATGAAGTCAGGTAGGCAGGCATTTTTCAATTAGTTTTCCTGGTAACATCTGGATTTCCATATTCCACTTCCTGGAGACCACAACATGTAAAGACTTTAACTTTTTGTGCGTCTTTATATGTGCACTTGCACTACTCCTCAGGCCACCTGTAACCACCTGCCTCAGCAGCCAGCAGAATTTAGGAAGCCTAAAGGCAGATACCACAGATTTCAGCTTTGTGTCAGGCTTTTTCTCACCAATCTAATAAACAACATTTAAAGCAGTCTGGCCCCCTACCTGTATCAATCAACACAAATTAATGGGATTGCAAAACCTGCTTTCTAAGCTTTGCAGAAAAAAACCATTCTCTCTGTGTTTTTTCCCTGCAGCTGCACATGAATCTCCTCCAAAGTACTCTGCACTTTGTTGACAGCAGCATCAAGAGCACCCACCTGAAAGAAAGTGCAGATTTATATTATAAACAGCCACATAAGTACCAAGGAAGGAAATCTAAGATACCCTATGAAGATTCCAGACAGCAACTTCCTCAAAAGAATGAGGTCCAGAAATCAGAACTGACAAAATATGTAAATATATGAAAGCTGCTCCTTTGGTCCCTGTGCAGTTACAGCAGTGCTGCCCAGTCCAACGAAACATAAAATGAAACAAGACAGCACCATGAACACAGGATCAAATAGATAGCCAGAAACATCCACAAAGCTCTGGGTAAAGGGAATTAAATATTGCTGTAACTATTGTTTTTAAGAACGGAGAATGAACACCACCTATTCATTGTTTAATATTTTTTTTTAATTAAAATTAAAAAATCTGACAACACCACATCTCAGAAAGTTTCTTGCCTTAGGATTCTCACTTGTACAATGCTCAAAGCACTGTGGTGACATGAGGCTGAAGCCTGTCAAATGTTTGTAACCCACAGCACATGATAACTCATTATTCAGACAGCACACAGACAGTTTCCAGTTGCTGTGTCAAAAATCACAGCAAAATGCAAGCAAAGCTACCTAAGCAGATTCATTGTTGCTTTCTTCACCAGAGTTCTTAAAATTACAGATATTACAAATAGGAAAATAAATACATAAAAATCCTTCTTCCAGGGCAGTATCCTACTGCTGCAACCAGGATTGTTAACTGCCCAAAGGGGAGCACACACATCTCAAGTGTTGGGAGGTTTGACCTCGCTCCTTCCAAGGGCTGGGAGAGATGCTCCTGGGGAGCAAATTCCCTGCAAAACATCGACATTTACCCATCCCATCTCCCACAGTTCAAACCACCGACTTTGACGTTTCTCACTTATTCTCCCAGAGATAAAGATCTGGGGAACTCTAAGATAATGCTTCTCAGAATGTGAAAAAGATTGCTATGATTTGGTGAAGACATTTAAAAGAGAATCATTTTTATTTTTGCCTCTAGGACTGTAGTAGTCCAGAAGCAAGTGCCACACCAAACTGCAGCAGCCACTGCCCAACTGAGGACCCGCAGGAAGTGCTGCAGTTCTCTCCCTTCTCCTCTCAGTATCCTTGCAGTCAGGACATGCAATCTAATCTAATCTTTTTAGGATTGGTACAACTTTCACAAGGTTACAGCTCTGCTTTGGACTGTGTCTTTGGAAGTGTCTGGGAGGACACAGGGATTGTTGAAACCTATGACTGCTCCTTCTGAGGATATTTAAGGTTGTGAACAACTGAAAACAGTGCTTGGAAAAGAAATGAGTTTTGCAAATTCAGTGGGGAGCCTGCTGGCACAGAGATAGATGGAAAATGTTTTTTCATTGTTCATTATGAGTGTTTTAAGAATGTTAAATTTAACTCTCTCTGAAAAGCTTTACAATTAACCACAATCTAGAAAGAGACAGACACCACCAGTGTACAATTTTTGCCTCAAAACTAATGTAATAAATATTTTTAAGCATGCATTTTACACACACTTAGAACATTACCTCAAATCATGTCAGGATCATATTATATGCACTGCTTCACACATCGTCCATTAGAATGGGATATCCCATTTCAAAACATGTAACAGAATCCAGGAATTACAAAGATCTGTCATCATGAATGAAATTTAGGAGCTTCAACAGGTCTGAATTTACTTTAAATAATTTAATTTAGTATTACTAAAGAAATATTACAGTATGTTCTTACCTATGCTTAGATAGTAAATTCTTTAGAGAAAGAATAGTTTATTACTATGTTTATGTGATATCCAGCAAAATGGAGACCTTGTTCTCTGGTTGCTACTGCAATAACAAAATTTGTTTCCAGGCTGCAACAAATACAAGACACCATCATATTGCTGTTGTTATGCATTTGTGTCAGATTTTAAAAGATGCCCATAGTTTTTAACTGCTGTATACATTCTAACCACAGCATTAGTTTTCAAGAGGAATCTTGCTCTTATGTTTAGAAATAATTAGGATTCATTCTACAGCTGAGATGTTTGAGCAAATCTGGCTGTGAAAGGACCTCTGTGTTTGGAATGAATGGGAGTCCTCCTGGAGAAACTAACAAACCCACTTAAAATGCTCCTTCCACTCAGAAAGAACTCAAATTTCCTTTTCTCTTCCCATGAGCTCTAAGACTGTTTACAAGCTGTTTCAGAAGTTCAGAACTTTCAGGGGGTTTTCCTTCTCTCCTGGTCCCTAAAAGGATTTTGTTTAGGTTTCTGTCACAATTACAACTTGACTAACTAAATTAGAACCTGTGGAACTGCAGAGGGACTGGAAATGGAGAGGGAAATGTTAGAATAAAACCTCCATATGGAGGATTTCCCAACTCTCTCTGGAAATGCTTTTGAAACTTTTCCAAATGTGTAGTCCATCTATTTACTTTTATTTAAAATTTAATCCACAGATTTAAATAATAATACCTAAGCACTACCAAATTGGAAAGTTTTACAATCAACTTAGAATGATCAGTGAGTTTTTACAGTACAAGCACTAGGAAATTAGACAACAGACCATCACAACAATTTGGAAAATATGGAAAGAGTCACGCTAATAAGATATCTTTGTAACAGGCTGTGATAACACCAAGTTCTCCTGCAAGCATCACAGCTAGTAAAACCAAACAAAACAGCAATTCAAGTTCATGTGTGTAGCCATTCACATTCACTAGACATTTGAAAATAAAAGTGCTAATATAAAAGCGTAGCATCAATAAAATTCTAATTATAGTTCAAATTTGCTTCTAAAATGTTGGTTTCTCAGACTGAGTGGCACCAAATTCAGAAGAACAACAGCACCACTCTGTTAACCATTACAGGTTTCTGAAACAAAGTCATAGGAAATAGTAATTTCACATCACGTGTTCTCAAAGAGCAGCCATTGGTGGAGTGGGGGGAAACAAAGACAAAGAAATGGGCAGAGTTGGATTTGAGTTAAATTGAACAGGGGTCAAGTTCATCTGCTGCTGAACAAAGAAAAGAACAGTAAATGACAGCAGGAGTACAAGGTAACACCCAGTCTATGATTAAAGACAGGAAATCTGCTCTATAACAGAACATCCAACTTAGCCTAAGAGAATCACAACCGGACCTATCTGCTCTATCACATGCTGCTTCTAGCTCAGTATTGTTTGTATGTGCAAAATAGCTGGCATGGAGGGTGTATAGCATATACAGAATCTTTCTACTATAAATAATGAACCACACCTGGAAAAAAAATAAACTTGTTACAAAGCACTTACAAAGATCCATAAAATAAAACCCTACAACAGTAACAGAATGACCATATGAAGTATTTAAAAAAACAAAAACCCACTCTTTGAAAAGATGAAATGAAATTATACAAAACCCTTCCAAATGGGAGATATTACACTATTTTCATTATCAGAAAAATTCAAAGTATTAATTGAATAAATGAGCTTTAGTAAGCAAAAGAAGACATGGGGGAAAAGTCTTGCAGATGTAAAAGTGTAAAAGTCTGTGAAGGTCTTTTCAGGAATGCCTCAGCCACGTGCTCCATAAGGGCCTCAATATTCCTGCCCCACGAAACAAAGAAGCTAAAGTGTATTTTCTGTAACGACCATGTAATTAACTTGGAAGCACCTCTGTAAAACTAGGTGGACAGGTTTAATGGCTATGTACTTAACTCAGAGATGACTTCAGATGTGAAAGCTGTGAAAGCTTAATAAACAACTACTGAATTAAGTTAATGAAGTCAGTGCAAAATCCTAAGCAGTACAGGACTCTCTAGGCAGGAAGAGCAGTAATAGCCCATAAAACAAGCACAGGTTCATCTACCTGAGTCCCAAACTATTGGAATCTTGGATTGTTGAAGACTAAAGGCCACCCAGCATCATTCTCCTTTGTAACTGATCCATAAACAACTCATAGATGTCTCTCCAGCACGTTCACGATTCTTGCCACATTACTGTATGCAGAGGACCTTGTAATTTACAGTACCCATTGATCCTACAAAGAGATATGGCCATTTATCACAGGCCTAAGAACCAACACATAAACAAACCATGTTTTGCTGGAATTTCAAATAAAACATTCTAGTGTGACATGACTAATCTCATATCACACACTGTGGGTAGAAGTTACAGTAATTAAACCGTGCTGACTCAGCACATGCAATAATGCAATAATTCATTTTTTACTTCTTCAAAATTGTCTAACTAATCACTCTGAATTGGTTTTTGAATTCACTGTATACATAATACAATAATTCTGATGTGTTTTGAAACTGCAGATGGAATTGACTGCTATCCAGTTACGCAAATGCCACACAATGAATTTCTGATAACATCTCTATTTGTTTGCCAATATAAACCTTGCTGTTCCAAGAGAAATTAGTCTTGTGACTAATCAACAACAATTCCAATGGTTTGTTCAAAACCAAAACCAATAACAAGCTAAACCATTTAAAACTCCGCCCATATATAAAGCAGGGAGACATCAAACCCAACCCTTTTACAAACAAAAATCCGGGTCAAGGGTGTCTATTTCCTACTGTTTGTAAGCTCCTGTCTTCTGAACTAGAAATTCTGTATCAAGGAAGGATATTTGTAATGCTCCTTACATTGCTGCTATCAACAGCGTGAAGTAAAGTTTCCCTGCTCCTGCAGTGCTCCCAAGGAAGAACCGCACGAACAGACCTACAGAATTGCTTCTCACTATTTCTGGTGTCAGGTATCAGGGGCATTCTGGCCCAGGCAAAGTCAGTGATGGACAGCAGCACAACAGCTCCTCCACAGAGGCGGACAGAGGCAAGTCTGAGCAGAACCAGGCAGTGAAAGAGAAGGGCTGAGACAATTAAACTCTGAAATGGAAGACCTTGAACCCACTGTAAGAAGGCAGAGGAAGAGATCTAAAAGGAGTGAGTGGCACACAGGAATTCATCGTCTCTTGGAAAGCAGAAAAAGAATATGGAATTCTTCTGTTCAAAGACAAAGGGGGATGAGCCTGGTCAGGGATCAAGCATCCACCTGGCATCTCTTTACCTGCTGCAGGCCAGAAGACACAGGACTCTCTGCAGAGGTGAAGGGAGGAGCAGCAGCAGCAGAGCAGCCATGGGGAGCAGGGATCCCAGCTGGACTCCCCTGCTCAGAGTCTGTCTGTGGCATGGGAAAGAGCTGACTCCTGACTTCTATGTCACAACAGGTACAATTATTCCACTCCCAGCTATGCTGTGACTACACAAAGTAATCACTTATAAAAATATGCTGCCAATGACATAAAGTAACCATCCCTCTCTGAGGAAGCTGCTTAAACTGTGCATAGGAGTATACTGAAATAACAGAAAACCACATGTGTTTTTAAATGCATATGATAACTTGTGTTTTAAAATCATCCTGGACATACTAAGAGATAATGGTATTTAAGGACATTTTATCTAGAAATATTAGTGCATAACTTTGTTTCAACAAGTATGAAAAAATGCCTGTGTGATACCACTTCTAATAGGTTTCTGTTACAGGTAACATCAATGCTTAAGCAAACAACTATCAGTGGATGCGGAAATTAAGTAAAACCAGGCAGAATCCAGGAGAAGTACAGAGGTGCTTTCTGTGGTAGTAAATAATTATGTAATTTACACAATTAATCATTAAGTTAAAGCCATGAAAGAACTTCTTTTCTCTCTTAGTAATTTTTATCTTGAGATTCATGCACCCTGAAAGGGATAACTGAAGTGTGCCAGTCTGCACGAAAATATACTGTTTTCTAAAAAAAAGTGTGGAATAGTGGGGAATTCTTCTCATTTGGCATGACAGACACCTTTTCCCCCACAAACATGTGTGCAGTAAAACTAGCAAAGAAACCACTTACACATCTAAAACTGACTTTCAGCATATTTAACACTTTTTAATGTCAGGTTTCTCATAAATTAGATCAGCCTTCCTCACAGGCAACCACATCTGCAGCTCAGTTGGATGTTTTTGCAAAACTAGAGAGGAAACAAGAAAGGAGGAAATAGGAAGAAGCCTCGATGCAATAAATTATCTTCAATCTTCAGGCAACAGCACATTAAACACATGCATGAAACTATTTCAAGTACAAAATGTTGGTTTAGATTTCACTATTTATTTTTAGCACTGAAGATCTTCAGCCAAATTTGTTGTGTGTGGCAGGGAGGAAATAAAGAAACCATCATAATGGTTCAGATGTTTGCTAAAACATGCAGGAAATTCTGCTCTCTCGGTGGAACAGTGGAGAGACATATCCGAGACAAGTGCAGACAAAACCAGCATCTTCTTCAGTTCTGCCTACAGCCCAGCATTTTTCGCTAATCAGGTAACTGCTTTTCTTTTGATTGGCTGGCAGTTTCTTCACAGTCACCTCAAATGTCATCATAGCAACACTGTGTACCACTACTTCTGCAAACACACCAATTTTTTTTGTTTGTTTAGAAAAGCAATCACTTGAATACTTCCATTTACATATCTAAGTCAAGAAGTTTATCCTGCTGGCATAAACATAGCGGGTGCTTTTAAAGGAGCAGGAAGGGAGAGACATAAAGCAGCTGAAATCTCAAACTTTCAAGAGAGATTCTTCTTCTTGAATTCAGAACTTCCTTATTTATAACACTGACTGCTCTTAGTGTGGTAAAAAATAGCATACAAGCATATAACTCAAGACTGTATCATAACTACCAAAAAACCACAGAAGCTTTAATCCTGACATCTTCTAACTGTGTGTGGATGACTGTACAAATGTAATCCTCATTTGATGGAATGCTTTATGAAACAAAGCTGTTTCCCACCCTACACAGCGACATAAGAACACACTATTTCCACAGACACTCAGAGCAGCATATTGACCTGCTCTCTCCTAGTTATAAGCACCAAACAGTGATGCTGAGGAAAGCCACTTATCTGCATCAAGGTTTTAAGGGAAGGGTGGCACAGAGATGAGTAGAACAGTGCGAGTTAATGGTAATCAGAAGATAAAGCAAAGATAGTATTAATACTAATTTCTGTGCCAAGATCTCTGCTGGGGCTTTCTTATGTTCATTACTAACCTGCCTCTGAACTGCCCCATCCCTTCAGATATTTGAGCTTCTCCTTACCAAGTCCCAGGCACAACTTGCTCCCCCACCCACATCATCTTATCATGTCAGGGTCAGCACTTGCAAAGGCTGAACTGATAAACTTGCAGTGTTCTATGGATTTCTGCCTCCACTGTGTGCTTCCATCGCTCTGCTTTTACACTCACTAGCTTTCCTCCATTTCTGTATTTTATCCGTTTCCACTCTCTTTCTCTCACAATTCTTTCACAGCTTTTTGCTTTCTCCACCCTGACTATCTCTCTTTCCAAGCTGCAGATTTCTCCTCTTTCCTTCTCCAATCCTATATCCAGGATAGGATTTTGCTTTTATTCCTTTTCTATATTCTATATTTTATATTCCTTTGCTTTATTCCTTTTCTATTTTAAGTACCACATCTAACACCTAATCTCCTATGTTCTGGTCTTCCCTCCAGTGTGGGATATTCTTACCTCCACACGTTCTGTGTTTCTTCCTCTGGAATGACAGTTGTCACTATAATTACTTTTCCTCTATAATA
Source organism: Dryoscopus gambensis (assembly GCA_013389985.1). NCBI lineage: Eukaryota > Metazoa > Chordata > Aves > Passeriformes > Malaconotidae > Dryoscopus > Dryoscopus gambensis. The sequence continues at coordinate 43,274 of WEIT01018907.1, read as the reverse complement.
GCCTATTTGCTGGACACCTGACTATAAAAATCTCTTCAAATCCCAAATTAACCTGATGTCTTCTGTAAGGAGGAGCTTACAGCAAAAAGATTTCACTGCTCAGTAATTTTAAGTCTAAATTTTGTCTCAACCAGGTTTATTCAGTCAAAAAACCAAAAAATGAATAAACTCCTTTCTCCCTTCCTCCCCACTGATATCTAAACACTGTCCAAAAGCCTGGAAGCCACTGCTACCACTATCTAAAAACGACAGAAACATGATATCATTCTGACATGAAAATCCCCACTGAGAGAGTTAAACGTGATCTCTAACCACAGGGCTCCAAAGAGCCGCTCAAGATGAAAATCAGCTCTTCTGATAAATTTAAGTAAGGAAAAGAGAAGTGCAGAGGAGTTTCTTTGGTAAATGTGTGCCATCCGGGCCTTCCTTATCTTACTCTGAGGTTTATGTTGGTGTACGTTCAAGGTTTCTTTAACACGTCCCTTTATCGGCATGATCCAGAGACTGCAACTGAGTGAACTGGCTGCAAAGTGAGGACAGGGAGATGAACACAATCTTGCAATCCTGTGCTAATCACTTTATTCTTTATTATTTTTTGTGACTGTTGAAATGATCCTGTATCATAGTCTATAATAACAGAAATAGAGGTTAAAAAAAACATAGCCATGAGTAAGTCAGCTCCAGAGTTGTGTTTGTTATAGTCAGCTGTGGCTCTGCTCCACTGTCAACATCAACCTAGTTCTTTTAGTCAGTAAGGTTTTAGTCCTGTTTGAGAAAAGACATCAAAGCCAACCTATTATCTTTCACCGTCTCTATGAAAACCTGTGTGACTTCAAGTCTGCTCACTGGGCTTTTCATAACACAATTTTTCCATCCATCAAAATAAAGTTAATGTTCACACAATGCAAACATCAACAGCCACTTAGCTGTCTTTTCCAGTGCTCAGCTATCTTGCCTTCAGCATCCAAACAGATCAAGTGAACAACTCATACAGGTTCTTCCCTTGATGCAGCCATTTATGTCAAACAACTGCAACTGCCTACTATGCACTGTATGAAATATTACAAATGTAGAACTTGACATCTGTGTTAGTATCTCATAAGTTTCCTTAAAAATAAGGCAGCAGCCACCTGCCACAGATATTCAGTGCTACACATGAGGGAAGCAGTTTGAAGATCCATTAATTTGCTGCCTGTTTTCTCTAATACCACTACTCCTACCTCCTTTCAGTTTCTTGATTCTGAAGTATTTTACTCCCCTGTTTTCTGTTCTTTGTGTACAGCTCACTCCACCTGCACCATGCAGGATCACAAACTTCATGCTGCCCCTGTTAAACCAGCCCTATGTCTTTACTTCAGTGAGCTACTGCTCTGAACTTGGGATCATTGTTTTTTCAGCTACAACTCATACCTACAATACTACTCCTACTATTTTCATACCCACCTTCTTCCTCAATTACTTTTCCAGCATAGCTGGGAGAGAACTGGGGGAAACAATGAGTCAATTTTATTTTTAAACTGGCTCTGAATTGTATAATAATCTACATCTTAGAGGTCGTTGGTATTTTGCCTACACTCTTGGCAGTGCTGTTGTGAAGGAACTATTCTCTCGGTATCACTGACAACTTCACCCCTGGTATAACAGAAGAAATAGGGAAAATAAAAAGCTCACAATAAACAGTAGTGGATGCTCTATTTAAAACACCAAATTAGAATGCAAAAGTCAGGACCAGCTATTGTAAAAAATATTTTTTGTNTGGCTGCTGCCTCAGAAGATGACGATGCATCTCATGGAACCACGGGAGAGACTAACAGCTGACTGAAAGAAGACACAGCATCAAGGCACAGACCTGGTAGCTGCCATAACAAAACTACATACCCCATGAAGCCTCAGAGAAGATAGATGACGAACAGGAAGCGGATATTTGGGACTGAGACTTTTGGGAGATGGGACCAAGGGTATTAAAAAGGGCACCTTGTGGTGAGGGGGGTGAGGGGTTGGGTGGTTGTTGGAGTGAGAAGGGTGAGCATTTTGTGGTCAAGGGCTGTTGCTGGATTTTTACCTTTATTTGTCTGTTTTGCCGAGTGGGGTGGTGGACTGCCCACCACTCTCCTGTTTCCAGCTGTGGATTAATAAACGCGGATTAAATTTTTTTCTGATATCCAGACCTGTTTATAACAATATTATAACAACACAGATCAGTAAATCTGTCAATACCATTTACTCTTTCAGAAAAGCTTTTAAGTAATGTCTGTCTACTTAACTATTTTGTTGAAGAAGCTCGGAGAAAACAAATTTATATGGTCTCCCAAGTACAAGTCAGTCCACATTACAGGTAATGGTAATTTAGTGTTTATTATACCAAAAGAAGTTTGCGAGGCAGAAAAGCTCTTCCTTTAACCAAAAGATTACTATAACTTAGATACAACCTGCAGTGACTTCTCCTGGACTGTATCCCAGGCTCCAGTACTTACTACACATCGCAAACACACCATTGCCATTGCAACACCACCATCACAGTAAGTTTTACCCCAAATGGCGTAGAAGGGTTCACAGGCCATACGGGAGGGAGAGGGGATAACATGACTGACTCTCTGAACAAACTAACCTACGCAAATTGCCCGCGGTCCCGGGGCCGTACTAGAAGAACAGGCAGCAGTCTTGATCCATCCAGCAGAATAGTGAAGAGCTTTATTGTGAAGTGCTTTACTGTGCAGTCATTGTGAAGTACTGCAGAAGTGAGGTAGTGAGCAAGTGATTTATTTAATTAATTACAGGTTCTTTTATACCTTTTTCTCTCACAGAACAATTGGTCACACACACACCCACCTCCTTGGTGTGATGGGCTAAGTTCTAAAAACATACTTCTTAAAATAACAATTCTCAAGCAAGGCCACAGGTGTTCTAGTTTACAAAACATAGCTGATAGCTTATGTGAGAACTAAAATTCTCTCACAAGAGAGAAAAGCTGCTTTTAGCAGCATTTGGCATTGACACTAACCTACCTAAGAAGCTACTTTGGAAACCTGAAGAGGACAAGAATAAAAGCTCCTGATACCATCAGCAAATAGTAAGATTCTCAGTGTCACTTGCATTGCTTTTTCATGTATCTTTCCAGTCAGTTTCTGTGGGAACACACAAGCTTCCGTATTTCCTTACTCTTCCAAGCAAATAGAAATAAAACCAATTCTCTTCTGCCTTGTAAGAGACCCACATATTTTTTGTTATGATTTAACTGTACTTCTGCAAAGCTCACATACATAAACTTTCAATAACTTTACAAATATGTATATTAAAGTGTATCAGTCCAGTTTTCATTATTTATTTCAGATACGAAAACACACCCTATTTTTTTCAATTTAAAGTAGGGTAACATACAGCCTGATTCTGTCCTGCACCCCTCATAATAATACAACCAGTCAAATTAAAAAAAAATAATAAAAAAAATTTTTAAAAAGCTGGCATTTTCAAAAGCCTTTTAGGAGGGTACAAAATTAAAAGTTCCAGTCTAATTGTTTTGCCATGATTTTAGTCCTCACAGATCATGGTTTAACTACAAAGTTACACTGCAACAGAATGAAGCAGGAGGGAATGTTATAGTATGAACAAAACCGTACTAAACTTACCCCTCTGAAATTCCAGCCCTTGGTAGACGGAAACAAGGAAAAATTATTCTGTTGCTGCTGTTTCGGCCTGCAAGATGAGACAAAGAAAAGTGTTTACATTTTCAGCTGTCATATTTTCTACCTCAATAACAGAATGACAATAGAAGAAGAAAAGAAAAACACATCCTTCAAGTACTAAGACACTTAGATTTCCTTGGCTGTACCTCTGACAGCTTTCTGTCTTCACTGTTTCATGTTTTAATTGAGATTGAGCACTAAGAGACATGGCAGCCTTTCAAGCCTTCAGAGATGCTCTGACTTGATGTCTAACAGCAACTTATTCCTCCCACTGATTTTCAGCAGAGAAAACCCTGACCCAAACAGTCTGTGAAGCTGCAATTACACCACGTGATGCAAGATGGTGCAGCTGGACAGGAGGGGGACATTTCACAGCCTTTCATCCTGACAGTGGAGCTACGCAAAGTTGTAAAAAGCAAGGTAGCCAGCCTCTTGTGTGACGCTAAAAACTAGAAGCTGACTTCTGTTTTTACGCCTTCCCAAAAATCTTTCTCCTACCCTATAATTAACACTGTACAATTATGTCTGCAAAGTAACCATAACTTGGCCCACTTCTCTCCTAAAGAGTGCTTTTCACCAGTAAGATCTTCAATTAGTTCACAAAGGTAGGCAAACATTGCTGAGATTTTACACATGGCGTCAGATCAAAGCTCGAGTGACCTGCTGAAGCTGACCAGACCAACTCAGGGTTTGGCAGCAGGACCCAAGTGCTGAGCACGCTGCACCTCCAACCATGCAATTAGACACATTACAGAAGCGACCACGAATAGTAACAGGAACACAAAAACTTGGTTAAAAACCAGCAAATTAAATGGCTGCTTGTCGAACCTCACCACCCAACAATAACAAGACAGATATTGAAGTTAAAGCACTGAACTAACACACAAGTTCTTCCTGCTGCTTGTAGCTCCTGAAGAACTCCAACACACCATACCCCAATTTCTTTCCTTAGAGTCAGGACAGCAATGGTTTCCACTGTCTTTTTTTCTGTCGTCTCTTTTATGGTGTAAAATATTCGGTGTACAGATGCTTTTGTTTTCATGTTCATTAAACACATCACAGAGGTGTGATCACAGTAAACACTTTTAGATACCAGCATAATGCAAAAAATTATAATCGTGACAATTAAGTATTTTTTGTAACATCAAAGGTTGAGATTTAAATCTTGTTCCTTTTTCACTGAACCAGCCTGCCAGCCAGAAAGAATATTAAAATTGAAGTGCATTGGTAAAGTCATTACAGGGCACAAGGCAGCATACACGACAGATTTTAGTGTTAAAGACTGTCCCACTAATAAATCCTCCTACTGCAGCTTTCCAAGTTAAAATATTATGAAATTGAATTTCTAACCTAAAAGCCTCACTGCAAGTACATTATAAAAAGAGAAAAATGTAATTAACAAGAGCAACTTACACAGATTATCAATTGTCCTAATAGTGTTTTGCCCTTTTTTATTCACGGATGATCTGACACTGGAACCAGTCAGGATTCTGAGAAAATTCTGTGAGCTTTCTATAAAGTTGTGCTCCTTAGTAATTTTTCCAAAAATATATGTTTGAACTTACATTTCATCATTTTAATCTTATATTTTAATGCTGTTCATGCATTTAATTTCCCATTTTGTCCAGAATTGCAGTGTTCTATACTAATTAAGATGAATGTAGGGGAAGCAAAAGACATTTCAACTTCAATAAAGCAAGTTTTATGACAGTTTAGACAATATTGCAAGGGAAATGAAGACTTAATTAAAAATTATCTCTCCCCACAATCATTCTGTAATGAGAACGGAGAACTTTGTAATAAGTAATAAATTTGTCATATCATCCATCTATACTCAACTAAAGTCCATCCAGGAGAAGAAGGATGACTAAACAATTGTTATCATCAACCTGTAACTTTCCCATTAACTGACAGCAACCCAGACAACACTAAAACAGCCAGTCTTTATAAAGAGCAAATATATCAAATTTAAATTTTGCCAGTTTTCACAATAGGTATCCTCTTCCCTCTTATCAAGAGCCTTACTTCATTTTGATGAGAATGAATCTCCCCATCATTCACAATGGTCTGCTAACTCTTCCTTTTAATACTACTGTGGCATTATTAAAGGGCTTTAAATGCAGCAGCCTAATGAACCAACGTAGTTTTACCAAAAGGAGTTAATTAAAAAGGTGGGGAAACATATGGAGGTCACTGTGTTCCTCCATGACTTGCTGACCTGATCTGATACAATCAAGGTACAACAAAATTCTTCACAATTTTTTTTTACACCCAATGTGTGCAGCACCCTTCTAAAACCAGACTGAAGCATTAGACTGATTTAGCACCCTATGTGCTACCTTAAATACTTTCTTCAAAAACTTTCACTTTCATGCATCTGGCCTGATTATTACTTCCGTATTTTCTACTCTATCAGGGGCATTCGAAGTCTGGAACACAGTGAATGTTTCAAGTCTGCTTTCCCATTACAAGCAAGCACTTCATACAGCCCATCTCAAACGTACCAAGATATTAGAACTGCAGAAGAAGTGTCCCACTATTTTCCTGAAAAACTGTTTCAGAAATCTCGCTGTTTCCATAACTAGGAATGATCTAGGTTAAACATATTTGTAAATTGTTTATGATCACCATTCTGAACCAACATTTTTCAGCTGAACACATCTCTAAATTAAAATGAAGTAACATAAGAATTCTGATTCTCGAATGCACCTCAAGTGATAAAACATAGTTCTATCAAAAGCAAGACCTCATTTACAGTTTTCAGTTTGGTCCTTCACTATCTTAGTCACTTTGATCTCTTGGTCTTCTCATCTGTCAACATCAGTGAAAACTGCACTGAAAAAGAAATGAAGTATTGCAGATTTTTCAAACACGTTTTAATTTAATGTTTCACTTTTTTTTTTCCCAACAGGACATTATTACTGTTACTTCAGATCATTCTGTTTACTAGATAAATCCTTTCTGAAATGCAGCAGGATATAAGCCTAAAAAACTATTAAAATACTTAATTGCTATTTGATATTTTAAATACAAAACTTTCAAAGAATTGTATTTTTGGTAGAAGGGATACTGGTCCAATAGTGTATTAGATGCACTTGGTTTGGTAAAAAAATAATTTAGAAGGCCAATAGTAAAAATCATCACTGGCATAAGTAGGTAGCAGATTGAACAAAATAAAACAGCCTGAATAATAAAAGAGGAGATATTAATAGGCATTAAAAGCAAATAGCAGAGCTGACTTTTAGAGACACATAAATCTAAAACAAATTACTCAGATATTATAGTAAGGCTTTTTCAAATGTCAAGGACGAGGCAGGGATGGTTCCTACAACTGGATGCACTGTGATGAACACTCTTGAAATGCACCAAATAGGTTATCACAGACTAGATCATGGTAAGAAAAGAAAGCACAGAGGTAAAGAGAGGAGGGGTTCCGCCCTAAAATTACTTGCAGCAAGATTCTTAAAGCTGTAATTTCTAACACTTGACCTTTCTTACACATGGATCTCTTTTTGTTTAGCCAAAAGGCACCAAAGAATTTTCTTCTCAGTACCGCAGTTAAGGAAAGCCCAAAGGGTGGGGATATAAAGGAACTCTTCAGACTGTGGGAGGGAGGGGTCACCAAACCCTCCGTCTGAGCTTGGCTTCGGGATCACTATGGAAAGTTTACCTTGGGAATAAAACCCGAAACCAAGTCCCTCCACTGTGAAGGAAGTACAAGCAGGGACCTGTCCCATGGAAAGGCAGCCGTGGAGAAACTCAGCATTGAGCCCATCCCTCTGTCTGAGAGTCAAACTGCAGCTCCTCATCAGCAGAAGTTTTAATTGTGTATCCTCCAGTTCATCCTTAGCTCCAGCCCTGGCAACATAAGCCAGAAAATGGCATCTTCATGCCCTGGTAACTCAAATATAGCTTAGACCCCTTGATATATTTAGCGGGGAATGACTAGCTGGCTTACCTGCTAGCTCCTAGTGATCCTGCAGTTCAATAAGAGTAATTTAGAATTTTACTGAACCAAACTTATATTACTGCAGGAACTTCTGACATTGGTAGTACCCTCTGTGCTTTGGTACTTTCTTTGGCCAAGTGCTTCTACCACTGTTTTGTAGCCTAGGAAATAAAATGCATTTGTCCTTAAGATGTCCAGGGTTTTCTGTTGAGGTTCTATCACACATATACTATGGATATATTATAAAAATATATTTAGACCCCAAATTAAAATGCCTTCCAGAATAAATCAGTGGAGCTTCTTTGTGCAATTTTTACTGTGCTGTAGNATGTTTTAAAGTTTCTATTACATTTACTAACAAAAGTGTGTTATCTGCCTTGAAGCATGATGATAAGTTAAGTGAACAGTTTATGGCAGTTTATATTGAACTCACGCAACTTTTATATCTTCATCTCATCTTCCAGTCTATCTGCACAGAGAATCACTTACTACAAGGGTATTTTTTAGATATGAATATCCAAACTGTCCGTGTTTTGTTTAAAATATTCAGCTGCTACATCCGTTCAAAGATAAAAGCTCATTTCGCAAATCTACATGAA
>WEIT01018907.1:5303-34506 GCA_013389985.1 Dryoscopus gambensis | reverse complement strand
GCTCAGAAAAGAATTAAGTTCCTATAGAGAGTTAACTTGATGGGTTTTTCTTGCTAAAGGCAAAGTAACTCCAAGACTGGGCGCATGTTTGATTTGCCAGGGGCCTATCCTGCAGACATGAGCTTGTCACAATTGGGTAACTGGGGGTGGGGAGGCCACTCAGCTGAGCAAGACTGAATACTTCATATCTTGAGAGAAACAAAAATAATAAGAAAAAAACAATGACTCACTTTCAGCTGCTGTGCTGACTTCCTGAATGTGAACATCATCTTTTAATGTCCTACTATCGTGAACTGGCATAAATGCACTAAGAAAGAAAAACAGCCCCTGTGAATGGTGCTGCACAGAGACAAAGCAGGTACATGCAGCAGTGAGCAGTCGCACACCTACTCTTTTCCCATGCTTGCCTCAGAACATGTTTATTTATACTATGAATCAATGCACCCTACCATAAAATATCCTATCACTAGCAAAAGCCAAAGAAGCTACCAAATGCACTTTTTAATTTCTGTATTTGATTATTTTCCTGCAAAAATTAAAAACATCCTTATGAAAGATGAAAAAAAACCTGAAGGCCAACTGAAGTCCAACATTTCAAACTAAAAATCAGATATCCCAAATGATGTAACATTTCACCTTCTGAAGAACAACAAACTTGATCTAAAGCTCTAACCATAAATTACTTCTTCATTTCTAATTATTGCAGGTTAGTGCAATAAATGCCATCAATATCCATCACTATAAAAGCATCCCCCTTGCTATACATGAACTCTGGTCACATCTGAAAGAAATCCCTGGCTGCTGGCCAACAGGAGGACCCAGACTTTTCTGCTGTTTGACAAAGGTACAGCTGCATTAATGCTGGGGAGGATGTGAACAGAATCCTGTATTATGTTTCTATAACTAAATATCACCGTGTCATGAATATTGTAAAAGGCTGAGATGAGAGAGGATGCACAGCCTTACTTTGATTGTGCAGCCTAAAAATATCCCTGCATCATTTCAATTATATTTGGAAGAAAAAACGGCAATAATACTTGTTAATTTTCAGTCATTACCTCACCCCACTTGTGTATCTTAGAGACACGCTGAATTCTTTACAGGGAGAACAACTGCTCATTCAAAAGAAATGTTTGCTTATTTCCACCCAACAGCCAGAGAGGATCCTCTGTTCCGTGGGAAAAATAAGATTTGATGGTAAGGCTTAAATGCCCCCATCATCACAGCGTCAGAAAAAGCCAAGCCTCGGGGCAAAAACCTCACAACACTCATGCTCAAGGAAAAACAAGAAGTCTGCTTCATTTTGTTTTCAAACTAGAAGCAAAGGCTGGGAAATCCACTTAGGTTAGCAAGACTGGATACTTGCTGGTTAGACAGAATAGAAAGGTTTTCACACACAGAAATTAAACAAGGGATTTCTTAGCTGTTCAAAATCCACCCAAACAGCATTTTCACTTCGACCATAGAGACCCTACTAACACCCTCAAAATCCATTCAAGTGCCATCACATCATGTTCCTGATACAGGAAATGGGTGTGTTCTGAAAGCCTTTTCTGTTTGGATTCATCTCATCTAGCCCTTTCAGAAGGTAAATTTGAGTTCCTGTGGAGCCGTGATTCACTAACAGGCATTCAGACAGATCAGAAGGACTAAACAAAAAGGGCAACAGTATTTAAGACAAGTAACATCTGGAGGCAAGTCAATCCTATAAACGATTTTAAAACTTTTATCCTGCTGGTTCCTTATCTTTCATTTGCAACTTCATATTTTACTGCATTACAGCTTGTATTTCACCTGAAAAGGCAAAAAAATGTAGGTTTGTAACTAAAATGTCATATAGGATCATTATAGTCAATTTAGAGACTTCTCTGTGTTGAAAAGTAAAACCATCCTGCATACCTTTTCAAGAGAGCTGGGTGATACTTTCACACCTTGCTCTCAAGGATATGGCACTCAGCCAGTCAGTCAAGGAAAGAAATCTGCTTTTATTAAATGTGATCAGTTACAGAGGACTAAGTTTCAGCATAATGTTTCACTGAGCAAGACTGTTCTCGCTTGAAGGGTTTTACACTGAGTGACAAGAACCACTCCTGCAATCTCCATGCAGACAGACCAGAACGTCTTATCTTGAGATTGTAACAGGTCTGTCACCACCAGATGAATAAACTAAACTTTTCCAAGTGGATGCAGCCATGCTCATGACTTATCTTCAGCGTGGAGTAACTACCTCTCCAGAAAAGTCAAATTACACCACAATTTTCTGTCTCCATTAACTCTGCCCTCCAGCCTAAAGGAGGGGGCTAAAAGGATTGGAGGCTGTCACGGCAAATTTCATTTAGCTACTTTGCCACATACAGTTCAGTAACTTGGACATAAAAATCTCACCAAATGTTAAATTCTGCAGCATCCTGGGGCCCTGCTCAGAATACCAGCATTTTATGATGGCATAACTACACCATGGACAACAGAAATTCTCTCACACTTTGAGCATTGTCAGTTAAATAAAGAACAGAATATTAAAAAGTGGGGGGAAAGTTGGAAACTCATAGAATAATACAATCATTAAGGCTGCAAAATACCTCCAAGATCATCAAGTCCAACCTTCGACTGACCACCACCATGTCAATTAACCACAGCACACAGTGCCACATCCAGTTGTTTCTTGAACTCTTGCAGGGATGGTGACTCCACCCCATGCCTGGACAGCCCATTCCAATGCCTGACCACCCTTTCAGTGAAGAAATTCTTCCTGATGTCTAATCTGAACCTCCCTTGACGCAGCTTGAGGACATTTCCTCTTGTACTGTCATTTCCTCTTGTCCTCATCACGTTATCAATAACAAAACCTTTCATAGGAAATTGCAATATTTATATCAAGCCTGAGGGATAAAACTTCAAGTTTTTAAACCTATTGCCATTTCTAGAGATTTTACTTAGAATTTTTTTTTAAAATCCCATATCATGATACTTTATTTTATCTCTTTTTCCTTTGGGTGTTGTTTTAAAGACAAGCATCCAATGAAACCTGGGAGAGAACACTTACAATCTAGATTATCAAGACCAATAAGTACAATAAATGCAACAAAATACTTAAGATACTCACAGCTGAAACATCTGTAGTGCACATGGTATCAGTATGTGATATATAGATACAAGTCATCAAGATCAAACTATGGAGCTTTTAGATTTACTAAGACATTTTTGCTTGTAAGACTTTCACCTGCATTACTAGGAGATTGTACACCACAGGGGCCCAAATAAAACAAATCATGAGTTCACCTCCATTTCATCACATTTCCATCTGCACAGTAATTCCTATTAAGTTGCATAAATACTCTAAGAGTAACTATCAGCCCCCAGGGCTTAGAAAACTCTTTTCTCCTCATATATAACAAAGTGCTCTTCACAATTTTCTTATTCAGCTTTAACATATTTTTTTAGATCTCAGAAATAATTACCAGAGTCTTTTAAATATTTATTAGTTTAGTTTCCCTTTTTTTTAATATAATTCATTAGAACTTTTGCTTGTAGCCACAAGTCCCTTAAGCACCATAAGCATTTTGTGTTACTCCATGACAGTGAAGCCCTGAAATGCTTTCAAGTTTAGAAGTTTATTCATATTACAAACATCCGACTGGTTTCCCCTTTGTTCTGAATGAAAGTGAAATAAATATGAACAAGGCAATTGAATGCATAAAGGCCAGTTTACAAGTACAAAGAGAGCTAGATTTAACAACAAACAAGTTTCAGGATATTTCATTTAACACTGACAAATTTATTTCTTAAAAAAAACAGAAGAGTTTTTGAAGGCAATTTATAAATAGATGCTGAAGTCAACAAATACTGACCTCTACCATGTGACTTGTGTGATTCTGACCTTCATTGCACAGTGAGGTCAGAAGGCTACCAAGATAGTTTTTATTAACAGTATTAGTCATTATGTAAGTGATTTACATCATTCTCGAAGATAAAACTAAGTTACAGATCCTGAGCAGAAGACTTTGTACTACAAATTTGGCTTAAGAAGTTTCTTCACAACATAAAACATTTGAAGCTGGTGCCAAATTTTACACCTAATGTTTCTAACACTTTTCATTGGTCTGTGGGACGATACTTCAGCAATACATTGAAAAGGTGTTTCTACTCTGAAACCAGACACACACCTGTCAACATACGTGGGTTTCTATGCAAGAGAATGACTTCCTATCAAGTAAGCAAACCCCCCATACTTTCACTGAAGGGACATTTAACCTGAGATGCAAAAGCAAAATGTTTTCAGTTAGTTATTATTCACAGCTGGATTCCCGTGGGAACATTTTCTGCATCACTGTTGCCATAGTAATTACTATAGAAACCCTGAATGCAATGGAGTCAAACCTGTTGAAACTGCGGTACCATTAAAGCTCCATTCAAAATATCCACTCAGGACAGAAAATGTTCACTTGTATCTACTTTTGCCAGCAACAAGTTAAGTTTTCTAGTCTCTTCAATATAAATACACTAACTACATTAATTTCAGCCCAAGACCATTTTACAAGAGCATACACAAAACCTTGCTAAAATAATTTTCTTACAAATACAGAATACTATATTTTAAATAACATCATACCAATGATGGCTCTGAAAGTGTTTCTATGTTTTGTCCCAGGTCAAAGAACATTCCTTAAAAAGTGCATTTATTAGTAGGAGATATCTGGAGCTAGTTATTTCCAAAATGCATCTAGTATGAATACATATATATATATTAAAAAATTATTTCTATGGATACATACTCACACTTCTATGCTTTTTCTTTCCTTCTTGATTACAATCCAGGCAAAACCAAGCATTAACATGTGAAGCGAGGCAGGAAATGGGATTTTGCTGTAAAGTAGATCAGTGATGAGCCACCAGTGGAGGAAATTAGCACTCGTACATCTGCACACACAGTTTTGTTCTTTATTTTCATCAGGTTTTTGGTTTTTTTCCAGAGACTCTCCACTATTATGTTTCTTCTGAAACTTTTAATGCCATGCCTTTAAATTAGAGCACATTTATCTTTATTCTTACTCTTGCAGATAGCTAATGTATTTGGGTTTCAACGAGTACATTAGAGACACACACCGCAATATTCATTATAAAAACTGAAAAGCTCCCTACTCACAAACACAAGAGAACAGGCTTTTTCAGTCTCTTTACAGAAAGCACTGGAACACAAGGAGCATATTCCCAGTCACTACAGCAGCTGAAGAGTCAAACACCAAAGGAAGAAATCAAACAGATGTTGATTTGATCAATGATGATGCAAAAGTATTTGGCGTTTCCTTTATGGTCATGGATATCAGAACTACTGTTGGTAGCTGTAGGTGAGTGATCCTACTCCTTTTAAATATGTAAAGTATGTTTCTGTAGCCAAGCTGTTGGATTTTTTCCAATCACTTATACTATATCTCTTGATTAATAAAACACTATCTGTGCTTTCAGGACGGCATTTTTCATTTCCAAATGCATCAAAAAGACTGTTCTATGATTCTATGAACTGATGTTCATCTGATACTCTCCCCACCTCCAACTGAAGAGTGGTCACACATCAAGGATTTCAGGCTGCTGCAAGATTCACTAACAATATTATCTAAGAGCCCTGCAGGCAGATCTCCCAACTCTGACAACTTCAAACTGAGAAAGAGGAGATATGCAGCCATTTGATGAGTCAATCACTGAGAGAAGTGGCAGAGTAATGAAGAACAAGTTTGCAAGTCTGATGTTCCAGAATGGGCTCTTTGTTCAGGGTAAAGATTGAAGATAAAAACTGCTTTCTCACTTCCAAGAGACCGAGGTGGCACCAGAATGAGGCGAAGCAGCACTCGCATCCTATGCATGGCATGGGGTGAGATATGACCTCATGATCTCGGCCAGAACTGAAGATCAGAGGTTTAGCAGAGTGCAAACAGCCGAGCACCACCTCTGCAGCAGACACCGCCCGCACAGACTCTGCTGGGGCAGCTGAGCCAGGTCCTTGCAGCGGCAGCAGCCCCCAGGCTGTGTCCCACACCTCAGCACTCACCAGCTCCGTGCCCCCTGCCATGCCAGGGCTGTGGGCAGCTCAGGGCAGCACTTGTGCTGCTGTCCTGTACTGAGGATGTGAACGGCCGCGCTCTCTGGGGCCCTGTGTCACCACGCTGGCACTAACGGGGATCTCTCACCTCAACTCACACACAATCACGTTAAAACTGGAGTTCATTTGCTCTGGTGTTTTTTATATCTTCTAAAAAATGAAACTAGGCAATGAGTTCAAAAGTTGCTGGCAAGACCAACAGCACGGTCATATGTCATTTCCTGAGGAAACCAGGCTGTCTTCAAACCACACACGCACCTTTCTGCAAGTCTGACTTGCTGAGGTACCTTGAAAAGCAAAAAAAATGGTTTCAGAACTCTGATGTGCCATATCCCTTGGTGTCCTACTGAGAAAGATAGAAGTTGGGGGGTTATTTGGTTGGATCTTTAAACTCAGAATGTGTCATAACTTATATTCTTCAAGTAAATCTACAGAAGGGGGGAAATAAGGCCTATTGTTTAAATTTTCATAATGAATCAACCATCCTACTTGGGGAAAAACAAAAATTTTTTTTATCCAAGTTCATAGAATCAGGTGGCTCTTCTCAAGAGAGAAATATTTAAAATTACTAGCAAGTGAATAATATTAAATGTTAAACCTTATCCACGAAGACAAACATTAACACTGTGTCTGATATGTAAACAAAGAACTTTAAGATGATCACTAAACTCAATTGCATTGTGAAAAAAACGCAGAAAAGAAGCATCACAGTATTTTTAAGTTATCTTTAAATGGAAACCTGATCAAAACAGTTGCATCTTTGCTATAGTGGAATATAAATAAAGTTGCAGTACAGTTGTAAAGGAGTTCTACTGTGAGCAAAAGCCTCAGCTAACAAAAAAAAATTGCCCTGTAGTGCATTTGAGATGTAACTGATCACTAAAAGGCTATTAAGGCATTAAATTACCATAGCAGACATTTATTGTAAGCATGCTCTGATATCAGGAGTGTCAATCTTTGCACACCAATTACAACGCCTAATAGACATTAACACATAATAAAAAGTGGGTGTTACTACATTTTTACAACAGCTTCACACAAAAAACCTTTCTGCCCTTACAGAAATCTCAAAATGTACAAAGTACTGTGTAAAGAACCTGAAAATTTAGATATTTTCCTTTCAAATAAATACAGGCACTTGAATAACTGAGCCTGTTTTCCTACACAAGTTAGCACTGTAAACAAAAGGAATTCACATGCTTTGTTCATATTTCCACTTGATTAAGTCTGGAACAAAGCAAGACAACAGGCATCCACAGTGATCCCAAATCTTGCTCTGCAGCACCACAGTGTTGTTTACCTGAGCAATTTCCAAACTGCTGGGTTAGGCTGAGAAAACAGGTCAGCATTTTCTCAGGGGAAACACAGCTTGTTGCTTCACCAGACTACAAACTCTCCTCATCTATTCACCCAGCTGATGCAAAATCCTAAATCATCTGTGACCTGATGATGGGTTAGGCAGTTCTGTGGACTACCAATATCTTGGCAAGAGAGTCACAGATTCCTTACTGGGCAAAAAATATTATTTTAATCACCAATTAAAGCAGTTTGACTTGAAAGGGACAAGGAAACAATACTCAGAAACCTTGATGGAGTTTAACACAAGATCATTTCCTTTAAATATGGACACCAGAGATTCAGAATCCAAAAAAAGTTTTTGCCAGTTCTAGAGTCTTTGGTCAATCTTCCTACCTGCCCTTTGTGACAATTACGTGTTTCTGTAGGTAGAAGTCAGCTGCTGAAAGGCCTGAGGCAGGAGCATGGTAAGAGAAAATCACAATCACATCCTACCTGTACTGTTAATGAGAAAAACAAACAGCTGAACATTCATGGCCTGTGTTCCTCAGGGGGGCAGGGACAGCTGCTTCAGTTACATGAAATTACACATTAGTAGAGGAACATAAGAAATCACTATTCTGTTTATGACTACAAAGTTAGTATATACAGTTTTTCCAAATTAAGCACACAGAATCAGGCAACATTTCCCAGTTGTCTCCTTGCAAGCAGGCTGTTTAGGAGCTGCAAAAGAAACGTGCTTAACCTGACAAGAGAAAGCTCTGCAAAGCACACCTACAGACCTGAGGGACACTGCTGGTCAGAACAGTCCAGCCTTACCCATACAGCACATACACACACAATGAGCAAAATCAAACGCATAAAATTAATTCTCATATAATCCTCTTCAGAGAGGAAATTAGGACATGGTTCTGGGACTAAAGAATTTACCTTTTCAATATCTTGATACAGATACTAAAAAAACTACCATGAAACCAAGTATTGTAACATTAAGTCCTTCAAAACAATAGACAAACACCAGAAAGTGGGAGAAGTTTGGCTACGGCTTAAATGGCATTAAAACATGACATATTTAATAAAAGAAACATCCCCGACGTGGGCAGGTCGCGGGGCGAGGAGCGCCCTCCGCGGGGCACAGCGCGGACCCGCACCGGAGCTCCCGCGAGCAGCAGCACAGGAGCGCAGCGGCTCCCGAAGCCCGGCTGCCTCACTGCTCTCCTGCTCCAGCACACCGAGAGTGAAAAGGTCGTATTCGAGCAGACTGGAAGGCAACATCTGGAGGAGTTTATTAAAATTTCGTTATTTCAGGAATAATAAACCAGCAGATTATTAAATAAATGTCAACGTTTAATGATAAACTAATTTAACCCTCGAGATCCTATTTTTTCTCCCCGCTTTATTCTTCATTTGTATGGAGATTGGTGGATACTTCCCGGAATTTTGTTTTGTTATGCAGTGCTCCCACAGCACTGCACAGAGGACAAAGACGAAAGAGCTCTTTGGGTCAGTTCCTAGTTTAGATAAAGGAGGATATCTGGGGGAAGAAAAACCTCCAAACTTAGGAAATCTGATGGATGGGAAAGAAGAGGTGCTAAATACCAGGGCAGATACAATAAAAGCATATCATGACTTTCCCCGTCTGCACTCCAGTACAAATCCCTTACTGATTTTTAGTTGACTTAGCGTGACTCCCTCCCTGCACCGAGTTAGAGAAACAGCAGATCTGAGAGGGAGGGAAACGTGCCTAAGCCTGCCCAGGTACAAACCTGCCGGATCTAGCTCTGCTGTAGTAATAAATAATGGATTATAAAGTGTCAGATGTGAATGTAGCTAATGAAATTGCAAAGAGACCTCAGTTTTTAAAAATTTGAGANTTTTTTTTGATCTATCTAGTCACATACTACTTGATTTTAATCCGTGGAATAGAAACACATTATATAGCTTTCAAAATAGAGTCCTATTTATCTTACTGTTTTGTACAGAGGGGGGCTGGGGACACCCCAGAGAGAAAAACTGAGAGCTCCTCCTTTTTGGTGCAATTTGCAACGATAAACGAATCCTTGAGACAAAATCTTCTCTACACTCAGAAGCATAGTAGTAATTGAACTCACTTTTTTAAAAACAACTTTAGAATCCATTTTTTAAAATGAAGACACTAAGTAACTGGACAGCTCATAAAGTACAGTCAGCTCCTGGCCTTCACCACCGAGTGCAAAGCCTGAGGAGAAGGCGGCAACAAACCACGTCTATTCCTGCCAATACATTAGGTTAATTTTTAATTTATGCTTCTTACAATAATAATTAAGTTCAAAGTCGGGAAAGAAAAACATGAGTTCTTCATACTAACACAAGAGGATATTCTGAAATATTTGCAGGTATTTTTTAGTCACGTATTTTTAGTGACCTTTAGTGACCATTTAGACCTTAATATGAGCTATTCCTATTAACACAAGGTTTCTCTTTCCACATCAAAAGAAACAAGTCTGCTGAGGAATTTCCTTGTGTAGTTTTAAGGCAATGGAATGACACCTAATACAGAAAGCTATCTTTTGTGTCCCAGAGATTTGCAGGTGAACAAATGTATTCAGCTTTAAAGATACATATTCAAACCATTGTCTCTTACGATACTTACCTGTCGAAATTTTCAGGGCCTACAGGAAAATGCAGTTAATTTAACCAGTTCACACATCCTCCAGCCTTCCCTCCCCTTCGAAGGAAAGATCAAATTACAAGTCAGCCTTCTTTTCCTGATCTTTTGTTTCCAAACACTGCAATGTATAAATATTCCTAAAGAAATACCGTTTGTGTTCTTGAAAAACTTTAGCACCAGCTCCCTCTACAGCTGAGAATTAACTAAGCATATCTAAGAACTTTTTTTGGGGGGGGTGAGGGAGGGAAGGAAAGAAAGTGTCTTCCTGTTAGTATTAGAGTATTAACTAGAAACTCAACTGTAATACATGCTGAACAAGCGTATAAAATAATAACAGACTGTTTATAAGAACAGATTCTGAAGTCTTAGTTAAAAGGAATCACGACCAAGGACAAGCATCTTTAAAAAGAGAAGCAGGGTGAGCATACAGGAAACAGATGGTTACCAGTGGTAGATCACTGGGATTTTTTTTTTTTACATTAAAAAAAAAGGTCACACTTCATACAGACACATGCACACACACCCACAATCAAGATGTTTCAAAGTGATTAGCAGAAACTCAAACTCACTGTCCCCTGCTCTGCCAGTGAGGAGCTGCACAAGAAACTGGGATGGAAATGACCAGGGCAGCTGAGCCGAGTTGGCCACAGGGATATTCCATAAATCAGGAATTCATGCCCAGTGTAAGAGGGAGCCGGAGGGGGCCGATGGCTGCATGGGGATGGCCATCTGTCAATGTCTGGCGAGCAACCCTACTGTGCACTGGTTGCTTCTCTGTCCCTTTCATTACAATTACTACTACTGCTGGGAAAAGCTTCAATTGTAACAAATAGCGTTTAAGTCTTGTGAATTCCTTTAGCTAAAGCAGGACAGTGCCTAGTCCGGTATTGATGTGTGCCTGTGGTTGTTGCAGCCTTAAAGACCGTGGGCCGGAGCAACGCTGATAAGAAGCTGCACCTTGGCCAGACCACATCGCTGGGGTGCATTCAAGGAGAAGAAACACTTTTTTTGGAGGCCTGTGGCCAAAAAAGGATGATTTGAGGAATGGAATGTTCCCCAAATGGCCACCAGAGACCCTCAAAAGATCCCTACTCTAATGTAAATAAGCTCCAAGAAGTGATTTGAATATGCAAAAGAATTCATGTGAATGTTTAGCATGTATGCGTGAGTTTTGGGAAATGTAATAGATATGTATAAGGTACATAGATTTAAACTGGTCTGTTAGCTAGTGGGTTAGGCAGAGATATCCCCCTCATGCCTGGCGCCTAAAATAAAAGTGATGCCTCTTTCTAATACTGAAATTACAGCGCTAGGGAGTTTCATTCCCAACTTCTGGTGACACTATCATTGTAATTAGTTAGGGGTTAAGCCATGGCAACTATGAAGGAGGGAAGGCAGTGTTTTCCTTTACTTGGCTTGTTAACATGTTTTGTATTTTTCAATTAGAAACTTTTACTATTTCTGCAATTTTTGTGGATTTTTTTCAGAAGATAATAGAGAAGAGAAAGAAAATAGAGCAAGATGCTGCATATCTGAATGAGAAAATGAGGCTCTACAACATGAATAAGAACTAAGCTGACAAATTTTATCCTTGTTCTAAACTACACAAACTCATTTACTTGATGTTTGCAAGTCAGAACTGAAGGAGACATTTTCATCCTCTATAATCATAACTTCAACTTACAAATGACCAAAACCTGAGTTAGGGATGCTGAGGCCTCCTTCCATAGTGTATTAGATATTAACATTGGTGATCCAAGCCTAATCACCTGTGTTATTTATCACCCTAACATGCCCTTCTCTAATCCACAGAGGGGAAAAACGAAAATAAGTTTAAAAAGTTTCACATATCAAAATGTGAAAGCCTGGTTCCTTATGTAAAACTATACAGATTTGGTTTCTCAGCATCAGTGATTCCTATTCTAGCCAAGAGAGTTACTCACACAGTCCAAAGTGACATTATTTTATTAAATTTATTTTCTAGATTTCACCAGGATAGCCCATATGGAAGAATACAAGAAGACACTTTTAAAAAACAGATGGACTGACAGATTTTTACACTCCTTTCTTACATCAAAGTAACTAAAAGTTATAGTTTTAAAACATTCTTCAGCTCTTTAATAAATAAATGTATTTCACCCCCTCTATACACTCCCTGTGAACACTCAATTGATTTGTCAGAGTACAAAAGCCATGTCACCAGCTCATGTACTAACACACATTCATAAACAAAATACCATTGAGGGCAGCCTAAAGATGGCATTACCTTTTACTTGGATAAAAATTTCTTGACATTCAACGGGAGCCAATCAGATATTTCAGGAATGTTTGTTGTAACTCCCTCCCTCAGCTAACAGCTATAATAAAGAGACTGTAACACTGAAAAAGCAAGTAGAGCCCATCAGAGTCATAACCAAGAATGCAGCAAATGTTTTAAGAGACACACCATCAACAAAAGTTATTTGCAGTATGACTAAGACAATGTAATCACATGTACAAGATGCAGATTAGAGCTTTACCCAGGAATCTAGTGAGTGATGATATCTCACAAAAAAAAAAAAAAAAAAAAAATTAACACCCTGCCAAAAAAACCACCAAATATTGCCTACAAGCAGCAGCCTTAGCTTAGTAAGGTGGTTTTTAAACAAGCAAGCAGTAACTCACCTCTGCTGCTATTTCTTTATGCGATCCCAGAAAAAAGCCAAGGGCGGGGTGGGAAGGGGGAAGGAGAACAGCCAGACACCAGAGAGGGAACGGGCACAGCTCACCCGAACCAAGGCTGCCACCTCGTGGGCTCGGGCTGGGGGCAGCCCCAGCTCTTTCTTTCTCAAGGCAGCAATCAAGAGGTTTTTTGATCCCATCCAGGATGAGGAAATGCAATCCATACTTAGTTGTGTAAGACATGGTGATTGAACGTATGCTTAAACTTGTACTTGCCTCTGGGACATATTTTCCTCAGCCACAAAGCCCATCTCGTGTGCAGGAGGCGAAGTCAGCAGTTGGTGAGTGCACTTTAACCATTTCAGCCCGTTCGCATCTCTCACTGTCTGTGGGTGTGCTACACAGCCTCATGAGTCACCCTCTCCATGCCCTACGTCACTCTCGGCATCTTCATCCACTTCCTTTAAGGGACTGGTCTCAGGCTGCAAGTCCCAATGCAAGTGATTCCCTTGTAACAATTTTCAATTCTACTACTCCTTTTACGGGCAGAGAAGTACTTTAAATAAACTAGGAAAGTTAGATAGGATAGAAGTGGTTTTACATATATATAGTAAATATTTATCCACTTTATTAAGAGTAGTTGGTCATAATTATTATGTTATGCTAACTATCCTGAATATTCTTCAGCTTTCCAAGAAAAGCATTTTCTCTTTGTAATAAGACATTACTAGAAAGCAACTAATTCAAGGCCTCTTGCAGATAAGATTAATTTTATCCAGCTATCTAAAGTGTTAATCTGTAATTTATGGGGCTTCCTTTTTGCACACATTGTAACCTTGCATTCCCCAAACATGTATGTGCCTTTTGTAATCAAACATCTGCAGTTAAACTGCACTTGACTAGAACCAGTTTAATTCAGTTCTCCAGGATGATTCATTTCTACTGATTAAACAAGGATATAGGAGAAACAGGGAAAGTTGTGAAACTTGTTTCTCTTCTTACTGTAATTCCAGACACATAATTCTTCCTTCATCAACTAGCAGCTGGCAATAGCTGCAACAGAGACATGATGATTTATTGTCACGAAACCTTACTTCCCACACAAGCTAAGAGTCAGCTTGTGCACTTGTCTGTTTCTGAGGTGCAGAATGCAGCAATTTAGCTACTCTGTTCTGATCCTCACTGAGGAAAAAGGGCTGTGTGATTAAAACCACAGGCATTAAGGTAAGATCTATGTGGTACCTACACAGTTCATCATAAAGGGAAGATGCAGATTTTCAACTGCTCACCACTGCTTTCCTATCCTGCTTTTACTCATGGGGATTTTTTAGTCATAGGATGTCAGTTCAAGTATCATTTTAATCTCAGTTGACCCTGCTATTTCTATTTCATTCTTGAACAGATGAATTTATATTAAAAAAAGGCGCTTCAAATATAGGTTGTACAGTACTCCAGAATAACTACTTTTTCTATACCAAAGAGTTTCCAGACATGTGCACACTGAGATGTGACAGTAAGCTGTTCTCTTTCAATATATGCAGTGATGGAGCTGGGTTTAAAATTAGTTTTTGCAATATCTAAGCATGTCTTCCTTCTCACTACACGGCCTGGAGTTTCAATAGCTTCCCTTCCCCACGAAGTCACCAGTCTCAGATTAGAAAGGAAAGCTGAAACAATCTGTTACAGCATAGCACAAAACCAAAAAAGATTTAAAGAAGTTTCTGTCCTCAAACTCGATTTAAGCCAAGTCATAAGTACAGAGTCAGAAAGCACTGGAATCCACACATAACATTGCTTGTTTGGTTAGTTTTAAGATTTATAGATTAATCTATATAGATTTATCTATCTAATCTATAGATTTATCTATTAATAACATGGACAGTTTTCAGAGAAATCTGCTCTAAAAGTGATGAAAACTTTGTCATAGAAATAGCAGAACATTGCATACTTCATAAGGAACACAGCAAACTATTTGGAGACAGAAATGGAAAGCCAAGGCACCACAAACTCTGTCATGAGACATCCAGAACCCAAAATTTCAATCATTAGTTTTAAAAGGATTAAATACTTCCTGACTTTTTCCTAAAATGATGAAGGAGTGACTAGCAAGATTTCGTCCAGCCTAGAGTAAGCATATTATAAAATCCACACACTACAATAAAACCTGGAGAATTTCCAATTCTCCTGCACATTTATTTTGAAAAACAATGTGCCAGCCAGCTAGTTTCACAGAAAGCGTGGATGAATTGACACAGTTCCTACTTGCTCCCTTATCTTTAGTTTCTTTCTTCCAATTTTCAACATTAAGAAAGTGAGAATCTGCCAAATCAGGAGCTTCTACGATTTCAAGGCTCTCAAGCCCTCATTTGTTCAACACTTCCACACCAGCTCAGACAGCTGATACTGTTGATGTTATGACCATCCACCAAGTTCCTCAGCATTCCTGCTTATCAAGAGCAGCTTAATTGGGTTCACACACAAACTCTGCCATGATACCCTGCAGTTATCAGACATTCACAGCAGTCACACTTCTGCTACTACCAGCATTCTTCTGCTGCTGTAATCTTGATTATGCATGTTGGGGTGGGGAAAAAACAAGAGAACCAAGTGAAGCATTGCAAGTTTGAGAATTCAATTATTTTTTCATCTGGTAGAGGCACCAAATTATGCAGATATGAAACACTGATGAACCAGAATGGCAGACTTGGTAAATGGCTGTACAAGGTAACTGGGGTTCAGTCAATTATTTACTCCCCCCACTCTGTTTCTAGGGGGCCGTATGCAACATCAAAGCCTTTTACATGCATCATAAGTGATGTTTAAATGCTAGATAAGGTCTTGCTCAGGGCTTTTCTCTGTGGAGGCTTTTGATTTAATTGAATATTTTACATTGTGATTGTATACGTTTAACAGTAGACATTTCTAATCGTGCTATGACTAACACCAGTCCTTACCAATACTTACATTTTCATGAAAATAAACCCAGAACCATCAGAACGTAAATAAGTTCCAAGACTCAGACAATGAATAAACAGCAATAAATGAACAATGCAGTAAGGCAGTGCACCATTGCACTTTATTAGGCTGAGAAAAATAATATTCATTCAGCTCTAGTATTCACAGAACCCCAGAATAAAAAATAGTATTTTAGAAACCTAACCAGACATGGATCACACTGCTATTGAGAAAGTCCTCCCTGGGCCTCCTTTTCTGCAGGTTAAACAATCTCAATTCCCTCAGCTGCTCCTCATCAGCCCCTTCCCCAGATCCGTTGCCCTTCTCTGGACACACTCCAGCACCTCAATGTCTTTTGTGTAGTCAGGGGCCCAAAACTGAACCCAGGATTTGAGTTGTGGCATCACAAGTGCCCAGTATGGGGGAGCAGTCACTGCCCTGGTCCTGCTGGCCACACTATTGCTGATACAGCCAGGATGCCACTGGGCTTCTTGGCCACCTGGGCTCATGTTCAGCCACTGCCAACGAGCACCCCCAGATCTCTTCCTGCCAGGCAGCTTTCCAGCCACTCTGCCCCCAGCCTGGGGATGCAGGGGGTCGTTGTGACCCGAAGGCAGGATCTGCCTTTACCTTGTTGAACCTCACATCACTGGCCTTGGCCCACTGACCCAGCCTGTCCAGATCCCTCTGCAGAGCGCTCCCACCCTCCAGTAGGATCAACATTCCCACCCAACTTGGGGTGTAATCTGCAAATTTACCGAGGGTGCCCTCGATCCCCTCATGCAGATCATTGATAAAGATATTAAACAGAACTGTCCCCAGATCAATACCACAAGCAGGATATAAAAAACAGCAAAAGATATCAAACAAAAAAAGGGTTTGTGTCAACTTCCCACCCCTCAGTAGATTTGTGAGTCAGGAGGGAAGCCCACAGTTCTTCCTCATCCTGCCTTTTCATCCAAACACTTTGTTGAGAATGTCCCAGAAGAGATGTTTAAAAGAAACTACTTTCAGGTACTATGATGCTGTTAATTTAATATTACACAAAAACCAAAGCAAAAAAAAAGATTTTATTTGATATCCTGTCAAGTATGCAACAGGAAATAGAACACTCATTTGCTAACATTTCTTTAATTCTTCAGCTTTTCTAGAGTATTTCTCAGACTACAAAAACAACTTTAGGTAGCTTTTTGTCCATATGGGTGTCATGCTTCCTGTCATGAATTTATTGGTTGTTTGCCACATGGTAAATAAATAATGTAAAAAACCCCTAGCAAACAACAGCAAGTAAAAACCAGCAATGCTCTCAATAAAAGGTTCTCAACCCAAGTGGAATAGTCTCAAAGCCTTTTCAACACCCTGTTACCCTCATGAAAACACAAACCAGGTCCTAAAAATTGCATGATCTGTGGCAATTTTCACAAAAAAATTGTTATGAAGTGTAAGCGTTTGTCCACATCTACCATTTAACAGTGCAATTGCTTTCTTCCTCCAGTACAGAGTAAATCTTTTCTTATACACAAAGTAGAAACTACTGACTTTGTAATGTCTCCCAGGGCAGGAACCTCGGGAGCCTCACAGCACTGAAGGTCCTGGTACCAGCGTGGCCCAGCATAGCAGCAGCATTGAGAGATTAAAACATTTGCCATATGTGAAAGATTCCCCGAGCGCAACTGCTGCACTGCTGAAGTGAGCAGGAGTTTTTCCATTGCCCATCCCCCATGACACCCTGTACCATGTCATCTGCTAAAAACTAAAAGCCAAAATAAAAAACTATTTCCTTTTTTCCTTCTCTGTTATTAAATAATGCAGACTTAAATTTATCAGTTATAACAAATAATATTTTTACTTAATTTTCAAACTACATCTCCCAGTATTGCTGTCTACTAACATCTTAGAAAACGAGAAGTAAAGCTTACCAAATTTTGTCTTGTTCCATTCCTCCTCTGGCACACTGGTTTATTACAGCAGGGCTACTCATGGTAAGGGCTGAGCTTTCAGAATTCATTTTTTTTCTACAAAAGAATAACATCAAAAAACAAGAAAAATGCTATTTAAGTAAAGATTGTGGTTACTAATTAAGTAGAAAACTGCAACTTTAAGACAAGAACTTTAAAAAACCAAATACAGTATGTTTTACTCATTTAAGTAAATGTCCTACATCAATGGGATTAATTGGATGAATACACTGAGAAGGATTTGGCAGGTTTATGGACTTGCTAGTTATGCCAAACCCAACACTGATTGTCTTCTGTTTACTTGTCTGAACACATGCCAAGAGAGTTGATGTCAGCAAGCCTCTATCCAGGGCTGTGCATCATGGCAGTTCTGTTAATTCAGAGCAGCAGCCACAGCCAGCACTGCTGTGGAATAATCCATACACACAACACGGGGGAGGAAATTTCAATTTCTAACACGTAAAGATTTACAGAAGCTTTTTAGCATATTTTAATAACTTAAGATCATACTTTACCGATTTGCAGAAAATAACAATTCATTAGTGGTTGAAGTCCCTCTCTAAAGCAGCACAGACATATTCCAGTGCTGGCAATAGCAATTCCCAAGTTACACCACTTACAAAAGGTCTATATGGTCAAATAAGTTTCCAGTAAATGACTTGCATGGCAAGAACAAATGAAGACTCTACATAATGCAAGTTAATTCCACCATGAAACAGTAATTATTTTTTGGTAACAGGATCCACAATGTTAACCTGAAACTTCTGAGTCCTACAACTTCCCTCCCCACTCCTGCTTTCTTTTAAAGGAGGAGGGAGGATATTTTTAGCCATCAGTCATCTTATTCAGCTTGATTTGACACCTGGTTTCCATTATGATCAGCACAAGACCTAATGGATTAACAGAAATCAGGCTCAACTGTGTATTAATACTTACTAGTATGCAACCAGAAAATAGGCTGTGCCAGTCAAGATAATAATCCCTTACTTTATTTGCAAAGGTATAGAGAACCATTAAAAAGCTGGTTTAACCTGTGTGAAACCTGGGTCAAAATCTGACTTGACATATTTCAGGGACAGCATGAAAAGCTGAGTAGAGGGCACATCTCCCATCACTGGCAGGTAGATAAGGCCAACCTGCACAAAATAAATGCTCTGAAGAGAATGCCCAATGCCCATCTTGGTTTCCAAATTCTGCCCATGCAGGAGTGCATAAACAGCCCTGGCAAAGCCCTGTTTATCAGACAGAAGTCCCAGGACCAGTAATCCAACTTTGGTCCTTACTGACATTAATGTCTTGTTTTTGCCTGCTCCTTGCTATGAACGGGGCCTGTGGCACTGACCCTTCAGTGCAAACAGAATGGATTTGCAAGAATAGGTCCTTAATCTTGAATTTTTTTAACATCCCTCATAATAGAGAGGGATAAAAGTCTATTTCTGGGCAAATTTGTTTCTTGAAATCTTGTTTTAAGGATCCAAAAAACTATTCTGAACAGGAAAACAACAAAACCTCACCTCTGTGAGGGCAGGAACAGAGACTCAGCCATCTGACCTGGTTTTGGATCAGTGCCTGACCTCAAATTTACTCCTGATTCTCAAGTGGTTCATTTTGGAAGAAACAAAAAGTAAGAAAAAACAAACAAAACCAAACAAACAAAAAACAAAAACTCAAACCAAATCAACAGCACAAAAACCCCACCAAACAAAACCACCCAAAAAACCTAGTAATTCTAAAACTGGCTCAGCAGCAACACGTGTTGAAAACTCAGTTATTACTAGCCTCTCTAGTCTATAATAGCACAGGAAGAGGAGAGTTTTTCTTAAATACACTTTAAAGCAACATTGCAAGAGTCCATACTTAACATCTTCTGCAAAGTTCCCCTTTTTGAGGAAGCAATTTCCTCACCTGGGGAAAGCCCAGATTCTTCAATGACCGCACAAGTTATGGCAACAAGAGTTTTACCTCCTCTTACAGTCACCCGTGCCAGTAAGATCAAAGGGTCAGGGCAAGGTTGGAAGCAGTCCGTTAACTCTTAAAAGTTGGAAGGTCAAAGGGTCAGATTAAAAAACCACCAAGTTGCCATTCCAGAAAAAAAGGTATAACTTCCACTGTTCACTCGTGAGCTGGTACTAGAGCGGCACAACTGTTCAATGTATGACTGAAAAAAAAAAAAATAAAGCTGTTTTCAGCACTCTCCTCCCCACCCTTGGAAACAGCCAAGCCAACACTCCATACATATCTCTACACTGAGACTTCCACAATCAAACTAGAGCAAAAGCAGAGGCCAGAAGAGATAAAAGTTACTGTGTTATTCTTTTCTATGAACAATTGATGATAAAGGTTGACATAAATCTAACAGAAAATAAATGAAATATGGCATTAACCCAAATTATGTTCTCAGATGTTCTGCAACAGAAAACCACATGAAGTAATACAGAGAGGAATACATCTTGTCAAACTTCTCAGCTCCCTCATATTCCCAGCCTGATATCTGAGAACAACAGTAGCACACTGTGCACCTTGAGTGACTTCTGTCTGTATCAGCCTATATCAGCTGTCTACATCAGCTTCTTTCGAATCACACTCCTTGGTTACCGTCTGTGGACATGGAGGGCACTGCCAAGGTTTGGAGGCCACCTCAGGATTGCCATCCAGCAGCTCTCCCCAGCCACCCTCTGGTGCTTGGACAGCAGTGAGTCAGACAAGCTTCAGGGACACCCTTCTGTCACATTATTCCTGTCAACAGGTCTACACAGGTCCTTGTTCACTCCCTACCAGGTAATTAAACAGCTGATCCCCACAACACTGACAAGTTTTACGGCCTTGTCAAAATACCAAAAGTTTTTTAGTTTCTAAATGGCAAATGGAAAACTTGTATCTGTCAACACGTTACAAAGCCATGGATACCAAATATTACCACTACTTCTTACTTGAAAGTCATTTCAGTGAAAAATTCTCAGCCTGTAGATTCCCTACTCATGTGCCACAGAGCTCCCCTAAGATGCTTTCTGGAGAATAAATAATTATAACTATTTATTCAAATAGGTACAAGGGGGATTTATTTTTTCAAGCATTAAGAATATTTTATGGACATATTTCCAGTGAATGCAAACTGCTCCAGTAGGTCTAAAAGAAAACTGAATATTTTTTTTGTGGAAAGAAAATTGTAAGGCTTATAGTCTCTAAAAAATATTGTTCATATTCAACATGAGCCACACAAAATGAAAGCTAAAACTAGCAACGGAAAATTTTGTATATGTTTAAAAAAATACATATATGCACACAATCAGAATACTACCACTATCCTCAGAAATCAGCCTCCAGTAACAACATCTTAGAAAATGAAATGCAATTCAAGAAGCAAAAGAACAATGTTCAGAAAAAAAATATGCTGTTCACAGGTGCCTCTTTCTGTATTGCCATCCAACTCTTGTTTGGACTTGAACTTTATGGCATAGGCAAGATTCATGATGAAACTTGAAGGAGGAAAATAAATCTATCATCTTCTCTCTTAACAACTTGAAGCCAGATGCCAAGACAAGTCAATGAATATTAATTTAAGAGACTGCTCAGACGCATTCTGTTCCTCAGCTTCTGCACACTGAACCTTGCCTGTTCCAGATAAGGGACACGCACTTGAATTAGGTGTTGTCCTGGAGATCGTGCTGTGCTGTAACTGCAGGAAGTGGGCAAAAAGTTCCCGCAGAACAAAAACATAGGAAAACAATGCCAAAGAGTTTATTTATAGCAACTATGTTTAACACTACTGTCTCTGTCTTACTGAGGAAACTTGAAGATACATCCTTGGTGGTTTTGAGGAGACATCTGAAATTCAGAATACTTAGTCTTCTATGACCAAGTATAGGTTGCTTAACACTAGAGTCCCCAGAGGGAAACACGCACCCCAAAATTCTTTTGTGTTATCTCTTCTATGTTTCCATTAAAAACATTAACTCTGTTTATCTGAAGCCTTATCAGTCCATCTGCCTTAGAGTAGATTCTTACACCACATAATGGCAGAGAAAAGCCTGGCAGTGGTAAGCCACTACCTCAAATACTGACAAGTGTGTTATATTTCAGTATATTTTATTCATTTGTTTTTCATTTTGGGAGTTCTGCAGTGGCCCTTAAGTGGACAAAAGCAAAGCGGAGGGGGGAAAGGCTCTAAATACAGCACAGCACTCAAGCCCCTGAACACCTGCACACAACAGCACTGCAGGATTGTTTGAACGCAAAAACATAACAAGGTTCAAGAAAAGTATCGAAGTCACAACACCCCACAGGCTCAAACCTGACTTGTATCTGGAAGAATGGGGTAAGTATTAGCCAATCTTGTTAAAACTGATTCCCTACACAAAGCCCATTTTTCTTCTCCTCCTCTTTTTTCCCCTCCCCTTGTGTTACAAATCGTAGATACACTTTGATCCTCGGGCTAAAAATATTTTTTGCCTTTCCCTCCACACTCTATTTGTATCTCTAGACAAGATATTCACAGTAGCCGTAGTTAAAAAATAACATATCATTCAACAGCTGTTCACTACAGTTAAAGCAAAAATAATTAATATCTTCTGATGAAACATGTTCCCACAGTTCTTCACCCTCACTAAAATACTTTGCATTGTTGAAATAGTATCTTATTATACTTAGTTGATAAGAGAGCTGTGAGGGAAAAAAAATCATTTCTGAACTCTTAAGAACCCTCAATGCAGACACTATTATTCTTTCTAATGAAAAAGAAGGCAGCAGCATCACTATGTAATGGGCAATAATGTGCATCTGCTACAAAGAAAAGGATGTGTTAGCCACCATCATTCTCTGAAGCAAATGTCTTTATGGTCACAAAGCCTGAAGAGCTGATTACCAGTTAGCAGGTGTAGAGTAACATCTCCAAAGAGGCCATCGCCATTTCTAACTGCCTGAAATCTGCCATTTCAGGTGAATGAACACACTTACCCTTGCATTGCTTTCTGAAAAGTCACGTTTCCACACCCAAAGTCAGCAAACACAAGTATCTCCCATCTCGATAGCACTCGGCTCCCAACCAGCTGCCGCCTTAGGCAAACAGTTTGTTCAAGGGCGCATTTAAACTTTAAACCAAACTTCACCACTTAACTGCAAAACAACAAATCCTAAAAACAATCTTTTTTTAAAATTGTTTTTCTGAGGCTTTCAGATATGGCATTTGAAAAACATTTTTATGCCTCTACAGCACACCTCAGTGAAACCAGAGTGAAAACTCAAGAAGCTCTTGAAGAATATTTCACAGTGGCAGCCAGTGCTGAGAATTCCACTTTCTATGACCATTTCAATCCAAGTCATCCACCCAGCATACCATAAACTTGGTTTCACACACACCATGGTTATTTCAAGTTTTGACCTCAATGAACACATGTGGCATATCATTACTTAACCTCTTGAAGTCTTTAAAAATGCACCTGATGCACTAAGGAATGATGTTTTGGAGGACCCTTTTCAGATATGTATTTTTGAGAGTTTTTATTCCTGTTCTGAAGGCATCTCATTAAAAATATTTGCCTTCTGTCCTCTTCAGAAGTGCAGTTAAACTATATATGGGTACTTTACACAAGCATATATACAAAGATATTTGGAGATGGCAGTTCAGAAAGCCACAGATGCTGCACATTTTGGTGAATCTGTCAGAACTCTTCAAGGTGACAGGGAAGCAGCTTTAAAGTAATGGAATGATCCTGCCTCACAGCAAGTGTAGAGTTTGGCTCCCTCTCCCATAGACACACTTGCTATAGATAGCGAGACAGACTACCCAGCATATATAAAACACAATATTTTGCTTTGAAATAGCATGAATGTTGTACTTATTCTCAGCACGAAGTACATTAAAAGGTAAGAGACAATTATTAAATAAATAAATAAATAAGTAGATGAAAGTTCATTCCAGGCTGAAGCCAGAACACTGACATGAAAGAGTGTTCCATGCTGGAGAAATACAGCCCAACATGAGACAACACTGACAACAGACCCAATCCTTCAGCTAACTGAGCCTTAGCTCTTTTCCCTAAAAAATACCAAAAGAAATGGAAGGCAACCAATTACATTACAATCCATCTAACATTACTGTCAATGAAAGCCCCTGGAGAAGCTTCCCAGCATCAAAGAGAGGACAGGGTTACATCCCAGCTTTCAGAACCATTTAAATACATTTACGTGGTGAGACAGCAACATCAGGGACACGACAGGCAGGTACATGCACACGTTCTACTCCCAAAATACAACACAGATTTTCCTAAGCAGGTTTTTGCTCAGGAAAGGACAAGAAAGGATTGAGGCTGCTGGTTTCTGTCCTGCACATGAGTATACTATATAATACTGTCCATCACTGCCATAACTACAGGAGAGCAAGGACTCAACCACACTCTCTAATCTGCAAAGTTTTCAGGAGCTGGCAGTGGTTTCAAGTCAAACTTCAGCAGTGCAGGGCACAACAGGGAATGTTTGTGAGCTTTGTTGTCACTTTTAGGGATGGTAGTTGATTATCATATCTATAAAAAAAAATTTAATGCTTCAGTACTCTTGTATCTTAAAACATGCAACCAAATCCCTCATCTGATTAGGACAAAACCTAACATTATGAAACACTTGCAAAGACTTCAACAAAACATTTTAAAGAGAAGGTTTAAAATGCAGCAGATACACACACAAAATGAAATACACTATTTAAGCAGAATACAGAGAACAGTAAGTACTATACTCTGTTCAATACACAGAGATACCAAGAAATTTTTTTGCCACTGATGTTGAAATTACATATGTCATCCTGAGACAAATCTGTTTCTCTCTGGACTAAAAGATCCAGATGTTCTTATTTCAAGTCTCTTGCTTCAGCACCAGACAGCAAAGACAACAACCCATCCCTTCTATCAGCACACAGGGAGAGTTCTCCAGCACTGCCCATTTCGCTACCCTTTACTCCAAGTTTTTCTTTCTTCTCAGCGAAGCAAGCAAACAAAACACGACAGTATAACAATGCAGCTTCCACTGGAGACTTAATGCTAGCCTTTAGTCAGTTTGACATGCAAAAGGTTATCTGACTTCTATCATAAACTATGATTTCAAATGCAAATACAACTACTTTTAAGCTAAACATGCTGTATTGTGTTTTGTAGTTGACACTATGCAGAAAAACAATGTTGAGAGGTTCTTTCCAAAGAATATGAGTATTTATGTTCCAAATTTAGTGACTCATACAACCAGCAATTTGAGATTTATTTAACCCTATCCTCCTTAAACTTCTGTATTTGAAAGCAAGCACTAAGTTTCTATTAAAAAGTTGTAACAATAAAACACAAATATTTTACCTATGATTTTTTAAATCTAGGTTTTATCTAGAAGAAAACTATTTCCAGAAATATCTTTTTGCTGTTTCTGTAAAGAATATTAAAAGGGCTATACAAAGCTAAGTCAATTTAAGGAACAATTAACTAAACTAAAAAGATGCATTTTCTGGAACTGGCACTGAAGTCAAAACCTTTTCATAGTAAAGGCAGACTCAGAAAAAAAGGAAGAATGAGATACAGCATGCATGCCCAGTGTAAAATTAATGCAACCACTGTCCCTTTTCTTCATATTCTTCTCATCCTTTCAGCATATTCCTGCTTCCCTCATAATAAAGAGGTTTATCCTCAACAAAAATACATTAAGAACAAATGAAAACCAAGAGAAATACTACCACAGTTGAGACAAATACAACACATTCTTTCTCTATCAGAATCCCTGCCAGGAAGTGGAAGCAGGTTCAAAATTTTATATGCCTGGAAGGGTGTCATATTTTCTGCCTAAAATTAAAATGATTGTGCTTTTAGCCTACT
The DNA here is from genome assembly GCA_013389985.1 of Dryoscopus gambensis. Taxonomy (NCBI): domain Eukaryota; kingdom Metazoa; phylum Chordata; class Aves; order Passeriformes; family Malaconotidae; genus Dryoscopus; species Dryoscopus gambensis. Next base: position 9,048 of record WEIT01018907.1, on the reverse strand, counting down.
GTCCTAATAATCATGAATATTTCACTCAGGATTATTGCACAGTTTAATACACTTAACTGAAGTTTGTCTTGCATTTATTTTCTTGGTTATTTATACACTGAAAGGCAGACTAAGAGTTGTATTGTCCTAAAATTGAGTCTTTACAGCTTTTCACCTGCAATTGCTAAGCACAGTCAGAATCCAAACCAACATGGGAAAGTTTTTAGAATCCAAGCCTACATGGCAAAGTTTGCAAGATCACCCCTCCACACAACAATCAACTCACTTGAGCGAGTTTTTTTTCTAGGCTATTAATTACTTATCTATGGAACATCAACAAATGTTAATTTTGACAGCACGTACTTCTGTAGGCAAAGCATTTTAGGGTTCATCCTCACCTAAGAACCTCACTGTCCACAGGGGGACACCAGGCCTGGGATACCCTCATCACTGCACACGTCCTTGCAAACGTGCTGGTGCTGCAATTCCTCCGTGCCTTTAACCTCTCCCAAGGAAAAGCCATACACAAGCAAGAAGGAGTCAGTCACCCCCAAAATACACCCTGTCCAAACAGCTGGTTCTTGTCTTCAGCAAATAGGTCATAGTCCAGACAAAACCTTCTGAAGGAACACTACATGGGCACACTGTTGTATTTAAAATAAAACCAGTAGGATTCCTGACACAGTACACGCAGCGTAACGGGCATACTCTTCTCCTAGTTATAATCCCAAAAATTTATTTAGGGGAAACGGTGAGTGAGGTGTTTAAAATAAACTAACAAAAGCTGCACTTTTCTTAAACAACTGAAATGTCAGAGAGATTATACCAGCAGAGCAGCTGTTCTTGTTCTACAGAAACCACACAAGTCCAGATAATTCTTGCCAACTTTCCAAGTTTATGCAAGCTTCAGTGGTGTACAAGCCAATAAACTTCTTCGAATGCAAGTTGTACCACACATTGATTACACCTGCAGAGCTATGAGGGCAACTAGAGGACTGTGAGGGTAATTAACTCTACAGAAAGGGGAAAAATAAAAACAACAGTATGGGGTACCTTTCTAGTTACAATTCTGATTGCATATATAATGATTTAACACAAAAGGCCAAAACCTCTCTTTTATTGCCAAGAACATAAAGCTTCTGCTTCTGGTCCAGTTTAAACATACCTTCAAGTACTGCCCTCAGCAGTGGTCTGGCTAAGACGTGTCAGTGCAAATGACCTCCCCCGGCCACGGCAGCAGCCTCCCCTCAGGCTACTCCTCAGCACGCGATTAGGAAGTAAATAAATGTACACTCGCCCTTGTGTTTAGGTATTAACAGCCTGATCCTTTCGCCAGGAACCCTTTCAGCTGAGCCCGGGCTGTGCCGAGCACCTGCGAGTTAATCATTGCCCACTTTTCGGTACCTGACAGCACATCCCTGCACGTCCTACCCCGGCTGGCGCTACAGGGGAGAACAGTCTGGGTGTTTGCGCATCCTCTGCGTTACATTTAGGGGCGGAGACCACATGCTAAATAACCATTTATTTCAGAATAGTTACTTTATAGCTGTTATAGTCAAAAGCAAAGCAGGTGGTGCGTGTTAATCGCACATTACTTGAGCGTATTTACCAAGTCCTTTATTTTCCACTTCTTTTAGCTACGACACTACAGTAATTCTACACACTCCTGAAGACTTGTGCAAGACCTCAGCCATTTGTTAATTCCAGATTTCATATAATCCAAACAACTGGAATCCACAACACACCCCCACAAGCTGAGGCACACTTTGGTAACAAAGCAAAGACACTTCCATAGAGGCTGGTTGAGTTAAACAAAATAGTCTTCCACAATCATTTGCCAGTTTCCCTCCATATTGCACAGGAAGAAAATGGCAACAAGTTATTTCTCCAAATACACTTCTCACTTATACACTGATAAGGTGTCTGCAAAAAACTACAGCACATACACAAAGCACTCCAGAAGGATCCTAAACGCATTCATTACAGCATTTGTAGCAGCAGGCACATGCTTCTACAAAAAAACAAACAAACAAACAACTAGAAAAATCCACTCATTAAAGGAGATTGTTTGAAAACCTAAACCACCGAAAACATACAAATAAAACTTGAGGATAAACAAAATTTAAGAGATCGAGTTAATTTTCTGTAATACCTAAAGCAAAAGATTTAAGATAGGAAAAAATAAACAGGAGCTTTTTAACACAGGAAAAAGCTCCTGAGTCAATATGAAGGTATTACACATAAACTCCCGAGCAGAACCGGGTATCACCCACTTCAATTCATGAGCAGCAAAACAAAACAGTTTTGTTTAAGGCCATGTGGTCTCACTGGCCACTTGCTGGAAACAACTCCACATAATACACCTCCAAGTCATGTGCACATACAACTCCTGCAACTTGGAATCCCGCCAGAACAACTGTCTACACAAAAGCAGTCCTGAGAAGAAGTGAGCTATTCAAATCAGAGCCGAGCTCTGCGAGAATGTGCAGGGAATGATACTGAATGTTACAGTGTCTTCGCGGGTCACGAGGCCTTGTCTCACACTGCTAACCCACACACACCGCTCCGACCGGAAAGTGAATGGGATCTCTGTTCAAAACAATGTGACATCTTGTTTACTGAGACCGGCTAACAAATATTTACTGAGAACAGGTATCATGTCATACATATGAAAAATTTAAACAGAAGGATAAAATGCACTAGAAATTACAAGCCAGAGTTATCCCTGTGCATTCATCTGCACCAGGGCAGCTCTAACTCACACACTCTACTGCCTACATTCTGCAAGCACTATTATTCTGCAATAAATACTTAGGTCCATTTGTTTCCAAATCCCATGTCTTCTCCTATTCTGAACTCAGATTCTGTACAGTTACAACATCCATCTCATAACTTGTTGCACTCGGCAGACCTCTGTACATGCTACAGAACTATGCAACCAAAGTAATTCTATAGCAATTGTTTGAGGATGAAGAAATTTCCTCTGCCCTTTAACTGTGAAAATGTACTAAAGGATAACATTTAACTAGAAATTGCATTAATGAATATAGGTATACATGGAAAAGGTATACAAGAGTGTTTATATAGTCATAAGATTTAAGAATGATATAAAAAATAAATTAAAAAATAAAATCACGAAAAAAACCACCCAAAGTTGAATTTCTTGCATGAACGCAAATGGTTCCGTAGTAAATCACAGCTCCTGGCCGCTGCCGAGCACAGCACTGAGATGAGCAGTAGCGCACTGACCCCGCAGCTGGCACGAACCGCGCCGCGCGTTCACCTGCGAACCGCAGAGACCGGGCTGCGGGTCCGCGCCCCGCGCTGCCTCCCATCACAGCCCACTGCGGGCTGCGGAGCCTCACTGCACAAGTGTAACTCATTACGCTCTCTGTTTGTATTTTTCCACTTTCCTTTCGGCCCGAGCCTCCCCCATCTCCACCCCTGAGGCGGGAGCCGTGCGGGCGGAGGGAATGGCCGAGAGCCGGCTCCGGGCCCCGCCAAGGCAAACAGCAGCGGGGGTACAGCCGCTCCGTGACAACCACCCCGGGGCTCAGAGGAGGCGGCCGGCTCCGGGCACCGTGGCCCTTCCCTCGAAAACGACGCTCGTGTAAGGTTTGCCACTAAGCAAAGACTGAAAGTTCTTCAAAAGCATAAACTAATAAAGGCACCCGAGACGGAGCGGGTCGAGAGCCCGCCGGCCCCGGTGCCACTCCCTCAGGGCCCCTCACGGGGCACGAGCGGAGCCCGGGCAGCGCGGAGCTGG
>WEIT01018906.1:8058-46529 GCA_013389985.1 Dryoscopus gambensis | reverse complement strand
CTTCCCTGTCAAGCTTGGTGACCATTACATTAAGCACAGTTTGTCTCAGCTGTTTCCAAAGAAACTCAAGAGATATTTAATGGGCTGCTCAGCATACTATGGTCATATACTATGATCAGTATTTTACTGTCAACTAATCAGGCATAAGCACCATGTGCATGCTGTGAATACAGGCACTGAAAATGCAGTTTGAAACTTAATTTTGAAAAATTCAAACATTTGACCTTAAAACACAGTCCTTCTGTGGACTTTTGTCCATGAAATTAAAGGCTTACAGAAAGAAACTAAGAAAGTTTCATGATTTTACAATCATTAGGGTTGGAAAACACCTCCAAGATAACAGAGGCAAGCCTTTGACCAAACACTACAATGTCAACTAAACTGAGGCACAAAGTGCCACATTCAGTCATTTCTTGAACACTTCCAAGTGTTCAGGAAGTGTCCAACTCCACTTGGGGAGCCTGGGCAGCCCGTTCCAATGCTTGACAACACTTTCAGTGAAGAAATTCTTCCTAATGTCCAACCTGAACCTCCCCCGGTTCAGCTTGAGGTAATTTCTCTTGTCCTGTCACTGACTGCCTGGGAAAAGTGGTCACCCCCCACCTTGCTACAATTTTTGTTGTCCACTTGAAGTTGTAAAATCATGTATGGGTAACCTATTTATTTTTAGAACAACTGTAATCTCAGATAAGTGATCTGAATTGCTTCCTAGCACCAGTGATGTAAAGACTGAGCGGACTAAAAGATTAGTATCAGGTGGCAGAGATTGTGGACTGTGAATTACAGTGCTTTATAATATGTGTGGTTCAGGCTATTGGAATCAGCAGATCCTAAAAGTTTTAACAAAACCAGCATCAAGTACAGAGATAATATTTTAAAGCTGTTTACATTTCCTCCATCTTCTGTTTTGGTCTGTTTTATTAAGAGTTTGTTTTTATATTTTTCAGTGGGCTTCTGTGTGCAGTTGCAATATAGACTTTACAGAACGTTTTTATAAACTAGTTGTGACATGTTTGCATGTTTCTCTATTTCCCAATAGTCTTCACATTTTGAAAGAGTTGCTATCAAAGTAAAGCAATGCAGCTTGCTTAGTATCTCCCGTACCTTCTATGCTAAAACAAGTTCTGTTTATGCTATGAGCTAAGTAACTCTTTGCAAAGGGAACTATATTTTTGATTTATTTTCTTGTGTGAGTTCCAGCCATTCCAGTTAGTGGATCTGTGCCATTGTTATCACTCCTGTCTGACAAACTCAGGCAAATAACAATCAAAACTCGTGAGTTTTCTGCCATTCACATGAGGGAACCTCATTTGTTAGAAGCATCCTGCTGGATTCTCCTGGGACTGCCTGGGACAGAATTATCACACTGTAGTGGGTTGACCTTGACTGGATGCCATGTGCCCACAAGCTGCTCTATCACTGGCCCTTCTCAGCTAGACAGGGGAGAGAAAATGAGATGGAAAACAACTTGTAAGTTGAAATGAGGCAGTTTGCTAAAGCAAAAGTGAAACACTGCACAAGCAAAAAGAAAAAAAACCATTTTATTCTCTACTTCCCATCAGCAAGTGATGTCCAGCCACTTCCTGGGAAGCAGGGCTTCAGTATGCATCGTGGTTGCTCCAGAAGGCAAACATTTTAAATTATGAATTCCCCCTTCCTCATCCTTTTCTTACCTTCTATATCTGAGCTGACATCATAAGGGATGGAATATCCCTTTAGTCAGTTTGGGTCAGCTGGCCTGGTTGTGTCCCCTTCCAAGGCCTTTCCCACCCCCAGCCTACTGATGGGGAACAGAATGTTGGAGAGACAGCTCTGATGCTGTGCCAGCGCTGCCCAGCAGTTGACAAAACACACAAAACACTGGTGTGTTACCAGCACCTTTCTAGATACCAGTGCAGAGCACAGCACTGTGAGGGTTGCTATGGGGAAAATTAACTCCAGCTCGGCCATACCCAATACACACAGACTCTGACACAGCTTCAGAGGAATCATCTTATTAATACAATGTCTTCCCTCACAAGCATCAGTGATTTTTTTGAACTTGTTACTTACTCATACAGTATCAATATACATAAATTTCACTCTCAGTCTAAAAATTTTTAGTTCCTACTATTTTCTTCTAGTGGAAAAAAGAGAAAAAAACCCCTTAACTGACATTAATATCTGGAAAAGATACAGTTTAAAACTTACTGTTATTCAAGGTATGCATATTACCTTAGTTCATTATGAAAAGAGTGCCCACGGATGCATATACAGCCTTTTCCCTCTAACCTCCCCACTCAGCAGTAATCCAGAATATGTGTAAATAATGAACCAAATACATAGAATCATAGAATATCTTGAAGTGTAAAGTACCCATAATCACCGTTAAGTCCAATTACTGCTACTCACAGGACTACCTAAATCTTAACTCTTATGACTAAGAACATCATCCAGTTGCTCCTTGAACTCTGGCAGGTTTGGTGCCATGATCATTTCCCTGGGAAGCCTGTTCTGGTGACAAACCACCCTCTCAGTGAAGAACTTTTTCCTAATGTCCAGTGTGAACTTCCGATGCGGCTTCATTCCATTTCCTTATGTTCTGTTGTTGGTCACCAGAGAGGTATCAAGCAGCTCCCTCTCTACTGCCTTCTTTGAGTGAGTTCTAGACTGTGACCCTTCAGCCTTCTCTTCCCCAAGATGAACAAACCAAGTGACTTTAGCTGCTCCTCGTGAGTCTTGCCCTCACAGCCTTTCACCATCTTGATCACTTTTCTCTGCACACACTCTGATAGTTTGATGTCCTTTTTATGTTAGGGCACCCAAAACTGCATACAGTACCTAATGTGAGGCCACACCTGTGCAGAGTAGAGTAGAGTGGGACAATCTCCTCCCTCACATGGCTCGTGTTGCTGTGCCTGATGCATCCCAGGATGCTGTGGGCCCTTTTGACTGCCAGGACACTGCTGACTGATAATCAATTTGTCATCGACCAAGTCCCCCAGATCTCTTCCTGCAGGGCTGCTTTCCAACCTCTGGAAGTCCACAGCCCCTCTTAGTCTAGTATCATCAGCAAATTTACTTAATGTACATTCTGTTCCTGCATCCAGATAATTTATAAAAACACTAGAAGGGCACTGACCCTGAAACTGAGCTCTGGGGAAGAGCCACCAGCCCCATTCACTGTAGCTCTTTGAGCCTGACCCATCAGCTAATTGAGCAAACAATGTATTACGGACTTGTCTGGAAATGTGCTGGACACATCCAGAAAGGTAAAGTGAGAGACAGTATCAAAAACTTCGCTGAAATAAAACCCTCCACATCTACTCTCTTCCCTTGGTCAACTAGATGGATAACCTTGCCATATCAGGATATTAAGTTGGTTGACCAGTACTTTCCCCTCAGGAACCCATGCTGGCTATGACCAAATAATGCATTGTCTCTCAAGTGTTTTTCAAGAACTCCCAGAACAACCCTCTCCATAATTTTACCAAACACTGAAGTGAGACTGACAGGACTGAAATTACTCAGTCCTCCTTACTCTTCCTGAAAATTAGGACAACAGTTTTTTAGCTTCCAGTTGACTAGGATCTCTCTAGGCACTCACAAACATTGAAAAATAATGGAGAGGGCCTGCAATAACATCAGCCAGCTATTTCAGTTTTCTGGGATGAATCCCATCAGACCCCATATACTTATGTGCATCCAGCTGGAGCAGCAAGTACTGAACAAGGTTAGTGTCAGCTGGAAGTTTGTCATTCCCCCAGCCATGGTCTTGAAACACAGGTCTGCAGGGCTCCCAGAGGCCATCACAGGTGTTAAAGACAAAACATGAGATGGTATAGTGTGGAAAAATCTTCATGTAGGGTTACACTTGCATGGAACTTGGTCTCATATTGCTGAGTATTTTAGCTCACACCTGTAGGTATGTAAGCACATGTGTATGCATGTGCATATATCAGTCACACACCTATGTCTTAAACACACGGAGATACAGAATTACAGAACCATTAAATCATCAAATCATTGCATGATAGAATCACAGAATGGTTTGGATCTGAAGGGACCTTAAGAAACATCTAGTTTCAAGACTCTCTTGCCCCAATATATGCATATACATGTTTACGTATATGTACATGCATGACAGAAACTCAAGGATTTCCCTTTCTCAGCCTTGCACTTTGTTGAGATTTAGCCAAAGGAAATTATCTGTAGCCTTAGGGTTGGAGTTGGGTGCTGCAAAGTGGCTGACAAAGGAAAGGAAAAGCTACAAAAAATTTATTCCATGATATTTTTTTCCTCTGGGATAGGCCTGACTGGAACCATATTTTTTTTGTTTTAGTCCGTATAAAAATTTGAGTTCAAGATGAGTCTTAGCAATTCAAAATAGGAGAGAGTCAAAACTTAGTATACCATTTAGATTGGAGCTACAGAGTCTGCTAAAGGAGGGTAGGTTGCACATTGTACTTTCTCTGATACCTGTTTAATCTGGGCCAGGTCAAGGGGTCCTTGGCTGAGGGTCAGAATATGTGTAGGGTTATGGTTAGGGTGAGGATAGCGACGGCAAAAATAGCTGAGGTGCATCTGTAGTGGGGCTGTAGAGGGTCTGTCAAAGGAAGGCTTAGCTTGTAAAAATAATTTCTCTTGAAAACATTTTCAAATGGATCCTTGACAAATGCTGAGTGCAGGTGTAAGGTTTTAAACCTGTGACATACATAAGGGTCCTTGGCAATGGCACTGGTTAGGACCATGCCTGGAGTGTTTATCTTTAGTGTCTGGGAGAGAAAAAGAAGAGACTTCCATTTGAGTGTAAAGTCACTAACCAAGGAAGGCTTACACTGCTGAAAGACCTCCTTTGCCTCAAAAATGGGTCCGATCTTTGGCAAAGAATCCCCTCCTAGGGGAGGATTTCGGAACAACTAAGTAACTCCAGAAGTACAATTCTTTTAAGGAATGGTCTTTCTCTGTTTTATTCCAATTGTTATGCTGATTCATATCTAATATTACATTATTTTATTTCAATATGTTTATGAGTTTATGCAGAAATAATTCCTGTGTTTACAAAAAATCTTCTTTTTTGTTTCAAATAGTGTGTTTCAAACTCACCAGAACATACATTACTATTTCTATGATCTGGGCAACTGGAGGACTGTTTTTTTCTTTGTCTCTTGTTTTTAGTCTGAGGGTGGCATGTAGGAATTAAGGTCTAAAATACCTATAAAATGCTTTGTGCTGTACTTGTTCTAGCTTGACTGAGGAACATAAATAATTCACCTCAAGCAAATCAAGTAATTATATTTTGTGTTAGAATGATTTGTCTCCTTACTGGTTGGTAGTGGAAAGTGTGTTTTCCTCTCCACAAAAGCAGCAACTTTTTCCCTCTCATGGTGTAGACTTGAACAATAAAAAATCCTACTGATAGACCAGACTCTGGAACTATATTTTTCTTTATTCAGAAAAGAAGATTCCAGAGCTGGATTGAAAATTACCTGCATCTCAAAGAATGAACAGAAAGGAATGAGCATATTAATCAGCAAAATCCTAAACAACTCAAATTTATTTTTGTTTTCCAGAGAGGAAAACCAGAAATTTAAGTTTTTATTTTACTACAGTTTATTCTGAGCACATTTCAGTGCAGCAGGGAACATTAATGCAAACTAACAAGCAAGCTTGACTTTTCTAAATGTGAGTGACTGGCATTCTGAAAGCTGTGTATGCAGTCTATTCACTTTTTACAGTAAGTCAAGCCAATCCTTTTATTGCCCATATAGCTATGGACAATAACTAATAGTATTTCTGGTGGAGAAGCTTTTGATGCAGTTCAAAACATAAGGAATAGCAATTACTGCATTTGAGGTATGAGACCATGAGCATTTTAACTCTCTAACACATAGTAAGAAGGAGAAAGGACAGAACTGGATTTCTACAAGATTGTCTCATTATTTTTCTCCTCTCCATGTTATAACTTTATATAATTCTTCTTCTCCAAAGGGTTAAAAGGGAGAAATATTTGCACTTTGACATTTCTTTTCTAGCACATTTAGGAGTCTGACTTTGTTTTTTATGTTTCTTTGTAGACTGGGTTCCTGAACTGGCCTTTCAAGATGGTTTGCATCTCACAGGATGCCAAATGTTACTGACTAAACAGGTGTGACCAAAATAGTTCTACTCCAAGGTGACACGGCACTGCCTCAAACAAGATACCATGAAATATTACAGAGGTAATTCTGACTCTTGGTCATTTATATTATTTGAGTTATTCATGTAAATGGATATTTGACTAAGAAGATTGAAATGCCATCATGTTTCTTGTGCAATGATAGGACAAATGATCTTATTATGGCTTGGGTGAGGAACTGTAAGAGAGGAGCTCTTTGAAGTCACCCATCCCAACTTTAACCAAATTGGCCTCCCTGGTAACAAGTGATTTATTCTGTCTTAAGCACTGTGGGAAAAGCAATGTCACAGCTGCTAGAAGGGAGAGACTTCTGTCTTTGGTCAAAGGAACTTGGTCATGCTCACCTTAACCAGCTGCAACACAGGCTGACATGGGCAATAGGTCTGTTAAACAAGAGTGTTTGAGTAAATGAGCTATGAAGGGAAGGATGGATAGGACTGGGTAAAAGCTAGATTGGAATATTTACTTTCCCCTTTGAGACGACTAATGCTGTGATTATAAATGCCCAAGGCACTGGGGCATTTCTGCTGAAATGATCTTAAATTATTAATTGTTTTCCTCTTAGAATTTATTCTGATTTTCTTTCTAACTCTTCCTAAACAGTAAAATTATCTATATTTCCAAGCCTGGAACAATAATCTTGTAAAAGATACTGCTCTTAGGGGAACTCATATAAAGTCACTTGTTCTCCCATGTTAATGGGTAGACTTCTCTTCTTTTTATGATTTCAGAAAATCACTTCTGTAATCAAAAAAAGTGCCTTATGCCATCAACAAGTCACAGCAGAAAGTTACTTTTTACTATCCTGCTTTTCAGAAAGGAAAACAGACTCCTGGAGATTGAATAAATTTTCACAGAGATGCCATAATGAATTATACTTGCTGATTAAAACTTTGGAGGCAGTTTTGTCATCCAGAATTTGCACATAAGCTAAATCTTAATTAGAAATTTTACTGAATTAGCGTATATCAATGCTACAACTGGAGAATATTTAAACAGAGCAGAGAATTCAATGTAATCAGGGAGCAATTCAGAGAGTTTTTACCCAGAAGATCCTACACGTCTCAAGAAGGGCAGGAAGCTCCATTAGCTACCCTCTGAAGCCAGTGAACAAATTCCCTTTGACTTCATTGACTGCTGCAGAGAGCTGAAGGATGAACACCACAGCACTGGGTTTTGATGACTTAATGAACAAATCAGTCATCAAGAAATATGCTTGTGAGTGATTCTGTTCATCATCACTACTGGTATGTATTTTCTGAGCATAAGCAATAGTTAAGGATTTAACAGTTTAACATACTTTAAGTAAAAAAGTCCATATTTCACAAGCAGGGGTTTTTAAACCAACTCATAGATATTTGTAGCTATAATTCCAACAGACATTTAAGGTGATTTTCATGCAGTTGTAAATGGTTAACTGCATTTGAAATGTGGGTTTACAGAAAGTGACAGATCACTAAACCAAGTCTATCTCTAGGCATGTCCTCAGTTTCATGCACAATCACTGTAATTTCTGAAGACTTCTGACTTCTGATCAGAATGCTCCTTCTGCTTGTACGCTTTATTATATCTAATAAACCACATGATAAAACTACATGATTATAATTTGCCCTTGCTAACTTAATCCACCCATATGATGGAACATACACTGAAAATTAAAATTTCTTTGGAAAGAAACTCTACATATATGTTGATAATAAGGAACATTTTTGTGAATTTCATTGTTTAAGAGTAAGTAAGACTACAGCTGCTCTTCGTGGATGCTTACTCAGCAACTTGCACTAGAATTGATGAGGGTTTCCAGTATTCAAGAGTCAGAATGCTGCAAGATACCATGATTTAGAATTCTTAAAGAACATGCCATATCCACCACTTTTACAACAGCTAGGTTTCCAATTGCCTGATAAATTAACTCAAAAACCACCCCAGGTGTCTCAAATAAAATACTTACACTTTAAACATATCACTCAGGTTTGTATGGGCTTAGCCAGGTAGACCACTCAGAAGTCAGTGCAGCTTCAGTGTCTATAGATGAAAATTTCAGATATCTCCAGATGATTTGACATTAAGAATTCCAGTTAACAACCTTGAATAACATAGATACTAATCAAAATTTTATCCTAATATTCCTTTGATGAACTGCATGTATCTGAACTTACGATCTTTGTGCCCTCTAGGAAGAAAATTGTTTGAACTTGCAACGCATCTCATCACATCTTCAATTCTGAAAGAGAACCTCAGAACTTTGCTCTAGGAGTGTGTATCCACTGACTAATGACCATGTGGTTTGACTTGTCCAGATATAAATACCCATGATGTTGAGAGCTAAATCCAGCAGCAAATTGCCCCTATTTTGCCAATCGAAAGAAGGTGAATTTAGAGATTTTCTTTTTTTTGAATAGCTATAAGTAGCCTTAACCCTACAGTCTAGCAAGCATTTCTGAGACATAAGATAGCACAAGAATAAGATATCTTACCCCAGATTCTATCATACAATAAACAAACTGGACAGTTGGATTTGATGGTTTTAAGGGTTTTTTCCAACCAAAATGATTCCATGGCTCTGTGAAATAAATAAATAAATAAATAAATAGTAACTAATTGAAATTTACATATTAGTGGGTGTGTCTAGAACAAATATAAATTTGGAGTTTGGAAACTCATTCGTTGGCAAGACTTGCCAGTATTTTTTAGTAGCCTATTTGATACATTTTTTAGGATAGTTCTGGTAATGATAATATATTTTTCCATATTCCAGGACGCATGAAACAAACCTGTGCAACTGAAACAATGAAATTCCTTGTTCTACAAGATGCTTCACTGAAGTCAATATATCTTGTTTACATTCAATTAAAAAAAAATATTATCCCAAGATAACAGCAGGGTAATTTTCCTGTCATTTACCTTATTCAAATCAAAAGGAAGGTCTGTGGAGATGGAGACATACTGGGATTGCTTGTGTTACCACAATATACATCATGCTGAACAGTGCCATTCAGCTGTTTTACTTCCTATAGATGCTCAGCTGCTCTCTTCACCATATACATGAAAACCCCAGAAGTTTGGCAGTGTTTCTGGGTGGTTTACGAAGAAATTCATAGAAGACCATCAAAAGCAACTCACATGTCACTACTCTTATGGTTTTGGCAATAAACAAAAGCAAATACCTTGTTTTATATAGATATAATAATAGACATAACATTTTCCATTAATTTTATTTGCTAAACCTGAAAAGCATACAAACTCTCAATTGTAAATACTGTAGTTCCTTCTCTGTCTCTGTTGGGATAATGTGGAAACCTATTTACATATTTTCAAATTTTTCTGTTCATGATTCCTTTACTAATTCAGCCACAAAATGATTGGATGATTTGTAAAACATTACATGACATATGAAGAACTTTCAGAATGCAGAAACACAGTATTGCTTAAGGGCATTCAAGGAATTTATCTGTTTTTTCTCTGAGTCATGAAAATGTACTGTTTTAGCAGGATGTTGCTGTGCATGTGGCTGTGGCTACAGCCCCCACACCAACTAATTCCTGGTAGATGAGCACACAGGGATCTGGAGTCTAGCATCCTGGTCACTGCGGGTTCCCACGCCTCCCGGGGAACTGTCTTTGCATAAGTTCAAGGTTCCCCCACCCAGTTTTATGCATATCCTTATGTTTATGCATATCCCTTATGGAATATGTATGATCTCTGGGAAGTTTTGTTAAGTTTGACATTTCATTTGTTCATTCAAATAGAACCCTCCCCCGAGTTTGTCCCGTTGGATGTCCCCCCTGTCACTTCACAATTTACAGAACTCCATTGGTTGTAATCCGTTATCCTGCCTCTTCTGGCTCCCAGACAAATGGGCTGGAAAACGGCAGAGCCTGTCTTTGCCTGTTCGAGTAAAGCTCTGAAGTTGCAGAAGGGATGATCCCTCTCTGTCTCCTGCCTTTATCGATGCTATTTTCACATCAGGTTTTCAGCCTGCTCCCTGAGAGAGAGCCAGCGCCAGTTCTGTTACTTTTGTAACAGATCGCTGCGGAATACGGCTGTATCAGGGTCCGTCTGGGACATCTCCGACAGCTAACAGGCAGCGTGGTCTCCGGGCAAAACTGCAGCCTGCGTCAGCAGGTGGAAACCAATGCCTTTGATCTGAGAATATATGATAAGAAATTCACTGCCTGATGAGATGGAATGTTCGGTAATCGACACCACAGAAGTGTAGTACTTTCAAAAAGAATATGCTAGCAAGTTCTCAACAGCTCCTTTGGATCTTTCTTCCTGCACAATTTGAGCAACATTTGTGTATGCTGTTCCTGTTGCTGGTGTCTTCCTTTGTGCAGCTGCTTTTCAATACAAAGGCACTACTGGCCTTAAGAAGCAACACACAGTAAAAGCTTTAATTACTTGGTATCGTCTGACAAATATTTGGCATTCTCACACATTCTGTGGGAAGTGCTTGTGTGCACTTAAATCAGTGAATCCGTATGAACAAGGCAATAACAATCTCTACTAGAGGGGGCAGCAAAAGAGGAAAAGTTTATGAAAGTTTATGAGCTGTTTTGATATTTATTTGCATGAAATTGGATTGTCCACAGAATGGAAGTAGATGACACAAACAACTTTTCTTTAGCTTCTCATGTAGGTTCCTTCCACAGAGGTGATTTTCTTTTCTGTGTGAATCCAAGTGCATGGGTCTCTGTATATATTTTAGTTAAAAGCAAACACATCAAGCTCTGTTTGGAATCAGTTGCAGTTGCAGACTCAGTATCCATGAGTCTCTGGCCTCAAAATAAAACTCATTACTGGCCTAAAGTTAAACCCATTACTTGCTGCCATTTCAGCAAGCACAGGGATGCAGTAGGTAAGTCTGTGCCTCTGTAGACCTTTTTGTTGCAGAACCTTCCACTGAATGACCCATTTTGCTGCACTTCTGTGCTTCTGTTTCACTTCTGTGAAACCCTTTTGGTTTCAGTGTCTCCAACAGTTGTCTGCTTTTCCTTTCTCATTTCAGCGGATAAACATTTTCAGTACAGAGTTTTCATCACTTCACAGCTCAATCCCTGGCATATTTGCAATTATTACTGACTGTACCTGGATAGGACCAGAAAGCCCAGGAGCTGGCACCGTTTTCAGCAGGCTTTGAATCCAGAGCCAGGATGGGATGCAGCATTACTTTTGGTTTGACTTAAGAACTTAATCAGACAATTCAGATCTTGCCTCAGTTACACGATTTTCATTCAGGTTACCTCCAAGGTGGCACAGAGCTAGCATGGAAATCTCACAGACTTACATATAGTATGCAAAATATTGTGAAATAATTCATCAGCCCTATTTAATACTGGCTTAAGATTCATAAAAATAAATTTGTTTTTTAAAATGAATAATTTGATTAAATATTGACCTTTTTCTGGCTGCTAGATTAATATTTCTGTGAGTGGGATTATTGCTTGTTTTTCTCATCTGAATCCCACAGTCCATTAATCCCACCTATTGTGCCAGCTTTTAGTTAGAATGTGCCAGAAGAAGACAGACATGCCAATAACCTTTAGTGTTATATTATTAAAGTGTACATATACAAATATAGATTGTGTTTTTGTTTCAGTCAAAAAATACCTTTATTTTATGGATTTTCTGATTGCTAAGTTGCAAAATGGGTATATTTTAATTTACAGTATAGGGTTTTTTTCCAATTTATGTGTCATAAACTTTGTATTTCCCCTTTTCTTGAATATAAAACTGTTTGCTAAGGAAGTGAAACGTTTCTTTTTCTTTTTTGAAGAAATGTATTGCAACATTATGATAAATGTATATATTCTTGCTATTTTGCTGTGTTGAAAAGATTAAGGTACTTGAGACCTAATATTGTAAGATTTTACTGAATAATGAACGGTATACTCTGCAGGTAAACTCAAGTAGTTAATTTTGAATATATTGTGGTTTCCACTGTTTTTGTTTTGCAGCATGAAAATCAGAAATGGAGCAAAGTAATTTGATAGAACAAAACAGTAGTGGTTTCTATGTCAGTAAACACTTTAACAACAAGTAGGGGAATTTCTAATACAAAACATACTATCAAATTAGTTTTCTGAGAAGAAACTTGATCCTTTTTTGAATTATGTGCTTCTCTTAAAAATAGAATTTTAATAGAACACATTTATGCAATGCAATGTCTCATTCTCTCATCTGATTAGAAACAGGGGAATTGTCTTTCAGGCTCATATTTCACTGGGCTGCATCTTGATATCCATAACTATTATTCTGATTCAAAGCCTCTGGAAACAAGAGAGAAGTTTAATACTTGCACTTCTAATCTCATAGAAGATAGAAGTCAAAAAGTCATCAAGTTTGATGATCTTCTGTCATGATCCATCTTTGAGGGTGAAAACAAACACAGAAGGACCCCTATATATGTGAGGCAGGTTTATTTTAAAACAATGTAATTGGAGAAGAAAGGAAATATGTGACCATTTTAGTTCTTTTCTTTAAAAAATAAAAATGAAGAAAGTATCTAAGGAAAGGAAAGAAAGAGAAGGAAAGGACACGAGTAGACGGTGGAAAGGAAAAATATCACCACCCATGGATCTAGCTATAACACTTGATCTTTGCAGTTTCAATGTCCATGGTCAGACTGATGGTTGTAGTTTTGATTCATTTGGGGTGGGCACGGGTGCAGCAGAGTTCTGTGGGTTGTAGACATTCAGACTTACATGGCAATGTTCCAGAAGGGTTTTACACTGTCTGACAAAACCCTGTGGAAATGAGTTGAGGGAGCACTCAGGGGGCTTTGATGGTTTGTGGCCCCTTCTAATGACATGACATGACAGCTGTTTGGCCCTCCTTCTTGTGACTGTCTAGTTGTGCCTTATAGCTAGGGATGAAAGGCTAATAAATAAATGAGTCCCCTAACAGATAGAAACAGGAACAAAATTATTATTTCTAAGTGAGTTAACTGAAGGAGGGAACTGAAATATTATTATCTATCCATTCTACATGAAGCTTGGCAGGGCATGAACACAGAGTTGATGAGGAGTGTTTGTAGAGAGCTTTTTGGTTTTCCCCTATATCTTCTGTTACTAACCTCAGGGTATTTATAAAGATGCTTTGCAGAATATGAATAATTCTCTAGGGGCCATGCAGCTGTTAAATATTGCATGCATTCATAGTAAAGTGGTTTTCCACAGAGTGAATGGGGCTTGAGCTAACTAGAATCCAGTCCACAGAAATGGTAAAACAAATTTTCTGCTTTGGATTTTGTGTCTAATGCAAGTTCTGAAATCTTATTTTGAAAAGAAAAGAAAAAATTACATTTTTATCTACAGTGGCAAAAATTGCAGATGATTCTAGGTTGATCTATCTACTAGGTCTAAGATAGTAACCTAAGGGGTACAAAAATCAAGGAATGGTGACAGAAGAGGTAAAAGGGTACAATTAAGTAAGTGAATTTCTGCAGGTCATTTAAACTTGGCTGTATTGGTATTTTTCAACAACAAAAATTCCCCCATACCCACATTTAAGTTTTTCTTTATAGTCACTGAATCTTTAAATTGCATCTGATTTTCTGCTTATTTTCAATTTAATCTAGGGAATGCTCACATTTGTGCTGTGAAAAATACTTGAAGCAGACAAAAGACATTTCATTTCCTTGACAGATGCAGAAATTTAATTATGGAAATATTATAGAATAGTGGCTAGATTCGATCACTTGCAGCTTCATCTGTATGTCTCACTTGAGGTGACATTTTTGTGACAGCTGTCTATTCCACTGCTTGTAAGTAGAATCATTTAATTTAAGTTTATTCCATAGGTCTGTCTATTAATAACATCATACCGAATACTAGGAATTTTGCCCAAACATGTACTGCAAATCAGATTCTTAAGCTATTTTGGCATTTAAGCAAACAAACAGACAAACAATCAACCTACCAAAAAGAATTTTCAAAATCTTTAAGTGTATGCATAATACACCTAAACTGAATACACAGAAGCTTAAAACTTGTGATTGCATCTTGAAATCATGCTAGGAAATTACAGGGCTATTGCACTTATGATAATGTAAAATTAATTGTTCCAAGATTTATTGTCCCTTTCCATTGTTTTTACTGTGTGCTAGACAGGCTGAAACAAGTGTAGTAGTGTGTAGATATCCCTCACTTCATTATATTGACATAGAATCATAGAATGCTTTGAATGGCTTAAAGATCATCTAGTTACACACACACAAGCCAGACACACACAGTATGGGCAAGGACACCTGCTAGACCAGGCTGCTCAAAGCCTCATGCAATTTGGCTTTGAACACTCTCAGGGATGGGACAACATCTTCCCTGGGCAACCTGTGCCAGTGCCTCATCACTCTTACAGTAAATAATTTCTTCCAAATATGTAATCTAAACCTGCCCTCCTTCAGTTTGAAGCCGTTGCCCTCTTATTCTGTTTCTATGGGACCTTGGAAAAAGTCCCTCTCCAGCTTTCTCACAGGCCCCTTTTAGGCACTGGAAGATGTTATAAGGTCACTCTGAAGCCTTCTCTTCTCCCAGATGAAGAACCTCAGCTCTCTCAGCTTGTATTCATAGGTGAAACATTTGTCAATCAAACATAACACAGTGCTGAACTCATTAATCCGAATTTATCTGCTATTTTATGCACTTATGTTACTGTCAAATTTGGCTGAAAACCTACATCATAGAGGAAACTTAAATGGAAAAGTTTACCAATATTTTTCTCTGAGAAATTAAGAAATTAATAGTTTTCATTATATTAAATAATTAATCATGAACTTCAAATAGTTAACTCGAGAGAAATTCAGATTTTGAATTATTTTCTCATCTGTAACATAATGAGTTTTATTTGAAATAGAGACGAGGCTAAAGATCTAGAGATCAGTGCTTAGCTGATTCACATTCAGTTTCTCGATGAGTTAGAAATATTCCATTCATTGTCAAAAAGCAATCCTAACTTTAATCAGACTTAAGTGGAAAGAGTAGTTGATAATTAAAGAAAAAAAAAAGGTTTGCTTTTTTCCAGCACAAAATTTGCTCATATTTGAACAAATTGTTACCTGTGTGTAGTATAAGGTTCAGTAGAAAGCTCCTGCCTGCTCGCTTACTGTTTTTAAAGGATTAGCAACACAAGATTGCAGATTATTTTTCCTGGACAAACTTTCTCAGGAATTTCATGTCTAAAGGATACAAACTCATAGCAAGTCCAAAGTGAATGTATTGTGTCACCCAAACCTGCCCCCCAGGACTCGAGGTGAGGCTGCTCCAGTGCAGAGCAGAGTGGGACAATCCCTTCCCTTGCCCAGCTGGCGATGCTGTGCCTGATGCTCCCCAGGACACGTTTGGCCCTCCTGGCTCCAGCGCACTGTTGACTCATGTTCAACTTGCCACTGACCAGGACCTCCAGGTCCCTTTCTGTGGCACTGCTTTGCAGCATCGCATTCCCCAGTCTGTCCATACAGCCAGGGCTGGCCCATGCCAGGTGCAGAATCCAGAACTTGTTGGACTTCCTATGGTTGGTGATTGCCCAGCCCTCTAATCTGTTGAGGTCTCTTTGCAGGTTCCCCCTGCCCTAGAGGGAGTCAACAGCTCCTCCCAGTTTTGTATCATCTGCGAATTTGCTTGGTATCCCTTCCAGTCCTGTGTCCAAGTAATTTATGACAATGTTGAAGAGCAGAGGGCCTAAGTTACTTTGTTACGCCTTCTAGAATGAATATCTTTTTATGGAAATAAATTTTATTTTAAACAAAAATATAAATAAATACAAAATATTATCTTATAATCATGCCAATTATTAAAGTTTCAATGATACTGCTAAGGTACTGTTCACTTAAAAGACAGTACAATTGTTTTGAATATCTCATTAACACTAATACAGCTTCCTCCAAAATCAGGTATCTGATCTGCTCACCGGATTCAATGCTGTCCTCTAAACCAGACATACCTTTGTTCATTTTACTTCAATTATTAAGCCTCATTTAAGTAAGGCTACATTGCAGTGATGCAAATCAAAACTCTAATCTGACCTATTTTCTAGATGTATCTCTGCTGATGAAATAATATCTGCATATGCCTCAGGACAAAGCAAATCACCCATGCAGACATTCCTGAATTTCTCTGTTTTCTACAAAGAGATTCATGATTACCATTTTTAACTAGGTGCCAACATTCCACAGCAGCCAAAATAGGCCTGATGATTTACTCTTGTTCCTGCATACCAGTTCTTAAACGAGGTTAATTATTCTTTTGAGCGAGTGAATCAACTGAGTTTTTAAATATGAGACATTTCAACAAACAGGTTCTCCAGAGTATTTGCAACAGTCTGGCTTCATTTAACTATGCAGCCTTCAGACCCAGTCCAATACTCTTTTTTTGTCTGTATTATTGAAACATCTTGAGCATTTCATAAATTAATGAGTCAAGATTAAAGACTAGAGAGTAAACTAAAGCAAATGAGTGATTATTAATATTTAAATGTCAGAATGTTCAGGGGCCAGAAAGGAAAAGCACCAAGCCAGCAAAATGTTTCCCAAATCTTTAGACATTCTAAGTAAAATGTATCTCTCATATTTTAGCTGTTTTTTCTTTGAACCATTCATGAAACATGAATTCTTTGTGACTTCTAAGTGAAGAAGATAAATTTCTTTTTCTACTAATTTTTTTTTTCCCATTTCATCATCTCCTCTGAAGATCATGAATTCCTGATTAGTCCTAACTAGAATTACCTTTTTCTGGCAAAGGTATTGTAAGAATAGAATAATAGGTCAGCTAATGAGTGCTGCACTAAGAGGAGAGGAGGTGGGCCTAATGGTAGTTGAGCAGATGTAGAAAGCTGCTGAAGTCAGACATTGCTGGATAATTCCTTGCAGGCTGTGGATGTTTATAAGATGCATCAAATACCAATCAGGTGTAACAGATGACATAACTATATTCTTCTTGTAGGAACATTAGGCCAGTATATATCACCATAATACAAATCCTTTCTGTGATGGGATTTTATAGTTCTATGTATTCAACTTTGCAATGGAATATCTATTTCATTATTTGATGCATAATTAAGTATTACCTAATACAATTTTTTTATCTGGCATATTGAAAGTAAAGAACATCACAAAGATTATTTACATTAAAATATATTTATGATCTTACCACAGAATTTTTTAGGTTGAAGAAGATATTTAAGATCTTCAAGACCATCTGCAAACCTAATACTGCTTTGTTCATCACTAAACAAGGTTCCTAAGTGCCACATCTGCACATCTTTTAAATACTTCAGGGAATGGTGACTCCACCATTCCCCTGGGCAGCCTGTTCCAATGCTTGGCAATCCTTTTGGTGAAGAAATTTGTCCTAACATACAATCTAAACTTCCCCTGGAGCAACTTAAAGCTGTTTCCTCTTGTCCTTCTGCTCGTTACCTTGGAGATTTGACCAGCACCCACCTGGGTACAATCTCCGTTCAGGTAGTTGTACAGAGTGATAAGGTATCCCTGAGCCTCCTTTTCTCCAGGCTAAAAAACTTCAGGTTCCTCAGCAGCTCCTCACAGGATTTGTGCTCCAGACCCTTCACCAGCTCCACTGCCCTTCTCTGGACATGCTCCAGCCCCTCAATGTCTTTCTTGTAGTGAAGGGCCCAAAACTGGACACAGGATTTGAGATGTGACCTCACCAGTGCTGAGTACAGGGGGACAATTGCTGCCTTGGTCCTTCTGGCCACACTATTGCTGATACAGGTCAGGAAGGCCACCTGGGTACACAGCTGGTTCACGTTCCACTGGCTGTCAGCCTTGTAGAACCTCATACAACTGGCCTCAGCCCACTGATCCAGCCTCTCCAGACCCCTGTTCAGAGCCTTCCTACTCTTCAGCAGATCAACATTCCCGCCCAACTTCGTGTCATCTGTGAACTGACTGAGAGGGTACTCAATCTTCTTGTCTAGATCATTGAAGACACTGAACAGAACTGGCCCCAACACTGAGCCCTGGAGGATCTCACTAGTGACCACTGCCAGCTGGATGTAAGTCCCTAGCTACCATTCTCTGGACCCAGCCATCCAGCCAGTTATTCACCCAGAAAAGAGTGCACCTGTACAAAGCCATGAGCAGCCAGTATCTCCTGGAGAATTCTGTGTGAAACATTGTCAAAGGCTTTAACGAAATCCAGGTAGACAATATACACAGCCTTTCCTTCATCCACTAAGTGGGTCACTTTGTCATAGTAGGAAATCAGGCTGGTCAAGCAGGACCTGCCTTTCATAAAACCATGTTGGTTGGAACTGATGTCCTGGTGGTCCTGCACGTGCCACATGATGGCACATAAGATCTCCATAATCTCCATAATCTGAGATATAACTATTACAAAATATGAAAATCTATTCTATCTTTTTTTTAATCTTGCATTTGGTTTGCTCCTCCATTATCCCAATTTCACCTCAGCCTAGTTTGGCTGATTTCAAGGGAAAAAGTTGTTCTTTGAAAGAAGAATCAAGATTACTACTTTTCTGCTGCAATCTCAATGAGAAGCACGCTATATCCAGTTTAGTCTTTCTCTATATTCACAAGAGATGCACCCCAATAGGAATGTATTTGAAAGTGATACAGGGTGCCATGAGCCCAATATCGACATTGTATAAATTTCAGAAAGTTTTGCTACACTTGGTCTTGAATAGTCCTATGGTCCTGTTTACAGTTTCCTCAATACAGTGCCTCAGTGGGTAGATACCGTGGCGCTGAGGGCAAATATAAATGGACGGGTCTTCATCGTTACATTTCACTACATCAGGACACCTATATTTGTAGCATTTGGACTGTATTCCAAGTGCTCAGAACGAGGCCATTAATTAAGCCAATAAGTGAGAATTTGAATGATGAATTAGTTCACCTAATGCCTTACTGGTATTAATAATGCATTCCCAAGTAGTCTCCTGGTTAAAAGCTAGGGACTTGGTAATAAGTAACAGATCAACCTGAGAACATTATTAGACTCAGATGAAATACTGACTAACATGATGGAGAATCTCTCTTACCCTATGTAGGAATTAATTTGATAGGTATTTACTTTTGCTGTTGTTGGGTATTCACATGCTTTGGCTGTCAAGATGCATACCCTCATCCAAACCAGGAAAATACAGTGTCTATATGTTCTGCAGGAAAAAGAGGAGGAGGTGAAGGCAAAAAGGATGTTACTGACAGATCAATGCCATTGCACTGCAGAACACCATGAGGCATTTGCCTGAAGAAGTCAGTCAACTAACCTGCTTTGCTTCCAGCAAGTGGCTTGTTTTAAATCTCCTTTAGTTTTCTTTCCTGGTTTCTGTGTGGAAAATAACTTCATACAGGGCTCTCTAATACAGGGCCAAAAAAGAAAGTACAAAATAAAAGTATCAATTCCTGCAGCCTATATTTGTTTGTTACACTGAGGGAACTGCCTCATACAGCTATTGCCGTTCAAAGGTGGCTTTAAAAGTTTAGACATTTTAAGAGAAAATGTTGGCTAGAAAACTCTTACAGCTTTATTCCTTGGGTTTTTATCTCAGCCCACACCTCTTGCCCCAAAACCACCCCTCCCCACCTGGTTCAGCTTTTAGGCTTTTTCAACTTTACAGAGTGTTTTTGCAGAGTAATTTGTATTTGTCAGGACAATGCCTTGGGAGTTATGAATTGTAAAGTGGAGACTTAGGTACACACTGGAATTGAAAAGCGTAATTCTATATGCCAAACCCAGAAAGTAAAGCTGAAGAATGGAGATTTTCAGCCTTGCATTCTCTTTTACCCTTCTTTTCCCCCCCTTGCCCTGCCTGTCCATACA
This sequence comes from Dryoscopus gambensis, assembly GCA_013389985.1. NCBI lineage: Eukaryota > Metazoa > Chordata > Aves > Passeriformes > Malaconotidae > Dryoscopus > Dryoscopus gambensis. The sequence continues at coordinate 26,570 of WEIT01018906.1, read as the reverse complement.
TCCCAGCTTTTGCAGTCATTGCAGAGTGGGGTTTTTTTCATTTTGTGATAAAACCTCAACAAATAGGCTACAGTGACACAAGTGCACACATTATATAATCTTACATTTTCAAGAACGGTAATGAGTAGTTCTCTCCCACTCCTAGTACCAAATTTAGAACATGACTATTATATAGAAAAAAAATCACTTTATTTGTTGCCATTCCCACATCTACAAATTACACCCTTTTGATTGTCTCCATATTTTTTATTTAATCACCTCAGAGACTGAACTGTCAGGTTTCATGATTACATGGATGTTGTCCATCTTCTGATAGCTGATTTGAGAGTCTCAAATAAAACATTAATGGCTAAAATATATGCATTCAATAAAGCATCTGGGAAAATGACCTGGTTTTGGCTGAAGTAGAGTTAATTTTCTTTGTAGTAGCTGCTACAGTGTTGTAGTTTGGATTTAGGATGAGGATAATGTTGATAACACACTGATGTTTTCATTGTTCCTGAGCAGGGGTTGCTCAAAGTCGAGGACTTTTCAGCTTCTCATGCTGTCCCACCACTGGAGAGGTTGGGGATGCACAAGAAGCTGTGAGGGGACACAGCCAGGACAGCTGACTCCAACAGACCAAAGGGATATTCCATACCATATGGCAGTATGTTCATTTAAACCAAGAGGAAAACTGTCTGGGGGCGCCACTGTCTGGGAACAGGTTGAACATCAGTCAGTGGGTGGTGAATAATTGCTTTCCACTTACAACACTTGTTTTTCTTGGGTTTTAGTTCTCTCTCTTTTTGTTATTTTCCTTTTCATTATTATTGTTATTGTTATTATCATTATCATTTCAATTATTAAACTGCTCAATCTCAACTCACAGGTTTTCTCACTTTTATCCTTCTAATTCTCTCCCCCATCCCATGGGGGAGGAGTGATCAACAGGCTGTGTGGGGCTTATAAATGTGCTATAAATGAAACATAATGTAATGCAGACAAGAAAGAATAATCTGCACTTTCCATAAAAGTTCAGGTTTTAGAAAATTTAGATTATTATAATTCTAAAAGGCATATTGATGACATGGCAAATTACAGGTGAAAACCCACTTTGAGAAAATTGCAAAATATTCTGAAGTTTATCTCAGCCACATCTCTGGGGGTTTTTGTGGTGTAACGTGAGAATATCTGGCAAAATTTCTCAATCAGAATTATATGAGGATGTACTGTGAGGCAATTAGTATTAGAGGTTGATAGTTCTTCCTTTTCAAAAATTAAAAGGCCTTTCAGAGACTCAATGGTTTTTACATAATAGTTTTTTAATACAACTTTTGGTGAATTTTTTGGCACTCTAACAATCACCCATAATCAAAAAGATTCTGATACTGGTTCCAATAGTCTATCTCTTATATTTTCCAGTGATCAGGAAAACGAGAGAGCTATTTTTTATTTGTTATGATAGAGTCTTCAGCAAAATTTTAATAACATAGTGCTATAACTAGATGGACATAGCCAGTTCAGTCTTGGCTGCATTAACTAAAATAGTGTCCAAAATGACTGAAAACCACAGAATGAGAAAGAAGTGCAGGCACCAGTTTTGGAGGACCATAAGGTAGGAAGTCTGTACTGTTGCATTATATTCTCTGAAAAATGTGAAATTAACATTTGCTCCTAAGTGTTGTGAATAACTCTCACCACTTAGACTAGAGTAAAACTTCAGTGAGTCTGGTGCTCTTTGTACCGGAAAAGTAAATTTTGACATCAGCAAACAGACAAGTATAGAGAGTTAAAGTCAATGATGCATGTAAGTCAGGTATATTTCAATAGAGATGCTGATACAACTCCATTTGAGCAGTCACAACAAATATGAGTTCTTGACTGAATAAATACAAGTAGAGCTTCTCTTTTTTTCCCTCAACATATTTCTCACATTATTTTTCAGCTCTATGGGCTTCAGCCAATTAAGTTGCCTATTTTCTGTTCTGAAACATTTTCTGATTTTCATAACTCACATACACTACTTTATTCTTAGGGAGGAGTGGGATGCATTCATGGTTTCCTTGCTTTGGTTTCTGTGCAGTTTATGATGCACAAGGAATTGGAAGTCTGGTTAATCCTTAAATTAACTACTAAATAAGAATTCTATTAAGATATTTTTAAGTATTAACCAATTTACGCTTTAATATCTATAAGGTTCTCTCCCTGCTTTCTGTTTCTTTTTTTTCTTTTTTCCTATCCTGTGATTTTTTCTTCTAGTCTGATGTTATTTCCCCTATAAAATGATGAAACCTATACATTTTTAACTTCCTCACTAAGGATATAAAATATCTACAAACTTTGGGAACCACAGCTTCATTTTAAAGTGTCTTTAATTTGCATTAGGTTACTTCCATCTCTTTTTTCTAATGAACTTAAATTAGCTTCTGTAACAGTTCAAATTAGTTTATTTATTCTGATGGAGCATATGAATTTTATTTTTTTTCTGTTGGGTAATATGAATTATAACCCACATGAGTCATATTTCTACTGTTCTATTAAAAATTTCTTCCCTGACACACTAGATGGTATATACTTGTCTTTGCATTTGGTAATGTAACAGACAATTTGGACATGTAACATATAGAAATGAAGATAATTATATAATTCAAACAGTGTGGGAGCCACATGTGTGTTTGCAGACAGAACTGGTTGCACAGGGTATCTCCTGATGCTGTGGCCAGTGCCTTTAGTCATTTCCCTTCACTTTTCCTCCAGTACAACTCCATTGGAGAAGGCTGCCATATTGTTAAGCCTGATTTACCACTACTGAAGCCATGTTGGCAAGCACCAGTCACATTCATATTTTCCATGTGCCTTAGTATATTTTCGAGAAGGATCTGCTGTGCATTCTTACAGAATACAGACTCAGTGGCCCAACAGTATCAGGGCAATTCAGTCATGGAATGCTGAAACTTGAATTTCACTTAGGTTTCTTCTAATTAAACAAACAAGATTACAGCTTAGACACAATACATAGAACGGGATGTGAACGTGGCAGCATATTTACCACACAAAGTGAACATACTGCCCCAACAGCAAAACCTTTCACAATAAATCTTCAGTACTTCCAGACTTTATATGGTACTAGACAAGCTCTGAATGATATAATATAGCAACAACTTTTGCCATTTTCTTCTGGTGAAAAACATTTGCATTTCTGGCCCCTTTACATAACCTATTGGGCTGTTGTGAAAAGATAAAATGTGCAGAGTGGTCTGGGACTTTTATCTTCTGAAGACAGTTTGAAATGCATTTAAAATAGTTGTAATGTATTTTATTCCTAGTTTGTTTTTCTTTTTTTTTTTTTTAGGGGATTTATCAGAGCATTGGGAAGTTGAGGTCATGCTTTTTTTTTCCAGGTAAGAAGAAAAGAATTTAGGATCCACCAAAAGATCCTTGCTACCAGCACGAGTTTTTCCATGGAGTACACAGAGCTTTGAGTCAACGAACAGTTCTTGCTTAGCTGGACATCCAGAGATGCAAGACAATAAAAAGAAAAAACAAAACAATAGAAGAATTACAAAGAATCCTTCTGTTTAATTTATTACTGTATTAATATGTACATTTTAAGCTAATATTTTTTATCTTATCTACATTTGAAGCCTTTTGAGAAAGAAATTGCATTGGACTGCTGCAGGATAATTAAGTAAATAAGCATAACACAGAGATGTTTTTATACCCTCTACTTTTCTACCACTCATGTGAGTAGTATTCAATTCTATCACAGTGATAACATTATTGTAATCAGATCACATCTGTTATGAGAAGGAATAAACTGAAATACATTTGCATCCTGTGAGGGGACATTTCTAGCTACCAGAGACATCCATCCAGTTCTCTTTTTATTTTTGTATTCAGTTTTTTTTGTCTAGAGTAGGCAAAAGATTCATTTCTCACACATGCTACTCAATTATTTATACTCAAAACAGCAGTAATCCTTGTCACTCTGGGCTGTTTACTGCTGTTTCTTTGTTACCAAAAAGTCAGTGATAACTGAATTTACTAACTTGACTAACAAAAATCAAAACATCAAAACCCAGTTATAATAGATGAAGCAGTTATGGATATAAACATAACCACCAATTTAGAAAAATTTAGTACCTGTTTATTGTAAATAATGAAACGAATACTACTAAGATTTAGTTTTGTTTTCCAGGGAAGATTGTCTTCATCTAAAACTTCAACACTTAGAAACTCTGCTATTTTAAGATCTAAGTGAAACACAACAGATGTTGAAATAAAAAGCAATGTTCACATTGGCTCGACTACAGGCTCTTAAAAGAAACAAAATTTTAGTTGGAATACATTTCAGCAATATTTAACAGACATATTGCTTCTTCTTCATGTGTCATTTAATCCCAGAACTTTTCCATGTGTGCGTATTACAGCTAACAGTCTTATAGAAAGCATTAAATCTTTTACAAAAAGAAGAGAGGTCAAGGCTCTGTGCTGTTGGTACTGCTGATGGTAGTATTTAGATTCAAAAACCGTTTTGAATCAGAAGGGACCTTAAAGATCATCTAGTTCCAACCCCCCTACCATGGGCAAGGACACCTTCCACTAGACCAGGTTGCTCCAAGCCCCATCAAACCTGGTCCTGAGCACTTCCAGGGATGGAAAATTCCTTGTCTGTCCTGGACTGGGGAGCCCAGAACTGGACACAGATGTTGCCTCACTGGGGCTGAGTAGAGGGACAGGATGACCTCCCTCAACCTACTGTCAATGCCTTCCCTAATGCACCCAGGTTACCACTGGACTGCTGGCTCATGGACAACTTCTTGTCTGGTTAGCCAGAAGCTTTGGGGATTTGAAGGCTTACAGACACAGATAGTCATTTGTGTCTGTCTGCATTGCCCAAGTTTGCAACAGCAAATTTTTTCTATGAGAAGCACCAGCAAATGTCCCAGAAGTGCTGGACAGAGGGTTTGAGTATTCTGTTAAAAAGTTTACTGACAATACCAAACTGGCAGGTGCTGTTAACTCTCTTGAAGGACAAAATGCCTTGTAGGATCTAGAAAGATTGGAGCACTGGAGCTTCATTAATGGGACTAAATTAAACAAGTCTGAGTGCTGGATTCTGCACTTGGGATGCAGCAATTATGACACAGGTATAAACTGGGAGGGGAGCGGCTGGAGAGCAGCCCTGCAAAAAGGGATCTGGAGGTGACAGCAGGCTCTGTGTGAGACAGCAGTGCCCCAGCAGCCAGGAGGGCAAAGCCCATCCCAAACCCAGCATCACCAGCTGGTCAAAAGTGGTGCTTGTCCCGCTGTGTTCAGAGTTGGTGCAGCCTCACCTTAAGCACTGGGTGCACTGGACCCCACCACTTAAGAAGGATGTGAAGGAGCTTGACTGCATCCAGAGGAGGACAACAAAGCTGGTGAAAGTATTGGAAGGTATATCCTATGAAGAGGGGCTGAGGGCTTGTCCACTTTGGAGAAAAGGAGACTGAGGGGTGACCTCATTGCTCTCTGAAGATTCCTGAGGAGGTTATGGGAACAGAGAGGTGCTGATTGACACATGATTTACCAGAATCCATTCTACAGAAACAGCTGTAACCTGGGGGAAAATATCTACCAATGAATTGGATTCAGATAGTACACAAGATGCTTTTGTTTGGATTGCTAAGTACTGGATGAGCCCCATTACACATGATGTAATCTGTTGACATGCATATATAGAAATCTAAATACTGGCACCATATTTACTGAATTTTATTCCTGCTGCACTTTCCCATCACATAAAGCATGTATTTTCTTCTCACAGTGGAAATTCTCATAGTTAGAGACCATGTATTTTAATCTATACTGCACCAAGGAAGCTTGTCAGTATTTAGACTGTTTAGGAGTACAGTATATAAATGTTTTATGTACCACATGCTTGAGGATAAAATGATCTAGCCTTTCTTTTTTGTTGACCTCTCAACAATATAGTGTATCAGAGCATAAAGGCTGTTGTGCAGAGGCTGACCAGACTGCTACATAATGCTGCTGGCTACGTGCTCAGTAATACAGTTCCTCCTGATAACGGCTTCCCACAAAATTTTAAACCAAATTCTAACCTGCTGTTTCTGTGATACTCCAATATCATATAATATTGATATAATATTCTATGAGTTCTACCCACTGCCTTACTGAGCAGCCTCATAAAATGCTCATGGTTTGTCCCTTAGTCTGTAACGCACGGAGAGACTGAGAAAATTCATCCATCTCTTGATTTTCATAGAGTCATGTCAAACAAAGATTAGGATCAGTACCATGTTTTAACTCACCTGCGGCTTTAATGTATTTCGCAGTCCAAAAAAAAAACCTCTCAGTGGGAGTTTTGAGGACAGATAATTAAACTGAAGCAAAGCCAAAACCCAAACAGTTTGGAGAGAGAAACTAGAAGCATTATGAGACATGATCCAGTGTGTTGCTTAAAGTAACAGGAAACTGGACTAGACCCAGGCAGTCCTTTGCATTCTAGGTTTTCTAGTACATTGTTATCATGAAATACAGTACACCTGTATATATTTTCCTTCTGAATTTCTCTTCCTACTGTACTTAAAAAATAACACCTATATATCCTCCCAAAATCTTTTATATTTAAAATTCTCTACCACTCCACATCATAAGGAGACCTTGTAAAAATAAACATAAACTTGTCAGAACTCCAGACAGCCTTTTTTTTGGTTGTTTGTTTGTATAACTGCGTAGATATTGTGGTCTCTGGCTCTCAGAATTAAACCAGTTATTTCTAGATGTTTGTTCACATAGTTGGGTATAGAAAGAGGAAATATACAAGTACCAATAATAAAACAAATAATGAGCATGGAAAACTTGATTGCTCTATTGACAGAGAAATAGAAATATTTTTGACAAGTTAACAGAACTTCTGGTCTTATTACAACTGAACTTTGTCCCAGATATAAAGGAGTGCAAAAAATCACGAGAAAATTCGGATGGGAGGGATTCTGCAGGTTATTTCAAAGCAAGGTTGGCTTCAAAACTGGATAAGTTTGCCTGGGGCTCATGTAGTTCAGTTCTGGAAGCATCCAGGAATTGTTATGCCAAGGCTTCTGTTCAGGACTTCACCTTTCTCATGGTGGAAAGCTGCATCCCTATGCCCAGCTGCAATTTTCCTTCCTGCAGGTTGTCACCTCTTGTTGAGGTCCTTGCTGCTCTTGTATGAGCAGCATCTTACCATGTCCTCTCACCCTGCACCTCTAGGAAAAGTCTGGTTCTTGCTGCTGTATAATCTCCCTTCATATAGTGGAAAATGGTACAGAGACATTTGTTTGAAGCAGGAGGTGCTGGTCTATGAGCAACCCAGTCAGAAAGGCACTCAAACTCCAAAACAGTTTAAATGATACTTCATAGAGTCTAAGAAAGACTAGCATAGATAATCTGACATTCCTTTAAGATAGTGGGTATCTAAAGGATACCCTGAATTTGTTCTGTAACTGCTCAGTGTACCAACCCATTGGCAAGATAAGGTTTGGGTTTTTCAGAATTGTTGTGCATGAAAAAAAAACACTAAGTTTGGGGGTTTCACACTTATTTTCTCATTCTGAGGGTTTGGGTCTCATTTTTTAATTCAGTGAGTCAGTATTTTTTATGAACAAAAAATCTTTTTATTTTCTTTGGGTGAGAAAACTTTATAATCTGAAGGTAGTAAAGGTAAACTGACATGTTTTTATATTTATCGTAGTATTAATATTAGTAAATGTCCAATATTTTGTCATTAAAACTCTACTAAGGAAGAAGTATAAACTATTGCAGGTACTTCTTTTGTCATTTGTTTTGTCATTATATGTGCCTACTATTTACTCTCTTTATCCTTCATGGATGTAGAACATTAAATGTTGTTAAAGAATGAAACTCCACCTTGGCTTCAGTTAGGTTTTTGAGACTCTCTCAACACCTTTTCACAAGGAATTTCTGGAAGCTTATGTTCATTCATTTTGTGTCTGTTGATTTTTATTTTTCTTCTTCTTTTTTTACCATTCAATATTAACGTATAAAGTGCAAAATAGAGTGATCAGTTACCCACAGGAGATTGTGACCCTTTGGGATTTAAGGTGCTTGACAATCCGTAAACTCTACCCCAGAATTACTTCACTGAAATCTTTTCTTGAACAGTGGATATTGTATAAAATTAAACTAGGTGTGAAAGTCTTCTCTTGCCTTACTTTCCAGTACAGTTTGTTGTAATATCAGCTCTTTTATAGCCAATAACTGAGCAGCTCCACTGCTCAGTTTTCACAAATATATTATGATTTAAATTGTTTACCATTCATATTTCAGCGGTCCTGGGTGTGTCCCCTCCCAGCTCTTGTGCAGCCCAAAACTGTTCACTGCTGGGGTGGGGTGGGGTGAGGAGCAGAAAAGTCCTTGATGCCATACAAGCACTGCTCAGCTGTAACTAAAGCATCCCTGTGTCATTAGCACTATTTTCTGAACAAATCCAAAACCCAGCCCCATACCAATATATAAGAAAATAACTCTATCCCAGCCAAAACCAGCACAATATATCATTGAGAATCTGGCCACCAGAGAGCAAGATATGAGTGTGCAGCCAGGAAGCCTATGTGAAGTTCATCTTGGGTCTACATTTCCTTAACTTTTTACCAATTCACTTTGTAGAAAAATATTTTTCAAGGGCTGTAAAGATTACAGGGAGGAATGCAATGGGATTTAAATGCACCTAGACACCTAATTCCAATTAACCTTTATTTCAAGTGCCTTTAGGTTTTCCTGAAAATTCTAACCCAAGAAAATTCTCCAACTAGAAATAATACAGCAACATGTGCAAACTTTGAGAGAGAAAAATAAAATTAAAGTAGAAAACTTCTTTCTATCATGCAAAATATAATGGCTTAAAGTTTATATTTTTGCTTTTACTTTTTCTCTAGAAAAATAACTGTTATTTTTGTGTCTACTGCTATCCCTGCCTTTTTATTCTTCTTCTATGCTGCAGTTATTATCCATCATCCAGAATCTTTGCTTATGTTAAAATAGTTCCATAGCCTTTACATATTGAATACATGAACCTAAATCCCTATTTCTTTTCTGATATGGTCTTCCTTTTGCTGTGAATCATAAAGCAGCCACCCATGACATCAGTCTGCAACCTAGCACTGCAAATCTGTACAAACAGTATTCCTAATAACATGACTCCTTCCTGGGTTTCAAGGGAAAAAAAAGCTCAGGAAACTATGCTTGACTTGACTTTTTAGTCATCACCAGGTGGAACAGTCCCAGCTCTCTCAGCCTTCCCTCATAGGAGAAGTGCTCTATCCCTCTATTCATCCTCATGGGCCTTCACTGGGCTCTCTCCAGGCTGTCATGTCTCTCTCTTGTACTGAGGAGCACAGAACTGGAAACAGAACTGCAAGTGTGTCCTCACCAGTGCTGAGGAGAGGGGGAAGGTCACCTCCCTTGACCTGCTGGTAGCACTGCTCCCAACACAGTCCAGGTTGCTGTTGTCCTTCTTTGTAACCAGTGAGCATCCCTGGGTTACATTCAAACTGGTGTTCACCCCAGGACCCCAGGGCCTGCTTTGCCAAGCTGCTTTCCAGCCAGTCATCCCCCTCCGTGTGCTCATGCTTGGGGTCATTCGTCCCTGAAGAGCAGAACTTCTCAAGCTTGGAAAGCAAGTTCGCACTGTTCCATTTCAAGTCTTGACACTGCCTGCTCATTTTGAAATTCATCATGTACTGGGTGATAGATTTGATCAAGATATTGAAAACAATCAACTATTTGTACTGCTAAGCCTCATGCATGTGCCAGGATAGATAAAAGAATTCTTATATATCCTTTGGTTTCATAGAATCATTGAATACCAGCTTGGAAGAGACCTCTAATATCATCTGGTCCAACCCTTGTTGGCAAAAGCACAGTCTAGCTGTCCACTTGAATCATAAAATTTTCCAACTCTGGGGAATCTACCACTTCCCTGGGGAGATTATTCTATGTCTGATTGTTCCTGTGGAAATTTTTTTTCCTCCTGTGTCCAATCAGAAACTCCCCAGAACTAACCTGTACCCATTGCTCCTTGTCTTTTCCACATGATTCTTTGTAAAAAGGGAGTCTCCATCTTCTTTGTAACCATCTTTTAGATACCTTTAAATACTGGAACACAGTGATAGATGCCCTCTAAGCCTTCTTTTCTCAAGGCTGAACAAACACAGTTCTCTCAGCCTTTCCTCAAATGTCAAGCTTGCCAGTCTTTTTATCCTCTCTATGTCCCTTTTCTGGACCCTCTCCAGCCTGTCTACATCTGTTTTGTGGTGGGAATATAGCTGAAATAACAAATCAGAATAAAATTCAGTAGACCTAGGGGTATTATTAAAAGGAACAGAACTAGTCTACCAATTTCTCCCCTTTTAAAGTCAGAGTAGCTCTAATGCCACCTAATACATTCAAACAAATCACAAGTGGACTAAGAAATCTGGTATAAACTGCAGGTATGTATATATGAGTGTCTGTCTATGTGCACACACACAAAGTAGTATGTACTTTCTTCCTTGCTGTGCCTAAAACAGTTAGAGATGATGATGCTAAAGTGAGTCTGTTTGAATTAATTCTGTTTACTAAAAGATTCAGAGTTCCAAAGAACTTATACAAACATACTAGCATTGTATGCATCTGTTTTTTATAATTTTACAAGTGTTTACCATTTCCACATCAGTAGCAATTTTTATATTAGCTTCCTTGTCACTAATGACCATATTGGACAGAATCAAAACTAAAGCAGTCCTCTTTGAAATCTCCCTCTTGAGATTGATGTAATTGTACCATTTGCAGTAATATTGGAAATCATATATTTCATGATTAATCAGCTTAACTATAGCATATAGTGCCAGTTCTTTATCATAATGCCATAATGCAGTTTTACTAAGTCAGTGCTTTTCAAATGTCTGACTATTTTAATTTCTTTTTTCAGAAAAACTAATAATTGCCAACCACATAGTCAGATTTGTCAAGGTTTATTTCCCGTACAGTCTCTTCCATCCTTTAGTTATTTATCAATTTCCTGTTCTGTCTAGGGCTGATACTACATCATGAATCTTTTCATCCTCATTTGCTGTATATTGACAGTAGTTCAGTACAGTACCAATCTCTTCATGCCTCTGGAGTTGAAGGTTGGCATCAGCAGAAGGGAAATAATCTGAATCAACTCTTCTACTATACGAAAAATGTTTATCCGCTTCTGCTTAGAAATTGCCTCCTATGTACTTCTGTGTCATTCATGTGGTGGCTTGTGCATGGTTCTGTTTCTGTAAAGTAATGTAGGATATGAATGAGATACTTCTGCCTGCAGTATTTCAATTGTCCCAGTCTGATGAAGTGATGATAACAATATCAACTTTCAAATGCTAAAATAAGATTATACATTCAGAATCAAAGCCATGTGATATACCTTTGCAATAGTATTCTGCTGCAGTCTGTAGAACACATATGGAAATTAGTAATTTGATATTGTTCTGAGCTCCTAGTATTTCAGACAGCTTATACAGAAGGGCTGATTTTTGCAGTAGATTACAGATATTCACAGGAATTCATTCTGTAGAGTAAGAAGTTTCCTACAGGATTGTTGGTATTATGAAGTATTCAACAAAATGGATAATTTACAGAGCAGGCAAAATTAACCTTTATGAGGAGGTGACTTTTTTGACCTCTTTCTTCATAGTCTCTCAGCTAATGAAGGGAAGTTCTGCTATGTCTGGTAACCTTATGAGGAAGTTCAGTAGTTGGAGATCCATGCCCTTTTATTCAATTCAGTGTCTCTCAAACACAAAGATGCTGCACGTAACATGTGAGTTTTTTTGTCCTTTTGTGCTGACATTATGCAGCTCCACAATCCTTCTGCATCTTCATACTTTTAACTGAAGAATGATCTAGTCACACCTGAGAAAAGATCATTAAGTACCAATATATTAATACATTATAATTCTAAATAATGGTAAACAATAAGTAAAAAAAACTAATAGGAAATGTACACAGATGGCTTTATATAATTCATTAACCCATCTCAAATTTTTTACCTATTTCTACAGAAAAAAAACAGGTCTCTCTCATAGCAGTAAGCATTTATAGGAAATTTTAATATTTCAGCTATTACAAGTCACATTTCCATTTATAGAAAAACAATCTAGTATTGGTTGAAGCGTGGTTGGTTTTAGTCTGTATCTTCCAATATCATTAGATAAGAATTTGAGGATCAGATTTTGTCTTATTCATAGTTATTATTTGTTGGGGGTTTTTTTGCTGTGATAAGAGATACTCTAATGTCAGTGCTTCCTGTGTGCACAGCATTATTTATGGATATCTTCTTAATGTTCCTTATTAATTCTTGTGTTAGGGATTGATTTGATCACACTTTTTTACTTTAGACCATGAAATTAGTTTAATAACTAAAAAAATAATCTTTGAGACACTGGACATGAAGGGTTGGGAACAGTATATAAATTAAGTATTTATAATATAATTTAATTTAGAGAGACATTAAAAATTGCTTGTATTCTAATGAGTCCTTCAAAGAAAATGGGACCTGTTACCTCACTGATCTTCTGTGAAGATTGCCAGGGCTTCAACTTTAAAGAAATGCTTTGTAAGGGTCATGCTAATTGCTGGAGCAATTTTGGTGGTATCAGTAGTGCCTGCCATCAGATGCAGTTGGTCATGTCTCAGGGGGCATCTGATCCTTCCCTGATCACCATAGTACAGACAGGAGGCAGTGACACCAGCATAATACTCCTAAGTTTGGTGTAGCTTTGGTCTCCTTTGGTCTGAGCTATGTCTCAACATGTCCTTGATGGAAATGAACAGAGCCTTAACATTTTGCAGGCAAATGACAAAGGGAGTGGCAGCATCAGGCAGTACTTGGGAGAGGTAGGTTGCATCTCACAGCTTTCTTGTTCCTCTGATTTTTGGCATGGGTAGATTATTGCAAATGACTATTTGTTGACTATGTACTGAAAGGAGAAACCTGCTGAAAAATAAACTTATTAAAATATTAGTTTTACATTATGTCATGAAAGCTAATAGTACTGGCCATGCTCCTCACTGTTAATTGCTCTTCATTTCTCAGACAATACAACTGAAAAAATGACCCCTTTTAGCTGAAGTAGAGCTCTTTATTTTGTTGGTGCACTGATTTCAAAATTTTAAGTTGCAGGGTGCACAACTGATGACAGCTGACAGTAGTTTTACTTTGGTTTCAGCACAGATGCTCCTCATTTATGTAGTTGAATGTGAAATCAGAATTAGGCCCTCGGGAGTATTTCTCTTCATTGAACAACTTCGTTGTTGCAAAACGTGCAAAGTTGCCTGTCAGACAAGATGGGGGAAGTCATGTGAAGACAGAGTCTGGTATGAAAAACTATCTGAAAAATAATCAAAATGCACGTATTTTTATATGTGGAAAATATATATTTGTAAATGTCTTCAATATACTTTGGGAGAACGTAACATTTCTCTGCTGAGTAAGAAGGATGGGGTCAAAGTAAAGTAGCCTTGAAATTCAGCCAGTGCTGCAAATACTAAACTTTGGTTAAATTAGGCTTCTTATCTCCATTTCAGTTACAGACTGTCAATAAGGAGGAAAGAAACAGGCTGTTTGCTGTAAAACTGGAAATCTGGATTCAAGAATTCTTATTTAAACTTTTTCACTTTTCCCTGGCTTGTCAGGAGTAAAAAATAGTGATGAAGGCTAAAAAAATCAATTCAGCTGTAGACTGCTCAAGGAACTGTGACAGGGTAGACAGACATGTACCTGTTAGATATCTATTATGTGACTGGTAACACCTATGGCATAAAAGTGGTATTCCTGCTGATAGCTTGTTTTTGTTTGTTTGTTTTTCATCCCAGCATCACCCTTCACAAATAAAAGCTTTTATTCTCCTAAAAGAAACCCATGTTAACTGCTTGAATTATACAACTCCCTAGTTAGTGGCACACATCTTCTGTTTGATGTTATGAAAACACCACGCATGTCCCGGATACCATAGCTGGATGTCTCTCTTCCTCATGCCTCATACTGTAACTCACATGAGGAAGACACCACTGGCATTACATTTTCATTAAGTTCTCCCAGAATTTACTGATGTTGTAGTTCTATTGTACCCAAAAGTGTTTTGCATGATTATTCTGGGGATGATGTATCATTCCACTCTCAGGCACAGAGAGACTATGATTTCCAGAAGCAGTAACAGTACCATGGCAAAATTTTAAGACTAAATTTTAGTTTATCCCTGAACTTTGACTCCTGCCTTTGTGATTTTTCTCTTTTCTGTTTTTCCCTTCAACCTCCTTAACCACAAGTTGCCTCTTTCTCAGCCCAAACTTAATCAAGGCTGAATAAAGCTTCTGATCTCAGGCTCTGTGTGCCTCTGTCCCCTTCCCCTATCCTTGGTGTACCCCATCCTGCATGGAGACCTCGCCTCTGCAGGAAGCGCACTACCACTGAGGAGAGTGCAGGAGCCACTATGTCCTTGCCTCTCGCCCTGCAGCTGGTAACATCCCCCACTTGTCTCTCCTGTGCCACCACTTGGACATGTTTTTCACCTTGGCATTTTGCCTTCAATGGGCTTCATCCTTTCCTGCATGTCACTGTACCTGGCCAGCAGCTTCTTTCTCTCCTGCTGTTACAACTCTCTTCCATCCAGCTTCCTGGCTTATGACATGCCATCACAAACATTTTATGCTCTCCCTTGGGGCTTGCATTGATGTTGCCCCTGCTTACATCTCTCTCATTCTCTATGCACGTGCTCTGTGCTCTGATTTTTATCATCTCAGTGCTACTTTCATCGCTTTTTGTTTATTTCTACCACAGATGTCTTATACACTTTATGACCTACTTGAATGAGTCCTTTATTCCAGCCTGGACAAATAGTCTCTCCAGGGGTGCTCACCAGGCTGCCTCCTGTCTAATTGCATTTCTCCCAGTTCTTTAGTCTCACAGCCCGTTTGCCTCTGCTTTCTTGCTCCTTTGATATCATCTAACAACACTGAAAAGTGAAACCCTCTTGGGGGGACATTTTTTTTACGGGATAATACCAGCCATATGCATGCTATTTTATACAAAAAGCAACAAATAAAATCTAGTGTTTCAGTATAATGAGAGACTGAATAAAAATGGTACACTTCCCTGTTTGTGTATGGAATTTGAGGAATAACGGGTTCTAATTAAGATAACTTAAAAGATTTTTAATATTGTTCAAAATACCATGTGATAACCTCAGAGTTTGAAGGAGACTTAAGTGTTTACTTTCATTTTTCATACCTAACCTATAATATTTAAAGTCAATATGGAAAAATACCAGCAAATGAGATTTGGTTTTACTTTATCTAGAATCTCTGTGAGTGTCAGGACACTTGAAGACTGCGCATACAGCAAAGGAAGAGTGACAGTGTGTGTGAAGAGATATCTGGTAAGGCCTGAATCTATTCATTGTGATACTGGAGTCTCTTTTTCCTAGAAAATTTGAATGTGATGGGAATTTATTAAGTGGATTATATAAAATTGCAGGATTTGTTCTAATTTCTGATATAAATGGGGTGGATGATTACTATAGACAACAAAGATACATGACAACATCAAAGACCTTGGGAAATTATTGTAGTGGAGTTGAAATAATCATCAGGCAAGAACACTATATGTTTATTAATTGTATTATTATAATATTGTGTCACAATCTCTTATTATGTCATTCTGTGATTGTTACAAGCTCCTTTGTTTAATAAACTAAGAATATCTTTATCAAAATCAAATTCAATGTAAGTATTTCAATCTTCAAAAATAACAAGGCAAAATAAGATTTTTTACAATCAACAATAGGGAAAATCAGTGTCAATCTTCTTCTATTAATCTGCTGACAGACTTTCCTAACCTACTATATTAAAAGTGAATCTTGATATATTTCATTCTTTATATCTAAACAATACATCTAATTTTGGAAAAGAAAGCATACAGTACTTTAGCAAAGCATACTGATCTAAACCAGAAAATGGATTAGATAATTGAAGAGAAATCCATATTTACATGACAAATTCTTTCTAAATTAATGTTAGCTTCTACATGAACTGCATAATGAATTAGGAAAATAAAAGTTTTAGTTAATGACTGCAAAGTGAATTAAACATAGAATCTTATTTTTTCTTCAAGTTTTGAATACTGTTTCATTTAACTATGTCTGTACTACTAAATTATACATAGCCAGGGAATTTTGCTTCTGGAATTTCTGCATCTTACCTGACCATTTTTTAAATGGTGCTTAGCATAGTCTTGCCCAGAGAATGGTACAGGGAGTATCAGTGGTTGAACAATGATGTGGGGACATCAAAAATGCCCTGCTGGCTCAGAATGATGCATGTCACACAATATTCTGTTTTTAAAAAAGTCAAATGAGATGGAACAACCAGGCAAACCTGAATGATATTTTTAGACAGTTTGTTTCATAATTTCTCTAGCATCCACAATATTTATATTAGAAGTTTTGGAAGGTTTATATTTCTGTCTGTTTAGGGACCTATTAGTCATTAAATTTCTGATCTTTTTTGAATCTGTGGATACTACCTACCTTCACAACCTCCTGTGCCAGTGAATTCTGGAAATTCAATGCACAGTGAGTGAAACAGTAGCTTTTAAGCCTCATTTAAGCCAGTATGTTCCCAGCTTCAATGAGTGCTCTCTAGCTGTATAATTTAAGGGTTGTTATCTAATTATATATTCATATTCACTCTTCAGGATTTTTTAAATCTCAATTGCACACTCTTCAGAATTCTCTGGTCTCTCTTCATGACACAGTAATTCCTTCCGTCTTCTATTTTAGCTCCCCTTTTGTGTTCCTTTTCTTATGTCCTTTTATCTCTTTACCAATTAACAGTTGGGACTTGGTCACCTTAATCTGAAGGATAAAAGGAATTAATGGGCTAGTTCAATCAGGAATGATCTCGAGACAAAAAATGGATTCCAAATATTGTAGGAGACAAAAAATATATATGTAACATTGAGCATGTGGGCCAGGAGGCAGCCACAGCACACAGTGACAGATCTCCCAGTGTTGCTGGGAGTGAGACTGAAGGGCACACTGGAGAAAGCTAATGAAGGCATCAGCTTTCATCATTAAACTGATGTCCGTGACCTGGTCATTAGTTCTTGGAGATCACAGTTTGAAAGACATCACTTTCACTATGTCATAAGCACAAAATATTTCAAAACCTCAGAGCACCAGCAGAATAGACCTTCCAGCAAGAGCCAAAACAGGGGGGGTGAGGATTTTGGCCACCGTGAGAAAATCATTCCCATAGAGACCTCAGACTGAGTGATTTCCACAGTCTATGCAAGTAAGATGGGAAACTGATTCCAGAAATGGTTGCTCGTGTGAGCATTTTTTCTGGAAACTTTTTGACTGAATTCCACTCAGCATGCATGAACAGGGGATTTCCCCGGGGCTGTTTCCAAATATAGAGCTAGAATTGCCTTCTGTTGTTTTGTCGTCTAGCCTTTTCTTTTTTTCCTTCCTGACCAGATGATATTATTTACTGTGGATTAATAAACAATGTCTGATTTATCACTGGAGAATCCTACTTAAGACATCTAATTGAATGCCACTTCTTTTTCCCACTGGTGTTGTAAGAGGACATACTGGTTTTTTCAGTTTTGTGAGATTTCAATTTCAGCACTTTACTGGGATGTAATATAACTTAAAAGAATCATTTGCTTTTAAAACATTGACTGCTATTAATAATAAGCTTATATTTATGTTGCTGCCTAAATACAGTCCTCTGCATACAGTTGGAAAAAAGGTATCAATGACAGCATAACTTTGAGAAGTTTTCCAAACCATTTATTGTTTTGGCGTATTAAATTTCTTCCAGAAAATTGCATAATTCATGAGATATGATCTCCCTAAGTTTAAAAAAAATACTGTTGCAAAATATATTATATACGCTGTGGCTTGAATTAGCTTACCTGCTACCGCCTCCCTGTATAGATTTTGTCCTTGCTGTAATCACACCTTTCTTCTAAATTTTTTTTTTCAACACAAGACTTTGACTGATACAATTCAAGTGTGCAGCAAAGAAGGGGGTTTTGAGGGCAATGAGATATGAATAAAATGCCTTTGCTGGAGCTTTGTAGGGTAGAAAACAGAATTCAAGTTAGAACAGCTTTTATTAATATTATTATTACTACTACTACTACTACTACTACTACTACTTTATTATGCTAAGAACCACCCAGTACTTGACTGGCATAAAGAGCAGGTAATCTGTTAATTTCATTTAAAGTTATGTTTTTCTACGTGTTTTCAGTCTGTTGGCCAGTTTGTCCTGTGTCCTGGTTTGACAGGAAGGAAGTTTTTAAGGAAGGTATAGTCAAACCAATCATGGGTTAGAAGTGAATATTGACATCTGGTGTGGCCACTGAGGAAACTTGTCACCTCTGAGAACATGAGGAGATAAAGGACAGATTCACAGAGGGACTTCCTTTTGTGTTCCGG
>WEIT01018905.1:54591-71853 GCA_013389985.1 Dryoscopus gambensis | reverse complement strand
CTCTGTCCATCCCACTCACCATATTGTCTGAGTAGATCCTACTCTATACATTTTACCTTCAGAACTTTAAAATTCTTTATTTCAGCCACCTTCCTTCTCTTTGGCATTTGTTCCAGGTAACATCAGTACAGTTTGCTTAAAAGAAGGGTTATTTGTATGATGCCTAATAAATGGCATATAACATTAGAGTTCTTCCCAATACATTCTTTCTAAGGAACTGATAGACCTCCCTTTATTTCTCATTTTGCAGAACTGCAGAATAGGTCCTGCCCTCTCTAGTACTTATTAATATTTATTTATTATATGTATTTATTATATGTATTTATTAATATTTCCTTTTGAACTGACATACTCAGGAGGGAGTTTCCCAAAGGAAGGCCTTCCAAACAGTGTTCCATGTCAGCTTATGACCCTGAAGCAAACTACTTGGCATGCCAGTATCTTCCAAGGGTGACATATCTATTCCCCTGATATATGAGCACCTTGAACTCAATGTCATGTAGTCCAAATTGCAGAGGTAACTAGATCATGATGCAATTCTGCTGATTTACTGGGATTGCATAGAAAGGTATTTGGTTTATGGAACTCAGTGATGTTTTCATCTCTATTTTGAAAGTGGACTGAAGCAAGACAACCACCCCCCAAGACTACCTGATTAGTTCCATGCCTTTTCCCCCACTGCCAATACTCTGAGAGATGTTAGATTTAAAAAAAAAAAACTGCAGCATGCCATGTAGGTACTACCCCTTCAAAGGGATATACTTCTTAAACTCTCACTTGCAATACTACTGCCATGTTCTAGATACCTGCTTTACTCTGAAATGATGACCCTTTCCTCCTCCTCCTGTTTCTACTCCATACTGACTTCCTAAGCTACATAGATAAGAACAGAGTATAATTACAGTACAGGTGTTAGAATCTAGCCTTTTATATATATACAGCACTAATGGACAACAGCAATATTCAGTAATATCATGTCCTGAGGAATTGAGTAGCACACTTGCAGACCCACCAAAGTCAGTGAACAAGTAGGAAAACAGCATTTGTCCCATAGCAGAAATGTCCCCTCTATGCATAATCAAACATTCTTCCAAGAGCCACTCAGTTCTCTTCAAATAAACTTTGGGAGGATTTGCTGATTCTCCAGAAGTCTTATAGATACTGTACAAAACTTTCCCTACTGCCAAGCGGTAGAAAAGGTGAAGAAAATTCTTACACCAGAGAAGAAATAAAAGGAGTGCTTTATAGGAGGAAAATACAAGCCATTAATCTTTCATTTCAGAAAGCAAAAGCTATAATGAGATAGACTTGCAAAAATTTTTCCCCTCTAGCATGAATTGTAAACGTAATGCAGCCAGCGGAGAAGGACCATCAGTATCCCAGCTTTGCTTGTCACAGCAGTAGAGAAAATAACTGATTTTGACTGGTGAGTGGATAAAACTAGGAGCAAAGGGATCAGAATGCAGAATTTAATTTCCTTTGTATTCACTTTAATTTTTTGAATTAGGTCTCCGCTGCAGCAAGAGTTAAAAACATCGTTGAGATTAAATTTAGGAGAAGTGTGCATGTGCATATTTCTATTTCTGAGCAATTTTCATGGGGTAATATAAAACAGCTGAAAGTGGGAATTTCTGTGTGAGGCACACATTCCTATCATTGGTGGTTAAAAACTCAAATCTCATTGGGGCTTTCCTCTGCTGAATTCAAAACATTGTCACTGATGACCCCACTGTTCCTCACCATGGACCAAAAGTCACACACAAATAGGGTTTTAACACGCTCTGCTGGCCAGGTCAAACCCTTTGCAAAAGCATTATGGTATTAGCCTGTCAATTGTTCTTGTATTATTTGTTCAATTTCTGTTAATGCTGCATGAGTACAGAGAAGGGAGAGGACAAGGAAGTGTGACCAGAGCTGGTGCATCTGGAGCCCCTCCATTTTCACAGAAACTCTAAAAATATTCAAGCTTTTATATGAAAGACATGCTACCTTATTGTTGTGACAAAACCACCAAATGCAGCAGCTTTGCTCAGTCACAGAAACAGAAGAACTTGGGTCCAATCCCCTGCTCAATTCGACCTGGTGGAAATGGGCTTTATCCTGTCCAGTTCTCCAAGGACAAAGACCCTGTGACTTCTCAGGTCATCTGCCCCAGAGTTTGAGCACCCTTATGGTGAAAACATTTCCTATGTAACTAAAATTTACTGTGATCCAGTTTACATGCTCTGTGTCTCATCCTATAGCTCTGAATCCCTGGGAAGAGTCACCTTCTGTACTTCCCTATTAAACAGATGAAGAAAGCAATAAGGCTTCCACTTCCCCTTCTCCAGGCTCAAGAAACTAAGTTCTCTCAGCCCCTCCTTGCATACCATGTACTTCAATCCCATGGTTATCTCAGTGGTCTTTTGCTGAATTAACTCTAATATGAAAATGCCTTTCTGGTGCTAGAGAGCTGTTAGGAACTGCTCATGTACCAGACAGATGCGTCTCAGTTAAATGTTGTAAAGGTTTGAAACTCTTTCAAAAGTAACCATAAAATATTTTACAAGTGGATCGTAAGCTGTCATTCTTTTGCATTTCATCTGTTCCATATTGCACAAAGCTTTTACACGCTACAATATACATGATTTAATGTCTATCAATACCAGAAGCTGTCAAACTTCTGTTTTCTGAAGTTTTTCTGCTGGAATTAGGAACTGGAAACTAGGGCACTTCCTGCATAAGCTTTACCTTCACTCACAGCACAAAGAAATATTAACAAGGACATTGGGACTTTGAAAAGTGTCACAGCTTCACTGTCCTAGATTTGAAAAGGAAATAGCAATGCAGTGTCTGCTACATCGAGACTGACTCCTGGGAGCCAGAGGGAAAGCAGATGAAAAGCAACTTTTTTTTTTGTAATGACAGCACAGGTTTCTAAATTTAAATCTCCAAACAGAGAGATCTTGCAAAGATCTTAAAGTGATATCTTAACCCACTTTTAGAAACAATGATTTTTTTCAAAGCGCTACTCACATATAGAAAAATAACAACATAGGGATTATGTCACCTCAAAAATACATAAGAGGATAATCAAGGATTCTGTTCTTCAAAAAAAAAGTTGGTGCAAAGATCAGCCTTCTCTGGGTTAATATTGACAAAAGCTAGATGAACCAAACTTTCTCCTGCTCCCAGCAAACCTGGCAAAGCACAGTTCCAAAGGGGCACGTGCCAACAGAGGGAGAGAGGTTGCACCAGCCTCACGTGAGCAAGTGGCTGGAGCAAACAATGCTTCAGCCCAAGAAAACACTGCACAGATCCCTGCGTAATCCTGCACCTGCATCTGTCTGAGACTAGCAGAATGCCTGACATTTTCTCCAGTTGATTTCCTACAGCAGTTGGAGTATCTCTGTAGCTCCAGCAGCCAGCCAGGTCACACACAATAAATAAATCAGGAGCCTTCTAAAATGTGCACTCAGCCAGAAACAGAGCTTTCAAACAGTTTTGTGGGTTTCTTTGTTTNGTTTTTTTGTTTTTTTGGTTTTTTTTTAAACCAATCAATATCTGGAGGCAAATTGGAGACTGAAGACCTCTCCTAAATCCCTTATCAAACTGATGACTAGATTGCTCAGGTATACTAGCCTGCGTTGTACACAAACCACACAGTCTTTGACCTCATTTAGGCTACTGAAAAAACAGAGGCACAAAAATGGCAGTGAAAAACATATTTAAAATTAGACATTGAGCTATTCAGACATCATGTGCTAAATACTGTTTTATTCACTGTCGGGGAGGGAACACTGGAATCAGGAAGTTCCATAAGACCTGAAAATGACAGTGGCTTGTGTAGTGAGAAGGAAGTGAGAACTAATCCAGTGAGCTCCTCAGTCTGTCTAAGGGGCAACAAAACTCTTTATGTTTGCTTCTTGCAAGACTCTTCTCAGAGTTTAAGCTCACAGGTAAGATTCCCAGCCCCTGGCAGGGCACCAAGGCTACAAGTTTACAGTGACGAGACTCGCAGGCCTCCTGCAAACTCCTTGTATGAAAAGCTACAGCTTGGGTAGAAGCAACTGACCTTTGTTGAAAGTCAAAGCAGTGTAAACAGAAGTGTTGTCTTTCCATGACAAGTACTTGCATGACTCGGGCAATCCCCTGGACTGAGGAATTCAAGTACCTTTACAAAATACAGGGAAGCAAGACTATAGCTGGAAATGACTTGACTTGCAAAGAATCTCTGGCCGTTGGTTCTTTTTCCATTCGTATTTAAGGAAACAATCAGAAAGGTTGTAATTTACACCATTTTGTGCAGTGGTTCAAGAACAACCAGGTCTCTTGATTTTCTTTGTCACCAATAATGTTGTAGAGTTTTCTGCCATGGTATTGCCAGGCAGCAGTCACATTCAAATCTCACTACTGTAGCAGTTGGTGTTGTTTTCTTTAGCTTATACCTAGTGCTTGTTTGCATTCTCATTTTCTACCCTTAACTTCTCAGACATAAAATGTTAGCGGCATATGTAGTATTCCAGACTTCTGCAATGGATGCTGATCAATATGATTGGTGGAGCTTCATATAATGGGAAAATTAATGAGAAAAGGAGTACACTGCTTTGGAAACTTAGCCCATTATACCTCTGAAAACCTGAAAAAGGCTTAGAAATAAAAATACTGAAATGAATTCATAGGAGGAAATGGGCAGGGAAGAATCTGTTCCTTTTCAATACAACATTTAGGAAGAGACAAAATAAATACAGCACAATCTCAGTCATTTAGATGCCAAGAAAAAGGACCAACTATGTTTAAAATAAGTGATTTATTATGGTTTATATAGTCCATGTATGCACCCACATCCCCCCCAAGGACCTGGATACCAAAGTTTCATGGACCTTCACCTACTACAAACTGGGAAGGAGGCCAAGAACAACCTTTCCACTTCCTTTGATGGCTGTGCTTTCTATCAAGCCATGAAAAATTGCAGTCAAAAAATGAATGTATTTCTATGCTTCAGAAATCTGGACTGATTATTTTTGTAAACAAAATCTCAAGGAAAACCCCTCATAAGATCCACAGCAAGGGATATTCATACAGGTGACGCACATGGAGTGGGTATTGTATCCATGTTCTGCGCACCATATTGCTATGCCATAAAGTCTTTACAGATATTGTAAAAAGCCTAATATGAAGCCCTTTGGATTAATATTTAGTGTTTGATTTCTGAGCATTTTTATATTTTCTTTTTCTTGCCAGTTAGAAAATATTCCACAATTCCCCCTAATGCTGGAACTTTTGAAGTGAAAGTGAGACAGCACATCTGAGCAAGTGTGTCAGAGGTTGGCCTGATCCACCAGCTGGCTCTGAAGGATCCCTCTGGCCTTCTGGGACAGTTCAGGCACAGGGTCTCAGGACCACACCTATACAATTTAGTATTTAGAAAGATTGTGAAACATATACTGCTTCAAATTATTATAAATTTTATGTAGATTCAACAGAGAACAGAGTATCTGTGCCTTATGAATGGGAAGCCAGAGTAGAAGTGAAATAGCTGAAATCATCGCAGTGACAACGGGCATTTATGTTTTGACAACTGGCTAATGCCAAAAGTGCAGTTCCAAACCCCCGGGGAAGTAGGTGAGAGCATGCAGGATTTGAGCCCCAAGCCTAAGCAGCTGCACTGTACGAACTGCACACCTTACAAGGATGGAACAGTGTTTAATCAAACCTGAGGTAACACTTTCCACAGCTGGAAAATTTACAGAGTTAATATTTATAACCTTAAGATACTGGCATGATACTGGGATTTTACAAATTGAAATGCAATTATTTCATTTCCTTAACACAAAGTACTGCAAAATTGCAAGGAATCGGGACAGAAGATTTATGCTCAAAGCCAGAGAAGGTGAATGCAGGCTGGAGTGCATGTGCTCAGTTAGAGCTCTCTCCAGCCACTTCTTTGTTCCCCCAAAGGCTTTTATTACACATGGGAACAGCTTCCCATGTTGTTTATAAATTGCAAAATAAATATGGCTTGACCATGTAACTTAAATTCAATCAAGAAGGTCCATCACTTTGAAGTTACAGCTTTATCTCAGGAACTAAATTTGTTCACTGACTAGTCAACAATATTGATGTCTTTCAAGGTTACAAATGCTTGTAGACAAAACCATAACTATTTTGGTTATCAAGGGTTTTTTTTTTCATGGATTCATGGCAGTGTTGCTGTTTGATATAGTATTTGGTAACTCAAAAGGAGATGCTTGGTACCTCTTTGGTTTGGTCTTAAAGGTCCAAATTTATTAACTCTTGAAGAATGTAAATCAGACATTTGTGAAAGGCTAGCAAAGCAGCTTAACATATTTCTGTTATGATATCAAATGGCAAAACCCAAAAATCAATTCAGAGTGTAAACTTCCACTACTCTGAATTAGAAATTATTTTACTGACATATCTGCAAAGTGATTCCTGAAAAGGTTTTGTACACCCCTCTTGCAAATCCTATGATTATTACACTGCAGCAGCATTCTGCATGTGAACTTGAATTTAATTTTTGATTTTTTTCTTATGATTCTTAGTATTAAAGGGCACTTACTGGGTCTCAATTAGTTGGATTGATGGTAATTTTTATCTCATAAGAGTAATGCAAATGAAGTATTCAAACCTCCAGACACCTATTGCAGTGCATTGGAGAGAGGCCAGCTTTCACTCACAATGTTTTTGACTAAATTGAATCCATATGTTTACATGGAATAAAATATTACAAATGTCTCCCAGGGGCAGCCAATTATTATTGAGTGCTTTAATAATCTAAACCAAAAATTTTTTAAGACGACAACTAACCTTTAGCCAGAAAGATACTTTTGTTTATTTTACCTTTTTTAAAAAAAATAATGCAAGGTGTATTATCCTAATTTAATTCCAACTTGTCATCAACAAAATACTTATCTGGGATAATTCTGAGAAAGCTGTACAACAAATCATTTGTGAAAGCAGCAATAATTTAGTTCTAAACATATGGTTCCAATTTTGTTTTTCCTTTCCCTCCCATAAATGTAACTTAGTTGTTGTAGTTTTATTTTTGCAACACATAAATCTGATATTTTTGAGAGTGAGATCTAGACATAAAAGAAAAGCTATATTTACATTTTAAAATTGCTTCAGTTGCCCACTATTTTGTCCCCATAACAATATAGTCCTATTCAAGTACCAGCTCTTGAAGTTTAAATTCATAGAGAGGCTACTATTTAACAGGAAATTCCTGGAAAGACATTTCATCTTTACATTTCTTGGGAAAATTACTTGATGCTGTCTAAACAGAGTTTACTTGTGTCTGCAGCTTGTACACATACAATTCTAAATTCTAGATTTCACAAAAATCAGTGTGAAATTGACCTGTGAGAACTCAATAGAAGGTCAAGAAACCAATATTAATTTTCAATATATTCAAGCATTCAGCAAGGTAGTATGAGATTCCCACTTGGATTTCAGATTCCTTCTTGATTTACTTTCTTAGGAACTTGCAACATGCAGAAAGTAAACTTATTGTCCATTTTGGCCCTAGAAGGTATTTTGATGATTAAAAATGTATATTAAATATTCTTACAGGTTTTACTTTTATTTCCATTTCTTAAATGCACTTACCAACTTGTATCTGCCCTGGTCCCAATACAGGCCCGGTTCCTGTCCTTGAAGGCTGAGAATGCCCATTCCTCTCCTATGCAGAAGTCTTATCCTGAAGTGCCACGGGCTGTTTAGTCAGGAAAACTCCTTCATTACTAAGATTCCATGTACAAATTTCTTTCTTCCTCAAAACTTCTCTCTGACAAAGCTCACCCCCCTTCTCTGTCTCAGCCATTGCAACCATTTTGCATGCAAGGAATCTCCTGCCTCCCAATTTACCAGGCACGTTTACCACAATAACAGTGCTTGAATGTGGCTTTGTCACAGAGTAGAAGCATGTCCCAGGGACTTCAAGAAAAAGTAGTCTTGTAACCAGGAAAACTGTTTACATTGCTTGTCTGTTAAAATGCAATATATAGATAGAAAAGCTGAAATTCTGCCTGAGGCACAGATGTTTCTGGAGCATCTTTGTCTGTCCATAAATGCTGTGAGGAGCTGCTACTAAGTTCAATGAATGCTCACTGACATCAGACTGGAGAGTTTTACCATCCTGTTTTAGACTTCCCTAAAACAAGAGATGGAAATATCTGGGACTTGTTAAAGGCTTTTACTGCATTTGTCACGGGAAGAGACAATGGAACATGCAAAAATGCATCAGCTAAGGCTCTTAAGTACTATCCACAGAGAAATACTTCTGGGACTAACCTACCAGACATGTGAAGACCAAGCCAACACAAACACAGATGGTGAAGCCCTTTTCAGACCCTATCTGGTGTCAAAGGCAGGAGAAGGTATCAAATTAATTTTGCATCCTAAAAGTATGTGAGGAATCCAAATTCCTCGATCTCCTTTGCAACAGCATTGAAGCATACTAAAACAGGCAATGATGGAAGAGGCAGACTTTCTAGTCTTGCTTTTAGGTTTGCTACCAAGGACTTCCCTCAGAACCCTCCCAGGGCGAGAGGCTGACCAACGTGCTGGCCCACAGACACACACATGGCTGCTCCCTCCTCTTCTACTTGAATTTCATATCAGTTACTGAAATGAGATACTGAGCATGTCAACACAAAAATGTCCAGTGTTATACTAACATATGGAAAAGATGTCACAGAGAGGATTCTTCCCTTCTCTACACTGACTGGTGGTGTCACCCAAAATACTCCACATTTATGCCATTTGGAGAACAAGCTGTAGGCCTACATTTTATTTTGAAGCCAGACTTGTGACACTTACTGGCTGACAGAAAAGCAGCAGCTTCCAGGAAGGTAGTCTGACACTACAGAGAGACCTGCAGTACATAAATCGATACAAACTGGATTACAGTTCACTCCTTCCAGGCCCCTCTCCTCCCTTGAGGATCCCAGCTCATTAGTTTAAGGGGGTTATGCGTTCAGGTTCCCAATGTATTTCCATGGAAGCTTTTACTTATTTTAGACCTGTTGCAAAACTGTAGTCAGAGACAGATAATACCACTCCTTTTAAATTGCAGCTATTGCTTGCTTCCAAATTATCAAATCTGGCTTTAAATGCCATATCTTTTAAGTAAAGTAACAGGATCTGTCCTATCATTTTTTCCCCAAGTTTCACATTGTAAAGCAATCAAAAGAAGGCTGCTTAAAGCACAAGGCATTTATGCCAAACCTTGGTGTTTATTTTTCATTCATATTTAGCTCTAGAGAATAGTTTATAGCATCTTTGAAGTGTTTCACTTTGGGACTTCGATAATAGACTGAGAGTTGCAAAGGAATAATTTAATGACTATACTTAGGGTGTGCAAGTGCTACAGAATAAAAGTAACAGGATTGCAGCACACACATACCTGCACTTTCAGAGGTGAAAAATTTTTACAGCTACTCACAACTGAACTGAAAATATGTAATAAATTGTAAAAAGGGCAAAGCAGACAATTTCTGATTTTGCTAGTAGTGACACTCATCTATATGACAGACAAAAAGTAGTTGGAATTAAAGTATTCACCTATGATCTGACATCTGTGCTTTTGCTGAGTCACATCATATAACATTTATATCTTGTGTTGATTCTGGATTTGTCTATGTTTATGCAGGTGCTTTAGCAGGAAAAAGAATTTAATCTTTTTAGACCAAAATATCTTATCCTGACCATTAATTCGTGGTACCTTTAATCCTGAGGGAGACAAGAAAAGAGAACTTAATTTAGCTTTTCAGTATAGAGAAGCACTTGCAGCCTCTAAAGAAAACAAGAACAGTAAATGATCCAGTAATTTTAAAGTAATCTTTAAGGAACAGACATTAAACAAAATTCTTGATGACTTCAGAGGTTCTTGGTCTGTCCAAGTAAGAAAAAAGGAATTCCCAGCCATCCTATCACTCTGGGCTCAACAATTAACCAGCAAGGATGACCAAGGGCCAGCCCCTGAATCTGTGGCCTTAGTTTGCTTGGACAGACCAAAACCCAGTCTATTTTCTTTCCCCCTGTAGCCTGTATTTTCTTTTACATATTTTAGGACATTTTCAGTCAGCTCAGACATCCTCCTCCTGCCACAGAAATTTACTTCACAAAAAAAGCAACAGTTGGTAGCCGCCTCCTGAGACTGTACTTGAAAACATTCTTGTAGCTATAAACTTCTGCATTCCTGTTAGCTGGAGCTCTTTTGGGGTTATTGTTATGCCTAGTACTTCTTGAAGAGCATATTTTCCAGCTGTCACTAAGGAAAAATATCTGGAGGTTAGACCATCTAGCAGTGTTTTCATTACCACACAGAAACTAGGGGGAAAAGGCAAAAATTTATTAAAAAAAAAAAAAAAGGGCAGATTTGGGCACATACTTGCACACAAATTAAATATGAAAATTCTGATACCACCAGAAAATAAGCTTTACCACTAGGACCCTTAGGCTTAGATAAAAATTAAGAATATCAGATTGATTTGGCTGTAAAATCCAAAGTTCTGATTTCCAGAATCGTTTGCAATCTTTGCTGGGTCAGATCCTGAAACAACCAAACAGCTGTGATTTTCTTGGGACCTCTGAGCATATTTGCTCTGCGTTTATCTACCATGACAGTGTCTGAATATTTTCTATGTTAGAATTAGTAAAGTCCAAAGCATATTCCATAAAAATCTTTGCCATGTCTCTGTTTTGAGAAACCAAATATTTGAGACATCTTTACCTTAAAAATATAATTTTTTTCCCTCAAAAGAATTATTTGGTGCTGTCTGGGTTTTCTTGGGATGAAGCTGGTATCCAGATGTAATTCCAACAGTAAGAGGAGTTTTTCCATGAAGATAATTTGCAGAAGTTCCCAAAGATGTTCAGTGCCTGGGTTTAATCTGCCCTGGAAGCATGTTTCTAAGCCAGAACCACTTACATGAAAAATTTTGTCCAGGACTTTGTGATCTACATTGTCCCATGGGATTGCAGCTGTTGTCCTAGCATTTCGGAGATTGAAATTCCATCCTCATTGTAGCTGTTGTTTGATCTAATAACTACTGTGCCTTGTCACCGAATTAATGAAAAGACCTTGGAAGACAATATGTTATGTAAATTTAATCCATGTAAGAGCAACACTATTTAGCCAAGCATTACCACTGGAGAAATTCATATTTCACTAAGTGTGGCTGCCACAATATACGGAGTTCCGAACTTGGCTCAGAAGCAATCTGAACAGCCCCATCAGTTATATAAGATACGATAAAGAACAATTCAAGCACAGGACTGATGACAGAAAACACATCTAGAGAACATGTTTAGTGTGTACAGTCCTCTTGAGAAGGAAATCATGCTGGTGAATAACAACCACACAAGAGGCAAACTTCCTGTTGGCAAAGATCAGAGCTGCCACGAGGGAGGAATCAATGTCACAGCCAGTTTGAACTTAAAATAACAAAGTATGTTAAAAAGAAGAGGAAACAAGTTCAGATGCAAATACCCCTACACAGTGAGCGCTCCACGGCCTAAACAAAGAGCGTTGCTTTAAGGTCCCTACAAGCCTCTAATCAAATCCTTGGAACTTATCTGCAAAGTTCTCCCAGACGGTCCTTCTTGGCTTGGCAGCGCAGTAGCTGCCTCAGCGACAGGAGCGATAAGGCTCAGTCGCTGTGTTGAGATAACTGGGCAGCTAAGGGAGCATGTCCCCGGTGGGGAATTCCCTGCAGGACTTCCGTGAGCCAGCTCAATGTCAGATACGATCAGCGCACAAAGGGGACCAGCACACCCTCTTGCAGATGTGCTGGGGTGGGTGTAGGGGCTTCCTGGGAGACAAAGGAAATGGAACTCCTCCCAGAACCCCGAACAAAGGAGAAGCAAGTAGTTACAGAAAAAGAATTTTCAGAATATGCATCTTTATTAGCAGCCCTTTCTATAAAGCCTCATGAACAGCAACAGAGACTCATTCAGTGTGAGACTAGCTCAAGAAAAACATACGCTCTACATCCACTCTGTTCAGAGAGGAAGCAAAAAATCCCCCTAAACTTGGGCCAATAAATAACACCCTATTTCCCTAAACTAAGCACTTGAAATGGCTATTAAAACTTTCTGTGCATCATTTTTTAGTGAGGAAAGACCTCTGACTTTCCTCAAAACCTTCTCTTCTGCCTGTTACCACTTCTCACAGCATTGATTTTGTGTTACCTCACAGGCTCCTTTAAGGCATGTTCTGTCCCTATCACACACTGTTTAGCTCCCAGTAGGCTGCTATGGAGAAATGCTGGCACACTCCTGAAACACCCCAAAATCTCATTCCCATAGTGATCACGTGAGGTTTTCCTACACACGAACAGACTGTTATAAACTTTATCCAACCATTTGGTAAGAATCTGAGAGTCAAATTCAAACGAATATTGGCTTTTACAGAATTTCATAGAGACGGAATTATGCAATTTTCAAGTTTCATTCTAATGAGGTAGTGATTAGTCAAATGAGGAAATGGTGTAAATGCATATTGAGGGAAAACTAATATCTAATACCAAGATTGTATGGTAGAAGGAAAAACTCCAAAACTTTCATCTAACAAAATCAAAATATTTAGAAATACCATAATTATCATCTTGTATTTGCTTCTACCACATCATTTAATATGTTGTATTTTGAATTTCAAAATTTAGAGCTTAACTGAAGCTACTCCATCATTAAAACCAAAACCAAATTTGCCCAAGTAAAAGTTTTAGAATTCAAGCCACGAAGAACCATCTTTATGTATAAAAATTCTGTGAAGACTTACTTGCTTGGTAGCATAAGGGGAAAAAAATTCTCAGTAAAGTTAATATATCTTGGAAAATTCTTTCAAAGGCTTCCTAATTGAACTTGCTTCAGCTCACAAGTATTTTTTTTTAATAGCATGCAAACATTTGAAAGCCAGTAGGAACAAGGTGTCTCTGTACATTTTACTTCTTGAGAATCAGCAACAATACCTATTGAAATGACAGCTTGTTTCTGATTTAGAAGTAAGGCCTTTTTAAATAGTACTCTTACAAAAGCAAACCGAAACACAACTTGATTTCTTGTTCAACCACTTTCAGAAAGCCTGCAGAGCCCACATAGAAAAGGTTCTAAGTCTTAGAGAAGGTGTTTTTAATCCTTTTAATGAGGCAGCAGTAATTGCCTCCGGGGTTCTCTTCAAATCAGCAATATGCTAACACGCTTGCTGCTCTGCTGGGAAGCTGTGAAGTGTATCCTTCCTTCTCCCAGGGCTTTAATTATTGCTTCCTCCGGTGGCCACAGCCTGTTCTGATTTTCATTAGAGAGCATTGCAGGGTGGGACCCTCTTCCACACACGGTGCCATGTGCAGCTGAAGTGCCAACACTGTGTTAGGAGAGGTCTTTGGAGCCTTCAATGGGCACCTGAAACTGTGCGAGACAGTGACTACGGCTGCCCACAAACGCTTCAACAATCACCTGTAAATGCAGCAATGTTTCTACACACCCAAAGCTAAAAAATGAGTGGCTATTCAGAGAACACAAATATATTCAGAGGCTGTAAATCTGTGCTAGAAGTGTACATTTCTGATGTCTTCTCTGCCCTGACTCCACAAGCACAGAATTAGAAAGACAGGAGGTCAGTTTTGAGTGAGTCAACACTTGCTGCATCTTTTTTTTCCACGCAAAACCAGGCTGTCTGCTTGCTCTGGATGAGAATTTTTTAACTAAGCCCATTCCTGTGCAACTTACTCTAGGCACTTCTGTTAAGTCCTAGACGTTTCTAAACAGTAAGAACTGCATACCAAATCCTGTTTCAAAATAAAGCAGATCAGTCTGAACCCCGGCACTGACAATGCTGTGCACAGTGTTAACTAGATCTGAACTTTCCTAGAACAGAGAGATCTTTGAAATCACTTTTGGCATTTGTCTCGGAAATGAGAATATTTGAATGAACAATAGTTTTGGAGCTGCCACTGCAACATATTAACTGGAGAACCTACTCTTACCATATCCAACTCTGCAACCCTACACACTGACCTTTCCAGCAAAGAAATAATACAGAAACTATAAAACCAGGCTGAGCTGGCCAAGAATTGCACAGAAGTGTTTTCAGAAACTCACAACTTTTGTCATCTCTGACAACCAAGTACTGTGCAAGTTAGCTGAGCAGATTCGAAACCTGGTATACTTGTGCAGTCCAGCCCTCTCAGGGAGTTTTCTCCTTCCTCAGGCTCAGGAATGTGACTTTAAACAAAACTACATAGCTGACTTATGCTCCCACATCACCATTTAAAAATAAACTTATAACTGACTTTTGGTAAACTCATTTTCAAAACTTTTCTGTTGATTTGTATGTATTAATCCCTCAGATAAATACTATTCTTGGATTATAACCATTTACATAATTATTCATAATTAGCAGGGCTAGCTGTGTACTACTTGTTATCTAGGACTTTCTGTTGATTACATGTACACTACAAAGTGGATCTCAAAAATAGAAGCTTCCATTTAATCTCCTCTGCATTACACAGAAATATTTGGCACTTGTTCATAATACATTAGCTTCTAAGTAACATAATAATAGAGCTAGCTGTCTGACTCAGGGCTATTTCTGAAGCTGCTAATTTGATTTTTTTCCAATAAACAGAAAACTTGCCCCATTATGTTGCTTTTCTGCTTGCAATGAATTATCCCAGATTGCTACATAACTAGATAACCTGATCAGACAAATTTTGTTTGTTTCATATAACCTTCATTCAAAGCATCCAATACCTACCATGATGAATGTAAAGTGATTTTTTAATAAACATACTTTATACTTTTGACTGATTTATACAGCAGTAATGCATCTTAGGTAGCAGAGGAGGAGGTGTGTATGCTCAGGGGGCTGCACTAACACAAATCTACAGACAGGGCATGCTGACAGCTGGGCAGCTGAACACTCAGGTACATGTTGATGTGAGCTCATTGCATGGCTGTAGCTGTTCTAGATTAGCATTACTCTTACAAACATATTTAGTCAGTCTACAGAAAGACTTTTACCCCATAGTTAAGGGAAAAAAATTCCTATTTCACAGTCATCAATATTGGCGTCCATAAAAAAATATTAGTACGGAATATAAGTATTCTAATATAAATAACATGTTTCTAGTTTAATCACAACTGTAAGATAATTCTAGAGCTGCACACATTCTGTTCCCTTCTGGCCTTGCTCCTGAGTTCAGTGGAACAGTTTCAAGAAGTGATGAGCAGAAATTTTTTCATTTTATGCTTAAAGAGCCAGACAGAGCTGAAGGCTTTTAAAGGAGTAAAACTGAAACTTCTCTTGTTCAATAAGTTTTGTCCATGGAAACTTATTTGACATTTCACAATTTAAGATATAGGTTTTGGTTTCATCATTAGCCTTTCCAGACTCTTTCAGAACATGAAAGGCTGAATTTAAAATTGAATTCGTACAACTTTACTTGTTTTTACTGTAAGAACTGGACTAGCAATCATACACAATTTAGTGAGTGTGTTGTTATACAACAGACTGGACCCCACACTTCTCTCAGTTAAAAACTCTGAAATTAATGTGGATTTTGCTAGTGAGAATACAACTTTACCTCCCATCCCCACCCCTAAACTGTCAAAGATCAAATAACCCTTGAGTTACTAGTTCATTAAATAACATAGATTGCATAAACAGAATGTTTGATTGGTTCCAGTTTCTCACAGATGAAACTCTAGGGCTGCTTAGTGGAGACTAGCCAGCCTGTGTGCAGAGACTCACATTTTGCCTTTTAGGTAGCCCCAAATTATAAATGTGCAGTTCCTCATAAAAGATTTAATTGTTATTAATAACCTCTAAACATAATTCCTAATTTATAGTCAGCTGATATTATGAATGCATTTCAATAATAAAATTAAAAATAATCTGAGAATTTACTTCAATTTGTCCATCCCACATCTCAGGGGTTTTTTTTGCTTCAACTAAACTGACTTTCAAAATATGAATCTGAACAATTCCTGCGGGAGGTTTACTGTTATTTTTATCAGCCCCTTAGGGAGTTGAAAGAAGTGGACTGAAAGAGTNACTGAAAGTGTTTTCCTACCATTCACATCCAAACTGAACATACTCAGTGAATCCAAGAGATGTAAATTAAAATATTCTGGATTATTGATCCAATAATCATCTCCTTGGGTGTCAGAGAATCCACTAGACAAAACCAGCAGCCCTTCTGATTACCACCTCACTGGGGACAATCCAGATATTGGGAAAGGAGTCAAAAAATGTTCCATGGTTTATGTAATGAAACAGCAGAATAATTGTGACAATGGTAGTGGCAGCAGAGAAACAATGGAGAGAGTAAGACTTGAAAAACAGTTTTCCTGCAGTGAACTCTTTCCAGTAAAAACCTTTCCCTGTTAATCTTGCTGGCAGAGTCCAGTTCCTGAGGACAGTGGGTTAAAAACGCATAAATATATGACAGCTCGTATTTGTGAAACAGTTATGAAGCTTTCAGTTCTGCTGTCCATACTGCTCCTTTTGTGAATGAGGACTTCAGCAATCAGATTTAGAATTCTTAGTAGTTTCCTCCAAAAACTTAAACTAGTAATATTTAAAGAAACACCTTTCTTAGTTTCACCTTTCATATCTGATTTTGTGGAAGGAAAGCAAGTAATGACTGCTACAGACATCTTAATAACAGATTTCATGTAATCTCACATAAGTCATTCTGATTGCTGTTGTCTGAAATAGTAGTATCACATCTTCATCCCCAAAGTTATTTTCAGAAAGACCAATCATCTGCAGTTACAGCTGACAATGATGTGAGATGCATATGGGACTTCAGCTCTTTCCAAGTCATCAGTTCATAACTGATGAGTACCCAGAGAACCTTCACATTTGTAACAAGCTGAGAACATTCTTCTTGCTGGGCATGAGGATTCAGAGGGGCACTTCAGTGACAGGAGGGAAAGAGTATTAGATTGCCCACTTCCAATTCCCAAAGACTTCATTTACACGTTTTTTCCTACATTTCTGATTTTTGTCCTAGAAACTGCAAGATAAAATAGTAATATAAATATTTATGTCAGCTTATGCTGCGTGAGTCCTCCTCCTGACCCTGAGGACCCTACATATAAATTTGCCCAGACAGGCCACAGAGCAGGGGAGGACCTGGATTTAGACACACAAATACCACCCATCAGCTGCCCTGGAATTCTCACCAGGCTAACGGGGAGATCCATACATTTCTGTGAGGACAGAAACATGCACACAGCAATCAAGCATCT
>WEIT01018905.1:22202-54580 GCA_013389985.1 Dryoscopus gambensis | reverse complement strand
GCAATCAAGCATCTGGAGATGGGTAGCGTATGTAATGAAGGGAGGAGAAGAATAATAGATGGAAGTTTCTTGTTAGAGCAAGAAGAATGTGTGCCCCTAGGCTGCAATGAAGAACAAGACATCCCAATTCCCATTGTCCTTAAAAAACCACTGCAGCCATCTCCACAGACAACATCTTTGTAGCATTAATGTCAAGCTATGCAGGCCTCCCTCTCCCAGCTACAGACTAAACCTTCTAGTTGCAGGTTTGGTCACCTATGATTTCATATGTAGGTCATGTAAGAAAAATGAAGCTCTCAGAAACCAGCCTATTTGTGAGGCCTCCAAGAAATGCTTAGTTGGCATAATTCAATTTCTTCAGTGTTGTATCAACAAGAATTCTGCTAATAAAATACAAAGTAGCCTTCACGGTATGAAAAAAAAAAAGAGAGAACTTATAAATGATTCATTCTTTTTCTAAAAGTGCCTATATACAGAAAGGTCAGGTCAAAAAAAACTCTTGTAGAATTTTTTTTTTAAAGAGTCAGGGTACCATTATTTTAGTAATTGTGTAGAAATCTGGAAGCAGTTTTTTGTTGTAGAAAATGCCTTATGAAAAAGGTCCTTTCAGGCTGGGAAGGGAGTGTTGGATTATAAACCATGTTATGCAAGCCTGCTGCTCCAGAAGCCAAAACCCTGCCCCATCAATTGCATAACCAGCTCCAAGGGAGATCTTCATGGAGGAGCCTCGATGGAAATTCAGCAAGTTACCAGCCTTCCACAGGCAATAAACAAGGCATTTACTGTCTCTTGGCATTTACTGGAGCCAATTGTGCACAATTTGATTTTTTTCCCCCTTCTCATTTCACAGTGTAAACAAAGAAACAACTCACAAAAAACCTGACACTGGGCAGACTGTCTCCTTTTGACACCATTCTGATGTGGGAATCATATTGTCCCTTTGAAATGCTGAACAAGCCTGTAGGCTGCTGGTACAATTCTGAAAGGAAGTGGGAGAGGCAAAAGCAAAACAAGATGCTCTGCAATGGAATGCACTAAAGAAAACCAAATTTTTCAACCAATATTTAAATTCCTCAAATGCGAGACAAAACCTACTGATCTCACTCTTAACAACTGAAGCCACTTAAAAAAAAAAAAAAATAGGCTGATCTATATAGACATGAAAAAAATGTCGTGCTCCCCCACAGATCAAGGGACACCTCACACATCCAGTTACCACATTTCTGCTGTACTATTGTTTTCTCTCTAGACTGTAGCTCTCAGCCCTATTACAGGGCATGCCAAACTTTTGCCAGGTTTACACAGAATAATAGCGCTGAAAAAACAGCACAACTTCCATTTCCCTCATAAACCTGCTCTGTCTTGGCTATTACATTTTTCTTCCTCATTTGTCAGTACTGCACTCCTAGAGCCTTCTGCATGTGTACTGTTCTCATCTTTACTGGTCTGTGCACTGATTTAACATGCAGGATGCTGCACTGTTGCTTTTCCTTATAGTAAAAGGCAAAAGGAGAAAGAAAGATCCAACGTCTAAGTCTTAAGAGCCCACTGGGCAAGTCTGGTCAAGGGATTACATTTTCCATAGCCAAAACCACTCAAAGGACATATATGAATATTGTAGTTTGTAAGCACTTCCCCCTTTTCCTTATTTCTTTTTCATTTGTCCTTTCAGTATCATCCAGCTTGGAAAGGATGACTGGAGGTTTCACTCAGACCTCAGGCTGAGTTATTCTGAAGAAATACAGTTTTGTCAATAATTTTCCTGCAAATCGTTCAACAGAGCTGAAACACCTGAGAAAAGACATGAGCTACACTTCCTTTACAAAAAGACTAAAGTATAGGAAAAAATCATACCCATGTCTGAAGAAAGCAGCTGCAGTCATCTAAAAGCAAAATTTTCTCACCATTCTCACACCATTACAGGTCACATTTGACATGACAAAAATCAGCCACCATGCAAAAGACCCTACCCAAATACTTCCAAGTCTCTGTAAGTAATTAACTGTAAAAAGCAAAGAAATGTTGCAGTTTGCAATATAGAACCCAGAAATCAAAGACCTTTGCTCTAACAGGAAACGCTCAAAAAAAGGCCTTTATGTTTTTGGTTTCTAGGATTCCTTAGATTCATAACATTAAAACTGATGAAGTTCACAATCAGCACAAATCCAGCTTTCTTCCTTCAATCAGATTGCACAACACAAATGATTGAGCAACCTATCCTAGACACCTTTAAGATTCCTTCAATTGTCCTGGTCATGGCTCAGTGTGGACTTTATTATAAACAACAAGATAACCAAATGCAAAGATAAAAATTATGAGATTAATGATGAATTAAAAGAAGTAATATTACACATGATACACAAGATACAAGCCAGCCAGAAGAACTGTCATTTCTGAGATTCTACAATGCAAATCAGCACTGGGTAGATAACTTCTTCCCCTTCACAAGTAATTTTCCTATTAAATTAATAATCATTAGTCAGAGCACCATGATCTTACCTTGGGCACACAGAGAATTCCCTTTACTTTGCAATTTTATTAAGTTGCCTACTCCCATTTCTTCCCAGTTGCTTAAAATCCAGCTGCTTTGTTTTGAGATGTTAAAATTCCCCCTGAAAGACCATTTTGACCATACGTGTTCCCATAGTGTACTCAAAGCCTCCTTAAACACTGACAAAATTAGGTAATGCATGATGGAGCTTAGCAAAGGAAGGCCTTTTCAGCCATCACCTTGGCCCTCACATTGTTTTCTAATTAGTGACTGTTTGAACCTGTGCCAAACAACACACCCTTAGCTAAGCATCTGTTAAAACAGTAAATTAGTCAAGTTGTGCAATCCCTTTTAACTCTGTCAAGCCAAATAAATATTGCCTTGACATTATGGAGACTCTTCGGGTAACCACACTGAAATGTGCTCATAATATACAACCTGAACTGTTTTCAATTAATAATAAAAACTTCTGGCAGGAGGGTAGTGCTCCAAAAGCACTTGTTTTCCTTTGACATCAATGGGAAGGAGCCAATGAGGCACTTCTGAGAATTCCATTAGGTATGTATCTGCATATTCGGTTACCAGAAATATACTTATAGCCAGAATTTTCAATGAACTAGAGCGATCTGGATAAATTGCGTATTTACAATCCTCTGTGGTAGCTAGTGCTGTGGATTATACTTTTAAGAAGAGATGTGCATCTTCTGAAGTAAAGGATACCCAGATGTATTCTCTGTATGACTTTAAAGTCAGTAGGGATTGTCTTAGTGTAACATATAAATTACTCATGTTTTTGATAAAAAGCATTGTATTCCCAGGAAACAAAAAGACATTAGGGCAGGTATATACAGATACAGCACAGTCAGGCTACATCATAAATAAGGAACCTGTGGGTCTTATTTTTAATCTGCAATATGACTTTCAACCTAATTATCTCCGTAAGCTTAACTACATAGGCTGAGTTTATTTTCCATCCAGGCACTTTCAGTGAAACAAAAGAAGTTACAGCTGCATCTTCTTGCAGACAGGATTTGCTTAATGGTTACAGTCCAGGTCAACTCCCCAAGATTTACTTATTTATTATTAAATAGATATTAATAAATGATTGCAAATACCATTTTTTTAAGCTTAACTACGTTTTTAATGAACTCTGGCAGTGATTAAGGAGCAGTTTGAATTAGACAGATTAATCATAGTTACAAGCTTCTAAGAGTAGATAGCAGGGAGAATTTGTGAGAGAACATTGTATGCTTGTCACCAACTACTACTTATTTTGTTACAAGTGCTGCTAGTCTTCACAAAACCCTGCCAGTGTCAGTTTTCCATCCAGGTATAAAGATTAGATGATGACAAATAAGTTTGAGTCATTTATAGGGGACAGTATCAGTAGTTAAGGCAGCTGTATTTTACTGCGCATGTGCGAGAGCATTTTGTTTATTATACATAAAAATACACGTCATGTATACATTATATATATAACATACTCTGTTTGGAATAGGAGCAATACTATCAAATACTAATAAAAGGGCTAAAAGCAGGCCAACAGTAGATTTTTAAACATAACTCCCAACACCTGCAGGTTACCAAGTGATCCATTCTTAGATCATGCTGTTTATACTTGTGTAGGCAACTGAAACAGTTGTGCAAAGGCTTTACTGTCAGTAACTTCATAGGATGGCAAGTTACAGTAATGATGTCAAACACATGGTTTGATGGTCATATTGAATATTCATAACACTGACTGCATTACAAGATATGTAGGAAGGAAGAAGGAAGGACACAAAAATGTAGGGTTAAGACGGAAGCCAGCCTGAAAAGCAGCAATTCACAGGAAGACCTGAGGGTCACTGCAACTACCACAGTTCAGCTCTTTGTGCAGCTTTGTAATACAAAGGGTCTGCAATACCTACATTAATAATTTTAGTACTTCAGCAGTTCTTTACAATGGATTTTTGCATATTTGTAAACAAGAATATCAAGTGGAAACATAACGCTTGATATCTGCAGATGTTTGGAAAGAGCTTCTCTTCAGCTATAAAAATATTTTGGAAAGCTTAGAGCACAACAGTGACACAGCAAGAAGAAGGTTAACAAATCTCATTTTTGTCAAAGAAAATTTTGATAGGTGACAATTTCTAAGCATTAGAGAAAGCACTTTTCAGTTCTGCTGAAAAACAGATGCAAGAAAAAGTCAGTATTTCCTGCCAGTGGGGTTCCACTGTTTTTGATAACATTTTTATCAGTGTGGCAGAAGGATCCCTCACCTAGCCACTTACTCATCATTAGATGGGTCATCATGGCATTCTCTATATGCAGCATTTAATCTCCCAGGATGCAAGAAGTGGAACCCCAGGACAACCATCCATATTATTAGATGAACTACAATTGCCTGTCATCCACATGTCAGGCTATACAATCTACTGGCTGCTTGGCTATACACTCTATGAAAGTGCAATATAATTCTATTTATTAACGACACAACAGCATGTGACTAATTACGAACACAGCAGAATGCTCGTGGCTTCTGCAGAAGCAGACACAGAGATTCCTTGAATAGCAAACATTAAGTATTTAAAAAGGTATTACTTATTTACAATTAAGTACACGTAATGAAGAAGCCATAGTTAAAAAAAGAAGTCAGAAATTTGCTTGGTATTCAATAATAACAATTAAGTTGTTGTATTAAGGCATTATTTTGCCTCAGGATATATGTGAAATGATAGTACTTATACACACAATAGCAATATACACCCTAAACCAACTTACAACATATGGACCCAATGAATATAAATATTACATCCTTTCCTTCCCCATATTCATTAAGAATGTAACAGTATGTCCATGACTTTGCCAAGAAAATCTTCTGCATTTAGTGGTAAAGAACACACATTGAATGAGGTCTAATCACCAATATCTCTACCAGGTTCAAACAGAATTCACCAAGAAGTTGTGAAATTAGTTATTTGCAGTTTTTCTTTCACTTGCAGTTTCAAAGCTGCAAAATTCAAGCCCATTCATGCTTTCAGTGGGTTTATTTACATTTCTTAACATGATCTACATAGAAAGGCTAGTGTGATCAAGATTATTCTGTTAAATTTAATATTTCGCATAAGGAAATGCATGGCGTCCCATTTCCTATAAATCTCAAATGTGGAGAACTGTAGATATAATAGGCTGAGATTTATTGACATTACCTGCAAAATAAGGATATTTCCAAGATGCATTTGTCTTAAATTCTCTTTGTTTCGACCAACAGTAGCACATTCAAGCACAATTTTTTAATAAAGCAACTCATTATATTATTAAACTGCCAGACCAGACTTTCAGCAGATGGAGTTAATTAACAAATGTAGTGCACTTCGACAGGCAAAGAACGGCTAAAAA
This sequence comes from Dryoscopus gambensis, assembly GCA_013389985.1. NCBI lineage: Eukaryota > Metazoa > Chordata > Aves > Passeriformes > Malaconotidae > Dryoscopus > Dryoscopus gambensis. The sequence goes on along the minus strand of WEIT01018905.1, from coordinate 48,705 downwards.
AGTCAGAGTTAAAAGCAAACTGGTAATACATGGAACATTGATCAATTCCATACCATTTGCTAATTATGTTAGTGTTAAGCAGATCTTGCCTTCCTCAGATTTACCTTGATGACTAAATAAGCATATAATCTGTGAAATTTATACTCACTGTGCTAAGAAACCCCAATGGCTTTCTGCTGGAAACCTTTTCATGGGCTATTTCCTGTTGACTTGTTCTGCTTAGGTATCTAGCTAGTTTTCCTTGGCAGGATTTTCTGTTGCCAAAAGACTGGAATGTTGAGGCTTTTACACTGACACTCAGGTTTTCTATGTGTGTGATCTCCCCGTTTTACATGTCGTGGCTGTTCTGAAAATGCCAAATGAAATTGAAATGCTGCAGAGGAAGATTATTTCTTTCCCACAAAATGTATGAGAGATGTTTTGTGTCTGCAACTGTGTGTACCAACTAATATTCACACAGAAAAACAACATGCAAAGATGATCTTACCAAAACCCACTGTGGTTTAATTGTTCCTGCACTGAAACACGTCACACTTCTCAACCCAAGTTTTGCTCCACTAACTTTAAGTTCCTCAAAGAGTTTCAGAAAGCGTTTCCATGATCACATCCAAATGTGCAGTTCCATAGACTAAAATCATAATGAGAAAGCTCTTCAGTATTTTCAGATCTATTATAAGCTTAGCTTAAAAAATTTCAACTTGACCTCCCCTGCCAAATTTGCAGCTTAGTTGGTGTGTCTAACCTGGGGGAAACCAGTCAAGAGACTTGAATGCATCCAGAGGGACTTAAGACAGGCTGATGGCTTGAGTCAGCAGGAAACTTCTGAAATTCAATAAGGACAAGAGCAGGGGCCCACATTTGGGATGGAACAACCCTGTGGAAGAACACAAAGTGAGGAGTGTCTGGCTGTGAGCAGCTGTGCTGGGAAGGAGCTGGATCCTGTGGCCCAACAAGCCCAACATAAACCCAGAGTGTGCTCCAGTGGCCAGGATGGCCCCAGCACCCTGAGCTGTGCTGACAGGAGCAGGCCTGTAGATCCAAGGAAGAGGTTGTCCTCCTTGTACCTGGCACTAATTAAACCAGAGGAAAGAGCCCTGACACAGCTGGGAGAAGAAAAGGCCTTCGGGAAGATTGCGTAGCAGTTCCCCAGCACCTACAGGCAGCTTATCAAGGACACAGGAGCAGGCTCCTCACAGCAATGTGTGGTGCAAAAATGAGAGATAAAAGACCAATTGAATCAAGTGAGGCAGATTGATTCAAGGACAGAAATCTTTGTGTCATGAGCACAGCCAGGCAGTGGCACAAGGGGCCTCAGCTCAGATCTTGGAGGTTTCCAGCAGGGTAAGGCTCGGAGCAGGCTGATCCTGTAGCTGACCCTGCTTTCAGTAAGAGCCTGGACTAGGTGATGTCTTGAGCTCCTTTCTGACTCAAATTAATCTGGGATTATATTGCCTTAGTAAGCAAAATTGGGCCCTTTCTTGCACTAATTGATAACCAAATGCAACAGTGGGGACAATAAAAGAAATTTAAGATCTTTCATTAAACATGCTTAGAATTCACAAAAGCATTCACTACAGAGCATGTAAGGAACTTGAGGACTGATAAAGCCAAGGCACATGAAAAAACCTCCCACTAATATATCTCTTTTTTTTTTAGGAGGAATAAGCATACTAGGTGCTGACTTTGCTGCTTTGAAAAGAGGAGCATTTAGACATGATACTGTGATACTCATGGAAACAAGAATTTTCATATCAGAATTCTCTTGTCTATACATGAGGAATTACTTTTCTCCTATCCCTCTTATCAAAAGAACATTCTGGAAAATTATCTTGGGGTCTGCAACACAAGCTTGGAGTCTTATTTTTGCTTCAATAACAGTAGATTTTCACAGTTTCTGTGTTTATGAGGAATCTTGAATGTTAATTTGCACATTACAGCTACAAAATCTACCAATGCAGAAGGATCTCTAAGGCCACACTGCATTTTATTTACATAGATACATCACTATTTGAGGACTCTGCATAAGCATTTGAAGTTAAGAAATGTAAGTTACAGTAGATGGGGACAAAAAATATCCAAGTAATTTTTCTTTTATGTTTAGAACTTTAGAAGGACTGAGAACCCATGGATCTTTAGATGGCTGCCTTGATTGTACAAACGAAGTTCTATTCTATTTTCTAATTCAAAACCTTATGTTTGCCACTAAGTAGGGAAACAGTGGGCCAAACAGAACTAATGTACAGAATCACAGCAAACATCATCAGCCTCTTCAATAATACATTTAGTGGAAAATGTTCAGCCATGGAGACAATTTTCTCCAAACTTTAAAAAACCAAACAAGCATGTAGTCCTGTTAAGGTCAGCTGAATAACATCTGTGGAACTGGAAAGATGGTCTATGATATTCAAGTATAATTTTAGAGTATTTAATAGACATTGTTAATGAAATTCACAAGTCTGTAAGCTTCCTAAATAGCAATTTCACTGTCATATGGATTATATCCAAAGACTGTCTTTGTGCAAGGATTTTTCTGTAATTCCTGAGCTATTTTTTGAGAGAAAACCGTTCCAATAAATAGATTACAATGGGAACTGAGCATCCTGACTCAAATAATGAAACATGATACTGACTCCCCAGGTAATGAGCAGTTTTCCCCAGTGAACACTGGAGTTTCCCCCACAGACAAACCAGCTGGGAAGGTTCTGGGGCACTACAATGAATGACTTCTACCAGACCATATGCTCCTTGCAAGACCATATGCCCTTTATGACAGTCCCAGATTAACCCAGTTTGTGTGAATTCAAACCCCACACATGGCATCTTTGTAGGCAATAGGAATAACTAAGAGTCCCCTTCTTGCTCAAAGAAAAAAAAACAAACCATGATAACAAAAAACACCCCCCCCCCAAAACCCCAAGCCTACCTGCTCCAAAATGCACCTGCTACCACAAAATAAGACATGCCCACCCCAAAAGTAACCTCACACAAAACATTTTTTTTTTTTTAAGTATAACATACTTTAACTGCAAAGAGAAAGTAAGACATTTAATTTTTTTTTTGGTCCAGGTGAAGCAGAGGCAAGAGTGAATTTGCTAGAAGGATTTGCTTTATTAGACTATTTAGCTAAAACATAAACCCCCACATTAGGACATTTACAAATTAAACCTAAAGTGTAGACCAGTTACGACGCCTCTAGAAATCAGAGAAATATGCCTGTCTGCAAGTCTTTTAGTCTTCAAATCCACAAGCAATTTTGTTCCATGAATGAAATAAGTGGTATGTTCAATATTCCATTTGTGAGTGCATTGGCTCTTGCAACTTAATTAAATGCCTCACTAACTTCACACATCCAAGCATTTCTGCATGGCTGCCTCATATTAAACAACTCACAAGAAACAGAAAATATCACAAAACCCTTCTGTAATCAGATATGGCATTGTACTATAAATTATTCTCGTGTTATAGAATCTGTGCTAATAAATACAGAGGCAGCTGGTAGAGAAGCCTTTATGGTTAAATGGACCATCATCTCTTTATCACTGGTTAAGCAGAGGGGAATTCCTAAGGAGACAAACACTTGTAAGAAGCTTACCTCCCAATTGGCAGGCCAGGCAGATTAACAGCATTGTCAGTCACACCAAATCACCATGACTGCTCCCTCACTTTTATGCAAGCATTCTGTCGCTTGCTAGTTTTGTATTTTAAACCAGCAACAGCTTATTCTAGTGGAAGGGGTTCCCATCCATGACAGGGGGCTGGAGGTGGATGACCTTTGTGGCCCTTCCAACCCTAACCATTCTATGACATATTTTAAACCAAAACAAACAAAGAAAAACCATCAAAAACACAACAACAAAAACCCCCACCAAAAAACCTGCTTGTGTACCAGTGTTTCAAATAAGCAACGTAAACACTTGTTATCCTAACTTCTGTATTGAGCAGCAGGTGCAAGTGTTGTGGTGGAGGATAAGCTGTGAGCCTGGAAACCACCAGCAAAACAAAAGCTCATGAGGGAGAGGGAGATAGAGCTTCTTGACAAGCTTCCTTTCAGGCCAAGAGGATTCTGACTTCACATTAATGTGAGATCAAAGCATCAATACATTTAATGTGCCAAAGACATTCGCAATGACTCTGGCATACTTCAGATGGAAATGGTCTTTCTGCTTCGGAAAAGTATCATCCTGTGCCAGGTTTGGACAAAAACAGACACTTGGATGCACACTGAAGCTTTTATGAAAGCATTTCAAGGTCGGCCTCTGCAACAAGATCTTGAGCCCACTGCCTTTAATGCCAGCAAGTGACAACTACTGGTCCTGATGCTCAGTATCTCAGGACTCACAACTTTCTTAGGGGCTCATTTATTTAAGCACCAAACACATAATGCACCCTCTAAACACCATCTCTGCCTGCACCAACAATTGTAATGAAACCAGTGCAGCCTCCCCCACATACTCCAAAATTTTGAGTGCTTGTTCCCATGCAGCTGCTTCAGTGCAACTGCTTCATGTTTATACCTCCAGCTTTGAGCTTTTCTCATGAGACCCTTTCCATCTTCATGGAAGCAAGTTTGACAGTGATCAGAACTGCAGCTGCACCCAGCTCAGCAGGTCCACAGTTTCACTGGAGTTTCCCCCCCCTCTCAGAGCTGATGGATCTTGCAACAAACTGTAGCCACCTCTGGGGCACTTTACGTGCAAATGCTGCACAGCCGTGTGGCTGCAGCTGTGCATTTCCTGTGGCATATGACACACTGCTCCAGATGGTGCTAATGGCATGGGACCTAAAATACATTTACCTCCCGCTGCAAATCTACATCTGATTTCCTTTCTGGGGGTATCACATTTTAGTGATATTCAATGAAGACAAAATGTGGGCTTTTCAAAACCATAAGTGCTTAGGTGTTAAAGTCACGCTTTACCTGAAGCACTGTGGTCTTTCAGAAGTATTTATGTACCTATGCATTTCTGGAAATGCCACAGAGCTCCTTTCTGTATCTTTAGGCCCCTAAGTGCCCTGTAAAGCTCTGAGTATGTCTGAACAAAACCTGCCCTGTTAAGACAAGAAAAAAACCCCAAACATGACTGTCTTTCACTCTGGATTTGCACATCATGTGGCATAGCAGAACCTTAATTCAGGAAGGTCTGTCAGGTGTTTCCATCAGTTACTCATCATTCCAGTTTATATTCTGTTCACCGGGGAGCTAAATTACCTTGACCAGCAGAGCCTTGCTTTGGGAGTCCAGGGGGAGTGGGGTATCACAGATGTCTTCAATATAGTGTTTGCTGAGAGCTTCAGGGAGCAACGTGGTTGAAAGGGGAACACAGGAGAACACACTGCAGCCACGACAGTGTGTGTAGTATACACACACACACACACACACGTCTATATACATAGACCTTATTTCTTCCAAGATACATACAAAAGAAAATGTGCACCTATTTCCAAGACTGTTCAGTAGCCTAGAGTGTCAAATCATGTAGTAGAACACAGAACTCTCAGAAAGGCTCTTAATTGAGATCAAATGTTGGAAAGTGTAAAGTTTTAAGCCTGTTGTACTTTACAGTAGGATATGAGTCAATACCCAGCCCTTTCCACAAGCAGTCTGCACAGAGTGAGACAGTAACACTGCCTGTGGTACTTTAATAAGTTCTTATAACTCACAAACAGAGTCTTTTCTGAAATATAAACACAGAAATATAAACACAGTCTTTCAAATAGACTATCAGTTTTTTACTCATGGTATCAAACTTGCTCCCTACACCCACCCAGTGCGTTTCAGAGGCTCTGAATGTTGCTGATCGTATTCCCCACCCTTCTGCACACTGACATCTGATCAGCCCTCCTGCATTCACTAACCATGAGATAGCCTGAAACAAGATTCTAATGGACAGATTTGTGCTTGTTTCACCCAGCAAGAAACTAGAAACCAATGTTCACAACTTCAATTTTTCATACTTAGAACCCCACTTTCAGAGCAGGGTGTAGGACCATTGACTTTATTGTGTCAGAACAGCACACAGCCTCTCCTGTTTGATACCAAACAAGGCTGCTCTCCTTGCCCACCAGCCTGCCTTCTTTCATTTAGCTAAATTCATCTTGCCCGTGTTTCTGTACGTTTGTAGCATTAGGGGATATCATGCTAATGAAATTTTTCAAAGTAAACATGCTCCATACTTATAGGAGGAAGAGAATAGGTGCATGCAGTGCTAGTATTTAATCCATAACCACCACAGCTAAACAGGAGTCCTAGTGACAAGAAGGTGTCACACATACCTTAGATGGGGGGAAAAAAGAACCAGACTCAATTTCTGTCTCTGCCCCTGCAGCACTGACTAACCCCTGGGCAGATACTCACAATTTAAGGCAGACTCCCATTAAATCCTTTTCACTATTCATCATTCACCACTAGTGCATTATGAGACAAATAAAAAACAAGCAAGAGCCCATCAGTGATGAAAGAAAGAAAGGGTTATAGTATTTTTACAGAACCATAACAAACTTATTTAAGCAGCTTTATTACTTGTATATAATTAAATATTACATTAAAAGAAATCATAACCTCCCCTCCCAAATAGCTCCTCAAGCAGCAATTAAATTCACCTCCTACCAGAAATATTTCAGTAATGTCCCTGAAAGGCCTTGAGACTAAACCCACCAGATGGGATAGATGAAATATCCTGGGCTTTTGCATGAATTATTTCAATCCATCCTCATTTGGAAGACTCATAGCTGCTGTAATATTGGAAAGCTTAATTTGATTTCCATTTACAAAGTAGGGCTTTGATGGATGCTGTAAAACAAAGGGTAACAATCTAGCTACTCTATCTTCTCTGCATTGTTGTTGACAGCAGAGAACTGAGGGCTCAGAGTCATGACCTACAGGAGTTTAAACCACTGTGCCAGCTGCGACAACAGAGAAACCAGCACACAGCATCCAGCAAGGGCAGTGGATCTCCTGCAATCACCCCCAATGATGTTTTAGGCCACTACAACATCTACTGCTTATGAATCAGAGCCTTAAATCCTTTTTAGTCAAAATTAATGCATTGAATGGTTTAAACAAAAATAATCACATGCACACAGTTACTTGATAGAGACTCTGCAAATTAATTTCATGATCACCCTGGCATTGTCTTAAACCGTTTCATTTCTGGTGCTATCTCCTTATTAATTTACTCAAAAGTCTGTTTCTGGCTCAAGTCTGGAAGGAAAGAAAGTTTGAGCATTGTGAAGCTGCGTGTTGATGTTATATGTTTCACAATAAATTACACTCAGCCCAGGAAATTTCTCTTTAGATTAGGTGTCAGCAGCTGATAGACACACAGGCCAAGAGAATAAAAATTTGCTTAAAAGTTAAAGTATGGCAAGTTCTGTTTTCCTAATGTAGAGAATCTTTGGATAGCTACAACTGTGACAGAAAACATTAATTTATTTACAGTGAATGCCAAATATACTATTTTAATGGCCCTTCACTTCAGAATGTCAAGAATGCCCTTATCCATATTCTTGGTGTTCTGCCAGCAGATCTGGCAAAAGACTCTGATGTGCCTCTTTTAATTCAAGGCCCTCTGCTGTGAAGATCTCCCACACAAAGTATTTATAAACCACAGTGTACCTCCTCCTTCTCCTCACAGAAAATATTCCCAGACATTCATGCTCTGCCTTTTAGATACTCCCAATTTCCTTCTCTGCAAAACGCACCGCTGAGCTGGGTGTGGGTTCAGGTTGCAGGACTGCTCCTCCCAGAAAGGCGTCACCGTGCGAGCGGTTTCAGCATCGCTCGGCGCTGTGCGCTCCCAGGTCAGTGCCCCGGGGACGGGGCTGCTCCTGCCGCGGTCTCTGCATCCTGCTTTGCCCCTCACCGAGTGCCTGGCAGCCAGCTCTGCCCTCATGCGCTCATGGGAGGCTCTGCGATGCCTTCTCTGATTTTTAATGTAATACCTCTGGACCTCGGCATTTATCTTATTTGTTTCTAGAATATTATTTCTCATGCGCCGACATCTTAACTCCTGGCGATCAGATTGTTCAAACAGCAGACTTTTGGCCGCAGTTCTGAATTCAAGGAACTCATATCAAAGCTAAATATATTACCACCAATTCCATTTGCCTATCAAACATAAACTGTCAGCAAACCAGAGGACAGTCCCTGGGCCGAGAAGCAAGCGGAGCCTACCCCACAGCAGCGCGGGCCCGAGTGAAACACCGAGATGACGAACTCGGAGCGCAGCTGTGCCCCGGGCAGGGCCGGGGCCNCTAGGCGAGGCGCGGGCCGGCGGCGCCACCTCCTGTCACCGCGGGGACAGCGCCGGGCCTGCCCGCACCGGGGCCATCCGCACAGTCCCCAAAAATCCAACAACTGAAGCGCAAACTGAGTTTGGACTCACCTTTAACGTTCTTTCTAAGAAGGGAGTGTGCGCGTGTGTTTCTGTATCAAACACATGCAAGCCAGCCTTTGATTTTTGATGAATAGACTCTTAATATTTTGCTCAGCAAAGTTTTATCTTAAAATTAACAATACTAAGACTCAATATTTTGAATATTGCATGCTCATTCAACAACCAGGGAGAAAAATTATGCACGACTTTGGATTTGAATCACAACTATTCCTATACTTAGTGACAAATAATAATGAACTAAAAATTGATATATTTCAGCAGAACTCTGATGTCTTTGGACTGTTGTTTCCATTTAATTAAAAATACGTAATATTTTAGTTCTCTTATGTACACTTAAAATACCATTCCTGAAACAGTTAAAAATACTCAAGTATTTTTACTGAAAAGACTGAAAAGGGGACCGAATGCATTCAAACCCAGTTTCTTCTTAAAAAATGCTTCCTTTGAATTAGCCATTTAAAATTATATAATGCAGTCTGACAGAACTTAGTGAGCAACAAGGCAGACAGCAAAAACTTGAGATTGTCATACACAGCTCAGCAGAGTTTGAACAGTACAGTGAAACCACATTCTAAATAAATGCATAAAATACACAGGTAAAAAATGTACAAATCTAAAATCCATCTGTTTTTAAAAAGTCATCAATTGTCTACACCATCTTCTTGAGCACTGCAGTATTTCTGCTGTTGTGCACAGAGTTACATACCAACATATACAAAATTGGTAGATTTATGTACAAAATTGAGCACGAACAGTAGCAGTCAGGGAAGCTAGCAATAGTCTGAACACCATGAATTACACTGTTGTAAGGCACCTGGATTTCCATTCTGCGATAAAAAAGAGAAACTGAACACATCAGAGAAACACCTACTTACATAACCAGACTCCTCCAAATACCAGACAGCAGATTAGGTCTTGGAATCTGCAAAGTCATTATTATTCTAAACTGTATTTATGAAAATAACAGGTTTTATACATGAATTATAGCAGAGATACAACCTTCCCAGTAAAACAGAGCCATCCAGAACATAAACCAGGCCCAGATCTAAAAATAGCATTTGGTGCAGCTACACAAAATTCTAGCAAGAAAGGCATTCATATCAAACATAGCCTGCAAGCTTGCAAAACAGAAGGAAACACTGCCAGTATTAGAAAGACACTGTGTGAGTCACTGTTTGTCATGGAACTTCCACAGGCACTCTCTCTCTGGCTCAGAATTGCTCTTCCAAAACACAAGCTACCCTAATATGGCACTGAAACAGGAAAGAAAACAGCAGCGCTAGCACCGACTACTGGGACTTGTCTGAGCTTTGCTTGTTTACAATTGCAATAAAATTGTTTACATTACATGCCTCAAAACGTAAGAGAAAAAGCTCCTTTCAACAGTAAACTGTTGCATTTGTCATAGATATCCTGCACTTGGCCTCACACCAGGAATCAGTCTCAGGACTTTACCCCTTTAAAGGGAGGGAGAGGGGAATGCCAAACCACTCACACATAAGGGAAAGTCCCTGTTATTTTCCACTCAAAACACTGCTTCTCGTCCTGTTTTTGCAGCAACCAAATGTTGAATAGCATGAGGCATGCTTCAGAAACAGACTTTGGAGAAAGAAACAGAGAAAGAAAGAGTACCAATCTCTTTGCTCTCGTGACAGGACTTGAGGCTTGAAGCTGAGTTGGGGGGGGATTAAGGTTAGATCAGGGAAAGGTTCTTCACCCAGAGGGTGGTTGGGCACTGAACCAGCCTCCCCACGGAAGTGGGCACAACCCCAACCCTGACAGAGCTCGAGAAGTGTTTGGGCAATAGTCTCAGACACGGGGAGCGATTGTTGAAGTGCTCTGTGAAGGGCCAGGAGTTGGACTTGATCCTTGTGGATCCCTTCCAATTCAGCACTTTCTCTGATCCTATGAAACAAAGATTACAATATATTTATATCACCACACAAGCACCTAAAATGTGAAAACAACATATGCAAGCAGGGATATACCTAAGGAAAAGAAGACAAGTTCTTCAAGGAGCATGTTCACACATGCACACAGACCCCAGGCAGTGCGAGGGAGCTGGTGATTTATTCTCTTACTATTTATTAAAATGATACCAACTGCAGTTGGAGATAACAGGCTTTAAGAACCTTCCTAAGTTTTTATGGGGTTAGAACCTGGAGATTACATAACATTTCATAGGTAAGAACCACTTTTCTTGGCAAACACATGCTGGTCAGAAGGACTCTGCCCACCTGAATAGCAAATTTCTCACACAGTTATACAGAATAAAAAATAATTAAGATTTGTCTGTTTGAATGTAGAAACATATTAAAAGGCTTTCATTTTTGTCCTTGCTACAATTCTCTTTCAGGTTACTTGTGTTAAGGGAAGAGCAAAGCTTTGCCTTCTGCTTCTGACTTCATAAAACACGTGAAAGGGCCATGCAAAAAGACAGTCTTTCAAAAACCCCAGTTCCTCAGTATATTTCAGCTCTTTTGCATTTAAGCAAAGAGTGATTTCAGACCCCATGGAACTGGAGAGAAAGCCACTCATGCTTTAGGGTAAGGCTCAGTATATCAGAAGTTGAACTCACATTTTCTTTACAGTCCAATTTGATTTACTCATGTGAACACTTGGCACCAGAGACTGGTTAAAAGGAAGGAGTAACAGACTTAAGTGCATACAGAGATACAGACACAGAGTACTCAACTTTGCTCTGCTCTTGAAAGTGGTTGTATAGGTCACCGTTCATAAATTATCTTCCTTTTTTCACCACTTCTGGGAGATCCCAGAACAGATCTAAAGGGGTGGAGCTGACTACAGCTGTAGCTCTGCACAAACAAGCCATTTCTATATAGACAGCACCACTTTCTGTTAACACCACATCATTCACACTTAGAACAGACAAGGCAAAGACAAACAGGTATCAGTGCAATTGTTAAAGATATTAAAACTATTCTGAAAGAGTACTGATGAACAAGATAACTTCCAACTTAAAAACCAGTGTAGGTTTCAGATCTTTTAAAGCATTCAAAACACCTTCTCCCGCTGAGAGCTGTGAATTTATACTTGCTCTTCTAACTACTCCGGCACAGCATTTGCAGCCTGAGAGAGCAAACGCACTTTCTTGGACCTGCACCCCCTTCCCGGGGATTCTCACGGGCCCACGGCCGCCACCTGCTGGCAGCTGCTCCCTCACGCGGGTCTCCACCTGACAGGAACTCTGCCTTCCAGGAAAAGGGTTTTGTAACAAGTACTAACACACGACTCAAAAGGGAGTACTGCAACCACTTTAATAAGCAATTCAAGTGAAGCAGAAGATTTGGTTGTTTTTTTTTTTTCATAGAAAATATTGCTACAAATCTGTAGTAGCAGCAGTTTTTAATTTACCAAAATCTGGTATCTATTAGCAACAGAACATACACAAAAATATCTTTGTTTATACAAATAAAATTAGGTTTTTAATATTCACAAAGTAACATAAAAGAGCGACATTTTTCTTCACATTGATAATCATTAGTCAGAGCAGTTGTGATATAAAAGCTGTGTATAGCATTCAGTCAAGCACCATGGCAGACAGTGCATTAAGATCTCTCATGAATGGATGATTAGCTAGTATTTGATCAATCTTCTGTCTTTGATCATAGTCAGGAAAAATTTTAATCAGGGCTTCTCTTAGCTGGACTGTTTCTGAGGCAGATCTCTGTGGTGGAATTGCTGGACAAGGCTCTGTGTTTTCTTCCCGAGGAAGCCATGGGGATGAATGATCATCGTGCACTCTGCCTCCAGGCTGTCGACTGCTAGTGCTTGCTTGGGGGAGGAAGAAAGGTGTCTCAGAAGAATATTGCCCACTGCTCTGTAAAGCCTTTTGTGTTGACCAAGAATCTCTATGGAACAAAATAAAAATTTTTATTAAATTAAGCTAAAGTAGATTCTAGCTGTAGCTCTCTCTGTACAAGACACAGAAAAAAGAAATGTGTATAACTTAAAACTTCCTTGGTGCTCAGCTAGTTACTGACTGGAATCAAATGACAAGCACTCGTTCAAAGTGGAACAAAACAGGAGGTGTAACAGTTCTCAATCTGAACCTGGCACAACTAACAACATTAATACCACTCAGTAATAGCCTCAGTATGCTGTGAGTACTTTACTTGGCAGATTACAGCAACAGTCAAAGCCTATTTTATGAAGGTATAGATAAAAAGGTTCATGGAGCACGTGTACACTGACATGGAACATGTGAAACTACTGTCAGACCAAAGGGGCTTCCAAGACTGCTTCACAAGACTATTCCTCATCTACTTTTGCTCTTGACTGAGCTGTGCTCATATTTAGATCAGGGCCTTGTTTCCTTTGTATGATATCCTTAACAGGGCAACTAAGTAGTTTTAGCGATCTCAGGATTTGAATACTCTTCCTTAATTACTGAGATTTCATTTCAGACTTTAAAAAGTTGTTGCTACTCTATATACTGGTAGCACTACAAAATTTAAAGTTCAGTCTACTTCAGATGCCAGCAGATACCAGAGAAATGTGAAGTGGAACTCATGTTACAGTCTAGTTTCCTACCACCAAGGGAAATGGTATCTAAATTACAGAGCTCTATTTTGTAAGTATTTGGGTTATGACATCTCCCGTTACTCAGAGTGGAAAGGTTTTCCAATTGCCGAAGATCCTTCTAGTTTCTGATCTTGTTCTCGGTGCCATTTGCGCTTCCTGCATCATTTAATTCATGTAGAAAAGTCACAGTGAAGGAACAAAATTAACTCTTNCCCCCCCGCAAAAAAAACCCCAAACGCAAACCAAACACCAAAGACTAGTTCCAGTTCCAAGTTTACAGGATACAAAACCAAACTCTTCCGTGGTCTTCTTGACTCTCTCCACTTCTACAATCATCATGCTCACCTACCTCTCAGAACACTGTTTTCATTTTATGTCTCTCAGATACAGGCAGGTAATACAGTGTTCCAAATAACACCTCGAAGGTTTTGTACTAGAACTTGGACACTTAGCATTTCCCTCTGGAGTTCTAGAGCTGCACTTGCTTTTTTAATGTAAACACACATTTTCAAATCAGCTTGTAATCTATGGTATATAAATGTTCCACTTTCCTCCAATGTTTCCAATAGATGAGATTCTTGCTTATTCTTTGTATTAATCCTTAAGTATAGCTTGCCTTTTCTATTGCCAATTTTTAAGTTACCTCATTGTTTTTAAAAGCCCTTTGAATACTCCTCAGAATTATTAGCCTTTCTAATTCCTAAACCGGTGAAAGAACAGCAGATTATTATCTTGTGCAAAAGAGCAAACTAATTCTCAATGGCAATCATGCAAAGCAAATTCATCCTTTGAATATGTGCACATTTAAAAAGTACATTAATCTTAAATGAACAATATATGTTTATAAACACTTATAACTATTACTCGAATATGAATGGATTTAATAACAATGCCTCAAAAATTGTTCTGACAACAGTAAGGTACCCTCAACCGTGAGGTGAAGTGTCTCTCCTGTGACAAAAAAACCTGAGTGCAGAGTGTTTGTAACACCTATTGTCCCACTATGAATAAGTGACCAACCAAGGTGTCCTAGATAACATCAGTGTAATTAACAACACAAACCCACATCTCTGGCACCTCTGGGTGCTCTTAACACACCCGTGCATGAAAGCCACCACAGTCAAATCTCAGAAGAAGCTTTTGTTTTACTTATCTTAGTTCTCAGAGATCTCCATTAGAGGCAAATCTCACCAGCAGTTTCTGAACGAACTGAAGTAACAGGAAAAGCATGGTTTTTGTTAAACTGCTACATGCTACAGTGCTCCTGCTTAACTTTACTGTGCTTTATATACAGGTGTATGAGTGAATGAGGAGAACAGTTTATTTCAAATGTGAAATAACTGTGTCAAACAAAAGGGAAAACAGTGTTTATACCTAGAACAGCCTTCACTTCGAAGGAAGTCATCTAATCTGGGTCCATTTCTTCCCAAAGGATCATCAGGAACCATAAATATGTCACCAGCAAAAGTGTACTGGAGTAACCTGCAAAAGAGTTCTTTTAAATAACAAGGTATTACACCCTTGCTGTCCTTCACCTTTGTAGCACGGGACGAATTTCTTTAGAGCAGACGCCACATTAGGAGTCCCTGAAGATTAATTAGTAAACCCAACTGAGATACAACCAGCATTCCCTGTCAAAATAATTCAGTGGGAGCTGTGAACTCTTCCTATTACACTGCAGAACAGGGAGCTTTGCTCTTCTCTTTTTTTTTTTTTTTTTGACAGCAACTGTTTTATGACAAATTTTGCAACGAGACCACAGTGGAATTTTCTAGGTGATTAGAGAAGATTTTTTGGTTGTTCTAACTCCCCTTCCTTGCAAGGATCTTCAATCATGTAGCTCAAATGCCTGTGTTAGCAGAAAGCCACACAACTAGCAAATATAACATTAAATGTTTACAGTTAAGACACAAAGCTTTTTTTCTGGAATCATTTTGGCACAGGTAGAAATCTGCACTGAAAAAAACCAGTTCAGCTGAAATTTGTCTGCCAGGAAAATATTTGGTACAGTGGAATTTCCCCAGAAGTAAAACTAATAGCAGATGTTAACACAAGCTCTTAAAAAACCACAGACTGGAGATGACATGCCAAATATTCTTGTTGAAGTTCTGGAGAACAGAACTTGTTGGGTAGAATTCACTCAGGAAATAATGCAAATGCCTACATGATTAGCCAGCATCAACTCCATGGTCTCCCATCTATCTTGTGAGAACCCAGGGCAAGTTTTTAGTTACTTATTCATTAGACCTACACTAACCCCAGCCACTCTAACAAATGTATCCTCAGGAGATGTCGGGGAGATTGAGGGATTAGTGGGAAATTTCATTAACACAAGATCACACCTTAACAGTAAAATAACCTGATTTAACTGAAAATGAAAAAAAAAAAATCCCAAACATCCAAACCCAACAAACTAACAAAGAAACAAAAAGAAACAAGAAACAAATTCCACAAGATGAAGCAAGGATATTTGATAACTAAGTGAACTCATCTAAACCCAAAGAACAACAATGCAGGGAAATGGCTACATGGATATGCTGCAAGTGTTCATTTTGTTTAGTTAGGCCGATCTGTCTCACTTGAGTGAAGAGTGATTGATTCTGAACAATTAAAAATGACTCTCTACATCCTCACCAGCTATTGTGTCTCCTTGAAAAAAAATGAGCTTTTGAACAAGAGAGGCTGTGAAAGTGGACTGCTCTAACAAGATCCAACACTGACCTTCGGAAGTGACACAGGTGTGCTGTTACACAAGCTCCTGCTCACGTGAGCAATTACAGACATACGTGACAGAATATATGAATAACAGGGATACTACACTACTCAACACATGACTGTAAGGCCATGAATCACCATAGTGAATCATAGAGTACTTTATTTGGATCTACCAGAATTGCATGACAGATTAATAAAAATAGTGAAATCCCACATATAGGTAGAGTACCTACAACTGCAAGGACAGACATCCTTTTAAAATTTCACAGAAACTCAGTAATTACCTTTTTTGAATAATTTCTCTCCAGGCAAATGATTCTGTCACAAATTCTCTGAAGTTATCATTAGTCACAATAACACCTCCAGTTTTAACAGCAAGGTGTAATAAAAACCTGTAAAATTAATTTCAAAGATCACTAAGATAGCTTGTTTTGCTGGAAACAATCCAAAGATCTAGAAAACGAAACATTTCATCATCCAAAAGTAATCTATTTGCATGAAAACAAGCACCTTGATTACTAGGAAATTACTGCTTTTACCCACCTCAAACTTAATGTTTTTGGTAGCATGCATTTATTTAGTGTAGCAGAGTCTTCATGGGAGGTTTTCTTCCCCATTAAAAAAACCAACCAAATGAACTCACACGCAAAACCCTCCAAAACCCATGATCTAAATATTTGCAGAGGTAAATGGCTTGGTTTATGGAACAGTACAGCAATTATTACACAATCCAACACAAACTCATTTTGATACACTTTTTTGCTTAACATTAAAGTCTGTGTTCTGCATGTTAGTTAGTTGCTTGCTCTGTCAACGCTTCTTAAAAACCTTTTTGTTAAATAAATTATGACAAAATGTAACTACTGATTTATTAAGAAAACAAATCACGTTTGCTTTCTTTTACAACCTCTCTAAAAACATGTTTTTTGCCATTTAAAACTATTTTAGCCACGAGATAATGGATGGTGTCCTTTTAAGGCAAAGTGCACGCTCTTAACAAAAGTGCAAGTACATTGTTATAACACTTATTTCCACAGTAATCTCAGCTGTAAATACTGCACTGCCAGAGAACTCCTTATGAAAGGCTGGGCATATATAAAACATTAGCGAAATATTCTGTGTCTTGTTCACTGAAAGATGATCCCCACATTTCAAAGTTGATCTTTGGTGCTCAAATTAACTTGGAAGTTCACTATTGTTACAAATACGCTGCTCCAAACACACAGCAATGTCTGTGTGCCAATGTGGCATCAAGAAGAAAACAGAGCTAAATAGTATCTGATCAGTAGCTGATTTATGCCCCAAGCATAAAAGGCAATTCAGGGACAGAGTGAAGACCAGGAAAACATAAAAACATTACTGGAAGATTAATTTC
Source organism: Dryoscopus gambensis (assembly GCA_013389985.1). NCBI lineage: Eukaryota > Metazoa > Chordata > Aves > Passeriformes > Malaconotidae > Dryoscopus > Dryoscopus gambensis. The sequence goes on along the minus strand of WEIT01018905.1, from coordinate 31,674 downwards.
TTCAGACTGCCTTTTTTTTTTTTTTTTCAATTGCCATGAAAATTTGTAATTCTCTGTGACTTTCTGACTACATAGGAGTGTTTCCTAGAACACTGAAATAATGTAACAGATGTAGAGCTCAGTCTTGAGTTGGATGCACAGCTCTGTCTAGAGAGGTTGCAGAACTAGCTAATAGAACCACTCATGAAATATTAAGCTTTTACAACCATGAGTCAGATTTTAAAAAATACTTTAAAACTATGTATATTCTGTACCTGTCATCATGAGCAGCAATTCTTGCTCCTAAAACCATCCTTGCAGGGGTTAAAGACAATATTCCAACATCCTCGAGTTGTGTTAAGAAATTCTGCTCTGTTAAAACATTTGACAATTAGTCTGAGATATAATTAGCAGAGAAGATGGGCTATTTTTGTACCGATTAAGCTATAGAAATGACATTGATAGCTGAAGAATTGCTCATACTATAAAAATGGGGAAGAAGAGGTCAAAACTAGAAATTAAAGAGCAAACAAAAATTAACCCAAAAAGGCCTCCACCGATGGCACACCTGTTAGTCTAAATAGCATTTCAGGGTCTCTCGTGCTGCGTATGGAAACCCAATTACTCATACTGAGCAGCCAGACTGCTCCTGCTTAACATTTGATGAAGCATTCCTTCTTCATTTATTCTTCACAGAAGTATCCAAAGAAATAGTTACAGTCTGGTTTAATTAAGACAATATTAGGAAATGTCCCTCACCTGTAATGGAAGGGTCGCGTCTCGTTCGCCACTGTGGCACGAATACAGTAATATTTCTGTGGCCACGTTTCCAAAAGTAGTCAACAGCTATTGCAATTCCTCGGCAGGAGAAGAATTTCCTTAGACCATGACTGAGGGTGAAAGAAAAAGAAGGGAGATTAAATTCGCTAGGGTTTTACTACCATGAAAACAATGAAAATGGAACAAAACCTTGCAAAGTGAAGCTGCAAGTCCCACACAGAGCCTCAGGAAAAGCAAAGGCAGATGGGTGCTGTAGGTGAGGAATCTTATAAATGGAAAAGAGCTTCAGTAAAAGAAGAGGACAGATACATCCCTCTGCAACTTTACAGCTCAGTCTCCTTTCAGTTTCTCGGGCACAACAATAATGGAATAATTAGAAGCAGGTTTAGCTTTAAAAAAGAGGTCAATAGTGATGGTTTCTGAACTCTACTGAGTACAGATTAAAACTATAATAATCCAATATTGTGGCAGTTTCAAATACAGTCCTACTACAAACCAGAACACCTTTGGTTCAACTGATTACCAAGGATTACATCTGAGCAGTTCTCTGATAATCTATCAGGACCTCCTCTCCCTTAATTTCCACATTATGAGCTATTGTTCTAAAACAAAATAATGAAATTTCTTGGAAGAAAGATTTTCAAAACTTTGTATTTTAGCATTAATCTTTTCCTTCATTAAAAAATATAAGATGCTCATTATCTGTTTTTACAACTCCCTTAAGTGACTTTCCAGAAAAATCAGCAACTGCCTAAAATGAGGGACACAAAGATTTGAGTTGATGACCTTGTGACACCCTTCCCAACTGGAATTACCCCAATGACCCTATCTGCCTATTTAACACAAGGCACAATTAACTGTCTAACCAGACTCCAGCATTTTCATAGAGGCTACACTAAGACAAAACAAAGTTTTGATTCCCTAGAAAAGACACACTGATCAAGCACTGATGGCATGACCAGCCAAAGCATTTCTTGCAAAACAGTGTATAATCTATGTTTTGAATTAGATGTCAAATCACTACAAAGTACTTAAAACAATGAGCAAGTGGTATTTCTTTTTTAAACCAGTCTCCCAGCGAACATGCAAGTGCATATTATAACCCTAACAGTAAGCCCTGTTAGTTTTGAACAGAATCTTATCTTTAAGCCCTAGTTTAACATACCAAGAAGTCTTCCCAACATAATGGTCTTTAAAAGATTTCCATGGAAATATTTTACAGTGAAACTCAGCCTTTAGTAGCATTCATTTATCCTTTTGCAGTTTTGTAAATTCTTTTAAAAATGTTTATCAAAATTTAAATCTATTAAGGTTCTCTGAATCTGGAGAGAAATTCTTTATGTAGAAAGGTAGAAAAATGAGTAAGCCACATCTGAAATATAAAAGGCAAAAAAATCTGACTTATTAACAGAATTTCTGGAGGAAAAAAAAATACTATGCCACACTTGCCCTTAATAAAATTAAGTATTCTTGGTGTCAAGAATGGTCAAATAAAGGAATGCAATTTTCATAGAAGAGTTACTCTTTGTAAACTTTCTGGGACATAAACTCGAAATGCAGTCATCATCCCACTAATTTAAGTTAGGTATCCTATTCATTAAATTGGAAAACTTTTAAATATTTTCAATGAATTAATGGTTTTCAACTGGACTTCAGGAAATGCACAGGTCTTGACATTTATGTTAAAATTTATGCCTTCTCTGCTTGTCCATTGTCCTGTTTCAGAGCTCTAAACTGGCTGAACTACACAGTGCACTGTTTTTTAAGTGTTTTGAAGCTTAGAAAAGCAGCTCTTGATTTGTCCTGAATGATCAAAAAATCCTGCTCTGCTACAAATTAAAAAGCATGCAAATAGAAGCAACTTAACTTTATTGAATAACACGTAGAATTAATGTAAGCTATAATAAGAATAAATATGTCACTGCTAAACTAAGAGAACTACAAAATGCTTTGACTGAATTAGATAAACACCTGAAGGGACAGCAAGTCACCACAGCAATATTGCAAGATATCCATCTCAAAGACTGCATCTGTTCTCCAAATGCCATTGCAAATGCTGGCTTTGTCTGTCCCAGTTCTTTAAAATCCTGTGAAGGCCCTACAAAGGTATTTCCTAAATTAAACAAAAGATGATCAGAAGCAGCAAAAAGCGGCAAAATAGCAGGTTGCCTTCTGGGACATGTAACATTTTCCCTTTAGTTTGTAACTAAAGTAAATACTGTCACAAATGAGTGGTTTGGCTGCTAAAAGAAACACCATCAAAGGTATTGCCAAAGGCAAGGGTTGACATGAATTTGTGAAAATACAGCTTCACAGAGTTCAGTGGCAACATTCACTCTTGTGAACTTGTGAAGAATAAATTCATTATTTACTGCACAGGTTAAAGCATACAAAGATCAAATGACAATCAATTTGGAATGATTTACACAGAAGCCAGGAATGCAGAAGGGGGTGAGGGTGCAAAACATATGGATGCAAAGATAAGGGTGCAAAAGGGTTTAGCAGCATTTAATCATCGAGTACCTTAACAGAGGTTGCAAAGCATATGGATGCAAAGATAAGGGTGCAAAAGGGTTTAGCAGCACTTAATCATCGAGTACTTTAAAAAAGCAATTCCACAGGGTTCACTATAGTTATAACAATGACTTAACTGTAGATTTGAAGCAGTAACATTCATACCACGATCAATTCACGCACACGGGTACACGATGTAAACAGCTAATTCTCTGCGCCTAAAGGTACCCTCAAAAAATTCCACTCAGCATCAGTGAAATGCTCACACCAAGTTCCCTTGCAGTTCCCAACAGGCAAGGGTCACACCTCAGGAAGCGTGGAGAGCTTTGCCATCAGGAACAGTCCTTCGGAATATCACAAAGGTGAGGATTTGTGAGCTCTGAGCAGTGTCCCACTCGAGCGAGGTGCTGGCACAGCTGCTGAGCCCCAGGAGAGCTCAAAGGGTCTCACTCAGGACAGGTATTTATAGGGCCGCAGGATGACTGACTTTGGCCAGCAGTTAAGTTCTCCCCTGGCCATAACCGAACTCGGCAACTCCTGGGCTTTGCTCCCCAAAGTGCAGGAACAGTGGTGCCCAGCCCCTTGGGCTATGCTTCAGGTAAATCATTTACCAGGGCTTCAAAGGATTATTGCTTATCCTTTGTTTCCCACCTTGTTTGGGCAGCTGATGTTTCTGATTGGATGCACCAACACAAGTACATATCATTTACACACTATTCTAGCAAGATAATTCCGTTCAATCATTCATTCTGAGTTTCTTCCACATTTTAATACAATTTAAATTACCCAACAACTGGATATTGCAGTCTGCCTGCAAAGGCCTGTTTTCAGCATACAAAACCAGGTAATTTTTAAAAATACTTGTTAGGAGCTAGGGTACACTCTGGGCTTTTTCTCATTCCACAAGCACGCTGAGACAATGTGGTAACAGATCAATGTGCTGCACATGTCAAAAGAAAAGATTCTATGGCTTTTGCAGTTTTCCAGACTTAAGACACCAGGCAAGCAATGATCCAGAAAACCACACAGCATTAGTCTAAGCATGTGGGTGATGCATTAAGACCCAAACTCCCATCAAAAAACCAAACCCCACACAACTCAGGGGTCAAAAGAACCCTGAACCAGCATAGGCATGGAAGCAGTTCTCAAGGTATTGAGAAGAAAAACTGAGTACAATTCAAAGCAATTTTGCAAACAAATCTTCACTTTATAAAATGCAAGAAAATAATGAGGGTTTATTTAGCCAGAGGGAAGCTCCAGAATACCCACATAATGAAACCAACAGCCCCCCAGGCATTGATTATTTAGTAGGACATTTGAATATCTTGATGGTTCTGCTATTTTAAGGCAGCTCTGTCCTTTATGTTTCATAACCAGTTTTCATTTGGTTGAGTAGAAGGCACGAGGTGTTATATAACCTTTTGGGGGACTGTATGTCAATAGCACCCAGCTACTATGCCCTGCTCCAACACGGGGTGTGTGCAGGGCAACCCACTGGGGTGCATGAAGGAAATATTAGAATCTCAGTGATGCACATATATAGTTGGTAAATATACATATACATTTGCAAAAAATAACAGGATCCAAGCACTAATGTGCAATGCTGTTAGAGGAAAGATATGTCACAGCCAGATGAGAACCTGCACTTTAAAACTACAAGATGTTAAGAGCACAAAAAACCCCCAAACCCCTGAAGCTGACAGTAAGTTAACCTCTTTGTTAGGCACTGGCAAAGCAAATTAAACTTCATGCATAACACTGATTGCAATAGAGCAAAGCTTGCCCTGAGATTACTTCTGACTGAAGCGTTACACTCAGCTGAACACTGGTGATTCAAATCAGGTTACTCTGAAATGGCACAACTGTAAGTACATGCACACCAAAAACCTAGCTCCAAAAACTTTACACATGCCACTGCAACCTCTTAGCTCCCATTTCATCTGAAAGTTCATTGAACTGTTACTAAAGAGACAGCTGAAAAGAACAATACTTACGAAATTGCAACATTGCTTCCATCAATAATTATATGTTTTAAATATGGTTTTCCAGGTTCATTTATCAACTCCAGTCTGTATGGCTTCTTCAGAGAGTCCAAAAATCTCTGAACTCCAGTAACTGAATGATCTGGATGTGGTCCCACAGTCTCTCTATCCGGATTTGAAGGATGTTTTTGTGAAGACAGTAACCGGTCTGGGACAGGACTGTTACAATGTGAGGTTTGGGGAAGGCGTTGGTGGAGAGGCCTCGCTTGAGGCGAGCTGCAGGGTCCCAGCTGCTCCTCAGAACCAGGGTGGCTGCTCTGTACAGCTGAGGGCCCTGCAGATTTTTGCTGAAATGCAGTTTTACTCTTACTTGAGATACACTGCACATCCGAGCTCCCTCTGGCTACAAAGTCAACATCTTTTAGAGCTGCAGCTTGCACAGTGCTGGAAGTTCCCCCGCCATCAGTTTCTATATTGCTTGACCTTGAGTTGTGATTCTTACCAGGACCATAAACATCTCTCTGTTTATAGCATAGAACTGAATTTTTGCTGGGAGGGGAAGCAGATTTGCATACCAATCTATGTATTTTATCTTCTGCACCAACTTGCGTGTCTGGAGCACCTCTTATTTTGTGATATTCATTTTTTGTCTCCTTTGAAGTATGACTGGATTTAAGTGGACTTTTATTCCTAGAAATGCCTCTGTCTTCTAGCTTTTGTGAATTATTTACATTATTTCCTAAAGGAAGATTGACAGTTATAGGCTTTTGAGATGACTGTTCATGTTCTTTTTTAAACTTTAAATTTTCCTTTTCAATTTCTTCTAGCAATATTAGTGGTTCCACAGATTGTCCTAGGATACCAATAACTTTTTCTACAATATTTTGGGAATATCCCATTGTTCTGAAAAAGTTCACAAGAATCTTATATTCCATTTCCTCAGTGAGAGCATCACCTTCTTTAAGGCAGTACGTAGAACCATCTGATTCACTGCAGCTATCCAAAACCAGATCAATAACTGCATCAGTGTCTGAAGGATTCTTGTGTAAGGCAGATTTCACTTGCTGATCATTTTCCAAAGAGAAATGTTTTTTAGGGAGCCTTTCCTCCTCATCAGAGGACCTCCTTTTACATGAGTGCCTCTCTTTAAAGGCCACTGCCTCTAACGGAGGGTCCTTTATGGGAACAAACCTTGTTTCAGGAGCATCAGAAAAGACAGTGTCCATTTGCTTTGTAAGCTCAGTGACAGGCGTGCCAGCACTGCTTCTTGCTTCCTCCCCATTTGCATTTCCATCTCTGTTTGCAGAAACAACTTTGGAGGTGCTGCTCTGTCCAAGCTCTCGTGGGCTTTCAGAACCCGTGAGATCTATGATACCACTCTCCCCATCAGAAACATCAGTTTGGGTGAGAGCTAAGAGTTCTCTTTTTAGTGCACTAGGCAAAATCAGTAAATCCATTGTATACTTATCTGCATGTGCTTCCACAAATTGTCTGAACTGCTTTTTGATCTCTGATTCATTGTCATTTAATAAGCTTTCATTACTCTCAAAAAGCTTCACAAACTGTTGCACATGACTTTGAGCCATAACAACAGCTTCTGCACCCCCCTTAATACTGAGCAAGCCCATTTCCAGCACTGTTACATCCGCACAGGTATCCTGAATCAGACTGTTGAGAAACAGGCTCTGGGCACCAACAAAGATACAGTGCATGTCCTTTGGGTAGTACTCCTTTTCTTCTAGTTCAGGCTCACACAGTCCCTTGATGTACTCCTAAGAGGAGAAAGAGAGCAAAGTGAATAGTTGTGAAAACATAAAGTACCCAGTTAGTTTTCTTTAGGTCAGTAATGGACAGGTTAGAAAATAAAGTAATCTTAGCATAACGAATGTGAGAAAGCAAACACTGCCAGTAAACAAGACAAGAGAAATAAACCACCAATACATAAAATGATTTTTAAATAGATGTCATAGAAGCCTCTCTTTTATATCCTCTTGTTTATACTTGATAGCAACAGGTTACTTAATTTTTAGATCAAGCCGTTTAAAAGATCAGACCATCATGAGAGATTTATTTTCCCATTCCCATTCTTTGGTCAAAGAGGACTCTTCATGAACAAATGCCTTTCACCAGAATTCTACCTAGTCCATAAACCTGAACTTCTAAAAACAATTTCTAAAGTACATTTCCTAAGGCTTATCACACCAGCAGCCATCCTATATTTTTGTTACTGCCTGAGAAAACTCCAGGCTCCAGATACTTTTGTGTTCCTGAAGTTCAGGTATTCACAAATATTAAAAAAAAAAAAAAAAAATTAAAAATCCCAATGTTATTTCTGCTACCTTCAAGTTACTACAGGTAAATTCACTATACTACCTTGTTTTATATGTGTCAAGAGCTCAAAACTCTGTCAATACAGTATACTATTTATTCTTTGAGATAGCATTATTTTTCCCAAACGGCCTCTTTTGGTCCTTAAAATTCTTTAATATAGTGAAACCAGCTTCTAAGCTGCAGTCATTGTATTTGCAGAATCCCAAGTGTACCACATTTTATTATCGATATTTACTCTCAAACATTAAACTTCCTTTAAATGGAACTGAGAACCAACACAAGGTAATGAATAACGTAATGCCACTTCCTATCACCTCTTGAGTTACATCATCGAGAGTATCAGGGCAGGCTGCCTCAGGAGCATATCAGCACAAACTGCTTCCGCAGCAAAACCCACAGGGTTACTCTCCACGCCTTAGTCATCATATGACTGCTTTTGCAGGGCAACAAGATAACAACATAATTGGTGAAGAGGATGCTCTGAAAATCCAGAACTTTTTCTTTAACTAAGCAGCACTGGACAACATACACATTACATCTGACTGATGAATTAACAAATTGTTATCACCAAACCTTTCAAAGGGAGACAAAGATGACTGTTCAACTGTTCATACTTTCTAGTCAGTAATGCTCCCAGACAGTGTCTGAAAACTGTTCTACCTATAAATCAGGTTTCTCATACCCTTTAAAGTATTAGGAGTAGAAAACATTTTTTATCTTGTTATGAAAAGCAGCAATTAGAAAACTGAAATCTTGTGCTATTTACTTCTTGTGCTTTAGTTTCCTGGAAAAAAAGGAAGTTGCACTGCAGATGCCTGGACAAGAAGAATAGCTACCTGTAACAGTTTCTGGATTCTCCAAGCCCAGGCAAATTGGTTTGGAGAAAATTTCAGAGTCAGACAATTAAAACCCCTATATATTCATAGTATTTTCCTTACAACTCATTGCAAGGAAGCGCATTACATATTACGGAACACGTGCATTACACAGTTAGGGAATCATGTTTTGAAAGCGGGCTGCCAAGTCTAAAACCAGTCACAAACCACATGCTCAGGATCCCCACCACCATCCAAGCGTACTTAAACAAACAGACCGACACACGCCCACATATCGAGATTTTGGGTTTGAAAGGGACCTTCAGCCTCGCTACTGCTCACACCAAAATTCTCATCACATGATTCAAACAGTTGTACTTGCCAGGTTCACTATGACTAATATGAATTTCAGCATTACTGCTGAGAAACTCCCCCCCCAAGGTTAGTTGTGCAAGACATTTAACATGTGCGAAGATACTTCACAGCAACTGTTGTTCCCTCTGAGACACAACCCGCATAGACGGTTTCCTTAACGCGTTAGAGTTGGGTTAAAAAGAGAACCATCTGATCCAGACCGGTGAAGTTGTTCAGGTCTGACAACTTTTACATGAAGGAAATACAAGCTGCATTAAGCTTTAGTGAGAGCTTCGCTAATGAGCTACCAAATGCCACGGAATAAGCTAAGTCTGTAAGGCAAAACATGGCAACGCCCAATCAACTCCGATAAATTTCTTGACTTGGGGAGGAAGAAGGAAAGCGAAACATTTTAATCTCGCTTTAAACCAAAACTCGGCCCATCGTCACCGGTGCTACCCCTCAGCTGCGGGCTAGACTATTTCATAACGCGGTGCCCGTGAACTTTGCACTTCTCAGCTGAGTTGTTTCGCTTTATTCCCTACGCTTATGTCAACACGGCCGGAGACTCCCTGGCACCGGGCACACACCCACCTGCCAAGGCAGCGCCGCTTGTGTTTCCTCCTGGGGCACCAGGCTTTCCCCCACCCTTTCTTCCCCCAGCCCGGGGCCCCGGCCGTGCCCGGCCGGCGGGGCCCCTCCGCACGCAAACCGCGG
>WEIT01018905.1:2100-21745 GCA_013389985.1 Dryoscopus gambensis | reverse complement strand
CCGTGCCCCCCGTGCCCCCCGTGCCCAGGCAGCGCCGGCCCGCAGCACGCGGCTCTGCATTGCGCCCACGCACTTCTGCAGTGTCTCCGGGCGGGAGCCTGCACACCGCCTCTGGGCAATGTGCTTCAGTGCGCAGTCACTGCACAGGAAAGAAATTCTTCCTCGTATTCAGGTGGAACTTCCTGTGCATCAGTTTCACCACCGAGCAGAGCCTTGTCCATCCTCTTGGCACCCCCTCTTTAGATATTTATACACATTAATGAGGTCCCCACTCAGTCGTCTCTTCTCGAGGCGGAACAGGCCCAGCTCCCTCAGCTTTTCCTCATAGGAGAGATGCTCCAGTCCCTCGATCACCTTTGTCACCCTCCGCAGGACCCGCTCCAGGAGCAGCCTTCTCCGGGAGCTCCCGTCTCCGGTGCCGAGGAGCCCGGAACTGCACAGACCGCTCCAGACGCGGCCTCCCGGCCCCGCCTCCCGGTCGTTCTCCGCCCCTCGGTTGCCGCATCCGTGTCTGTGTGTCCCGGCAGGGAGGGAGGATCCGAGCGCTCCCCGCAGCCCTTGTCGCCCTTATCGCCCGGCACAGCCTCACGGAGCGGCCGCTCCCCGCCCCGCGGCCAAAGCCAGAGGCTCCCGCCCGCCTGGCGGGGAAACCTTGGTTTAAGATACTCTTGGCACAGCCAGCTCTGGTATTGTCTTCTTGGATTTCATTTAAAAAGAAATGCAAGCTTTATCCCTTCTGATGGCAGGGGACAGAAGTGTAGCTCCCATCCCCAAATCTTTAGCTCTGACAGCTCGGAAAATATAGAGGGCAGATTTTTACTTAACGCCCGCCCCCTCTCCCCCAAGTCCCCAAACGGTTAAAGAGACGTGAAGGATAAGATTAGTTCTTAAAAAGTATCTCTGGGACTGCTGTTGACTTTTGAGTGCCTGGAGCTGACAATACGGACCAGCTGTTGCACAAAGACGTAAATTCCTCCTTTCATACCATCCCAGACACGGGTTAGTACCTTCCAAGTTCACTTTGGAACTATGTGATTCCAGTTTGTTTTGGCCATCTCTTTAGCATCACTGTGAAGTTAAGATTTTAGCAGCTGTTCATTAAATACAGCCTCCAAAGGGAGGACAGATATTTTATTGTTGTGCATCTAAATGTACATATATCGTTTTAGTCTACTTGTAAGTTACACCTGGAAAGGCTTAATACAAAAATATGAAATATCATTTTTATAAAGCCACTTGTATCCCTGACTAGAACTTTTTAACCAAATGACAGTTTGCAGTTCTTAGCCCATAGGAAAATCCCGCTAAAAGCTTATGTCCAGGTATTGCTATATACACTTTCCTATCTGAATTTGAAGTTATTCTTTGAGCCAAATAAAATATTTGTCTGTGGTAGTGGTAAAATGTAAAAAAAACATTACACCTGTGTACACAGGCTGCATTTACACACAAACACTCATTGTACACATGGCAGGGTTTTGACAGCGAGTGTCATATTCAAGAAAGATACTTCCCTGAAGTACTTTCCTGAGGATAATTTTTTCCTGTTTTTGTTGTTTAGACATTTGCATTTTGCTTTACCATTGAATTATCCTTCAAGGTTCAAACATAAGAATGTAATCTAACATTTAGCGAGGCAATTTCTGGGGTTACTGGTGCCATCCACTGTTAAAATGCAGCCACTGCAGCCAATGTTGTTTTTAGTTATTACTACTTACAAACGACACGGTAAGCAAGGAACTTTATAATAAAAATGAAATTACTAGCATTTTGAGACACAAGGTAGCATTAAAAAGCTGAAAGAAAATTGACTTCTACCAGATCAACATAGCCTTTCGGAATAGCTCATATGAAAGAAGGCTTAATGACTTCTAAATGATGTGGGTAATGCTTGGTGCTGTGGATATTTTCTTGTCTGTTTTTCCATGCTGCATGTTATAAAACATGGTTTCACTGCTGAATTTATTGTAATATGTATAATTCTATATATATTCTTGATAAATCTGTATTCAAATGCATTATAATGGTCTGAGGCTGCTCTCAGGGAGGTCACTGTGAGTGTGGGCAGTTGTGGTTCTGTGACACACCCCGCTGAGGTTAGGTAGTACCTCACATTGTAACATTCAAGACAAACTAAATCCCTTTTGAAGTGGAAAAAAAGATGCTATTGAACAGGTTTACTAATGATTATATACATGGGACAATTATTAAAACAAGTTGAAACTTTCTTCCTGCATTGTAGTGATGCAGACTAGAAAAAATAAAGTATTTTTAACTTTTTTTTTTTTGTTTTGGAACTGCAGCCTGAACTTAATCTTCCTCATACCTAGAAGAAATTTGGAGCCACTTGCCATAAGCACAAATGCAGGTGTACAAACCCCAAATGGGAGCTAGGCTGAGAACACTGGAAATTCTCTGGCATCTTACAATAGGCTGCTTACAAAGTGGATTTGTCAGGGAAGAATGATTTTGTTTTTCTCCTATGGGTGTTTGCAGTAAAATATCCAAAATGACAGGCTCGGTTTAGTTGGAGGGGAAATCTTACTTTCCTGGATCTTTGGTTGCATCTTGTAAGCTTATTTTAGAGATGGAAAAGTGCAATGTTTTGCTGGTAGCAGTCAAAGGAATTTGACACACCCAGTGCCTGGTCTTGCTTTTCTACTTGGCACACCAGTGGGATATATTAGAGATTTCCCTGAATGTGAGTTGTTGCCAAGTTCATTATTTGTATTACTGTTGGGGAAATACTGTAATGGTAATGTGTAAATAGGCATGGGGCTTTTTCTCATGTTTCACAATAGCTTGCTTCAGCTGCCTTGTGCAACTTCTTGCTCTTTGTTAGAATTTCTGCAATTGAAAATTGGTTGTGTGAACTATTTTATGAAACTGGGCCTTCCTGAATTTGGACTTGAGCTGCATACTTGAAACAGGAGCTGTGCTGGTTGAAATGACATGGAAACCAAATTTTCAAACTGTCTTTCAGACCCGTGCTGGGTAAATGAACTATGGAGTCTGTGATAATGCACTTTATGCATGGTGCTCTGATCCTCAATATTATGGTCTTCAGTGGGGTTATTTGCATACATAAATTTAAATAGTTGTTTGATTGTTTGCAGGATGTGGACTTAAAATACTAGGGTATAGAAAGTATCCTGCATTAATATGAATAGCAAAAACTTTAGTTTGCAGTCATAACACAAATAATAGCATATTCGAAGAGTGATACCTCAAATAAATTCTATGTATTTCCGAATAGATATAATATGACTAGAGCTCACAAGTCTTGTGTGTAATATAGTCCTAAAACTTAAGACAACCTCAAATTCTCATTAGGAAATTCTGCTATAATTTTTAACTAAATTTTTTTTGTTGTTTTTGTTGTTTACAGAACTACAGAGAGAAAAAGCCAAAAATGGTTTGAAAACGAAATTATTTAAAATGCTTTATAGAGACAAATTTCTGCATCTTGTTCAAGTCTCCAGTTATGCTGTGACAGACATGCTTGAAGCCCTGGTGACTAAGTAGGTGATTAAGAAGGTTTCCCTTTTGGAGAATTTGTTGCAATGCTGACATCTTAATGAACCTATAGATCACGAGCTTTAGTACCAAGAGGCAAACTTTTTGAAAATGATCCAAGGTATAGGTTCTGTAATTAGTAGTTTCTATAACTGAAACTTAGTTTGTCCCTAATTTTAGAATGAATTACTTTGCTTAATTCCAATTTCCTTTCAAAATAACCTGTTGTAAATAATTGAGTCTTTATGAAAGGAAGAAAAGACAAAAGCACTGCAATTACAAATACATCAACTGTTGAGAGTGGGTAGTATTTTCTTCTCAAGTAATGGACTCTGCATTTCGTTTTTGAGGCTTTTTGAGTGTGTTGGCCCAGGTTTCTTAATTAGTTACAAAAAGCTTCAGGTGTATTGGCAAAGGCTGTTATTTAGCCTGGGAAATGTTCCAGGAGACAGTTTTGTGGTTTTTTTTTTCTAATGTAAATATTTAGCTGTGTTATTACCAGTAATTTTAAAGGTTCCACACTGTGTGACTACTGTGTATTTAAACATTGCAGCTTCACTTGGATGACTGACAACACAAATGATAACCTAAGAGTATAATCTTTATTGTGAGAAGGGATGGAACACTACTGAATTGCTTGCAGAAATGACAAGTGGTATCTGAAGGGGTGTCAGCACCATGCAGCTGGCTCTGAGGAATGCAGAAATGCTCCAAAAAGTGAGCCATGCTCACTCTAAGTGAGTGCCACTCTAAGTTAGTTTAAAATAGAGTACTTCATCAAAGTTTCTGCAGCTGCAAAAATTAAAGCAGTATTCTTGCAAATCTTGCTAAAATCGAGGGATTTCACAAAGCTCTTTCGGGTAATTTTTTATAGGTTATCAAAAGTTAGGCTCAGACACTTGAGCATCATTAAGGTTTTATGACTCTTGCAGCCAAGTGTTTGTTTTTTTTAAATTTTCATAAACATTTTGCTACTATTCTGACTGCAGGAATTTAATTTTTTTTTTCCTGTCAAGCACTAGGTATGGTTAATTGCTGAGCAATGTTCTTGTATGTGCTGTACCTGTTAGGTAGCTGACTGCTAACAGAATAGGACCTTACAGCTGATTTGTCTGTTCTGGGAGGTTCAGTTCAGTTTCAGAGTGGGTGGGAAGTGGCACCAGTAGCTGAAAGGTACAAGGGGTGCAGTGAGCTCTGAAGATGTGCTTACAACGGCTTTTTAATGCTTTCAAAAGATGCAGCCTGTAATAAACCTTTCAGTAGGTGATTTGCTTTTTGTTTTTCACTTTATATTTGTGCAAAGCAGGATGAGAATATGTGTAAAAATGTCTATGTCTGAATGATGTCAGTTTGCAGAGAACTTGCACAAAATCTAACTGTTACAAGGTTAAGACCAAGATAAATTTATATTCCTCGGAATGTATGGTCCTGTTGACTTCAGTTCGACTGCTGAGCAGACTAAATGCTGATTTACTTCAGTGAGGTCTTCCAGAATCTGGTCCTAAATTTTAGTATTATTTTAGTATTTTATTTTAGTCTGAATTTTAGTATTATATTAATGTCTGAAAAAATAAGGTAATATTTGGTTTGTGTTTTCTTACATAGAACAATATTTTTTTCTTCAATTAAAGATGAGAGTTCCCTCTGAATACACCATGTTTTTTAAACTTCTGTGTAGGGACAGTAAGCTGGGCCAGACTTTCTGTACAATACAATGATTTCTACACAATCAAAGACTGTGAAGATGTTTTTGGTATATTTACACTGTAACTGATCCTCTCTTGAGAGGTATATGAAAATATTGCAGTCAAAAATTGGACTCACAGACTTTCTGTGAGAATAAGGCTTAATAAAATTCTACTAAAATCAGTGGAATTATTCATCAGCTGATGTAAATCAGAATGTTTGCAACAATTTCAATAAAATTTTAGTTACACCAACTGGCCATGCTAGGCTTGTGTAATAGTGGTGAAAAAAGCAAATTAGGCTGACTTTCTTTACATAAAGCACAATGATGCATTTACATTTGATTCCAGTGTATTTTACTGCATGTCTCAGAGCAAAGGCAGTTCAGTTAAATATCAGTGGAGGGCTTTTTCTAGACAGAGACCTCTGGAAATTGCTTCAACCCTTTCACATTTAGAAAGCATATTTAGAGAAATGGGATGCCTCCATTTATATGCTTGGTTTCACAGTGGTAGAAAAATAGTAAAATGTTTTCAGGATGATACCACCCCATTTCAGCTTATTTCACTACAAGTAATAGAAATCAACTCCAAATTTTATTGTGGAGTCCTACATCAATATCATAAGAAAAATAAGTTTGAAGTAATTTGCTTTATATGACTGATAAAATTTTTCAAACTTCTGTCAATCATGTTATCCACTGTTTCATACTGCTGTTCTGTCAGTCTCCACTCTTCTCCAGACTATTAAATCCTTAAGCAACACACTTCCATCATGCATGTAGAAATACATGTAAGTCAGGACTATCCTCAATTGCTTTTGAGCTGCATTTGAGCACAGTTAAATGCAATTTTGCCTTGAAAATAAGATGTAATTATTCAGATTCCTTCCCTGGACAATGCCTACTCTTGACTGGTTTAAAATCATCTCCTTTGACCTAGAACATTATATATTTATTTAAATCTATTTCTAAGTTCAGTTAATCCATAGAGATTTGTATTGGGTGAGCATTTTAGAGGAGCATAGCTGTGCTGCAAACCTGAACCAGTGTTAATGAGGCAGTACTGTGAGGGCCAAACTTCCTGCTAGAAACCATCATCAGTAAAAAAGAAAAAAAAAATGCTGGGGTGGAATCTGATTTCTTAACTTATTTGAAGATATGCTCTTGGGAAAACACGATACATATCTTTATGATGTGCAGTCTTACAAGTTTGAATAGAATTTATATTTTGCTAAACCTCATCACTGAGCCCGTCTTGGGTCCAGTTAATTTTGAAACAGTAAACCATCATGAACGTTTTCTCCTCTTACTGATGAGTTGTAAAGTTACCATAAATGAGCAGAAATGGTTCTAACCAAATGTTTCCCAAAATACAGGTGCTGCAATTACAATTTTTTATGGTCTGACAATGAACGAGAACATTTTTCGTTTCTCACCCTCTACTGCAGAGGCATCCTCATAAGAATCAGGTAAAAGTGTTCCTCGTATCAGTGTTTAATTGTGCTTTGAGCTGAAAATGACCAGTGTAAGTTCACAGTAGTATTGTCTGAATAACATCAGAACACATGGTAAGATTTGTGATAAAATAGGACTTTGTAATAAAAAAACATGCCTGTCCATGTCAGCTCATTAACTGTAGTTACTGATTTAATTTTGGTTATTTTTGTGGCATAAGAACTTGTGAACTGCAGCCATTTCACTCTGCAAGCCTTGAACAAAGGTAGGTGATAGCAGTTTTAAGATTTGATATGTTTAAGAATTGTCACAAGGGTGCTGAAGGTTGGATCAAAGGCAACAAGGTACCCAATACATATTTACATAGTTTACTTTGAAATAGAGGAGTTCAGCATGTCCAATGTCTTTAAGAATTTGGGGGTTATTTTTCACTTACACTGGTGGAAATCAAGAGTTAACAGTATTGATATCGTTGGGTCTATTGTGCCTTTAAAGCAGAACAAATGAGACACCGGTAAAAGCTCTTCAGTATTTGAGTTCTCTTTCCCTGAAAATATTTCAAACAATAACCTTGTTGCTTTATCTGCCCATCAAGAAATCCATTACAACAGTGTCAGCGATACCAGAACCATAAAACTGGGTTAGGAATTGAGCTGTGGTCTTCCACAACTCCAAGGCATGGTATGGGCTTTGTTAGCTTTTAATGAATTGTGTCAAATTGCTACCAGGCAGCAAACACAATCCTATCAACTTTGCTGTTTGAAAAATATCACTGCTACATAGAAGTTATTACTTGAAATTTGATGTAATCAGAAATGCATGAAGGAAAAAAAAAATTGAATTGAATCTTCATACTTTCTTCACGAAAATGTGTAACTCCTGAGAAATTTAGATTCTATCTTCTCTCTAGCTGCTTGTGTTCCTGAGAGTTTCCTCTACCAGGAAAGGCCCTTCATATATTTTAATTAAAGTCCGAAGAAGAAATAAATTGTCCTTGGCATATGTCATGCTAATGAGCACTGGTTAGTTTGAAAATACATGTTCATTGGTTTTACATGATAATTCCCTTTGAACCAAAATATTGTGTTTATACAGAAACATTTTCTGGGAGCAGTAGGGGGCATCATTTCCCTTTTGTAATTCTTCAGAGACATTAACCTCGTGCATTATGTGTGCAAACAGAATTTTCGTTTTGTTTATGGCATTAATCCTGAGGTTAAGGTTGGCCTGTGGTGAGCAATAATAAGTTTAACCTTTGACTTTGTGCAATCAGATGTAATTTATTATTTTTAGACTCTTCGTAAGTGCCACTGCCCTCACTTCTGCTTAAAATAAATTGAGACAAGTGAGCATTTGATATTAGTGATCTTTACATGCAAGACATAAATCTAATTTACTTATTGTTTGAGCTTAGTTCTTTAGCCTCTGATTGTGTCTTTTAAACAGTGTAAACATTTTTTGTTTGTGTGATTTATTAGTCAATTTTTGTAATTCATAGAATCTTTGGTCTTACACATAGATTTCAAACCAGTAAACATAAATCCTGGAATGTCTAAATGCATAGAAACTTTATGAAATGTGGAAACAAAGCAAGCAAGCTATTAATATGCATAATATTTACTTGCAAAGTAAGTGAGATCATTTTCAAGGCAATTTAAAGATGATTAAACAACTAGCAGCCTGTAAATAAAGTGCTTTTGTAGCCATTGCTTTCACTTATAATGTATATGTTATTTATAATTTTTTTAATGGTAAGTGAAACATTTTAATTTTTTTTCTTTTTTTAAAGAACACTGCTCTTTAATTTGCATTGCATGTTTGAGTTGCCTTTTGGTTTGTAAGTGAAGAACAAATTTATAGCAAGTTTGCTACTCACCATGCTCTTCAAGCAAGAAAGACAAATATACTTTTTAATTGTATATACGATGAGAACTTTCTCTTTTTCTCCATGTTGAGAAAGTGCTGACTTATCATATATTTTTGGGTGGGGTGTGAGGTATATGCTGATTTCATAAATGATTTGGTTTAGGATTATTCAGGTAGAATGATTCAGGCTCATGACACCTAGTAAGACCAGAACATTAAATCTCTCCCTCATCTAGGCTTTATATTTTGATATTGAGACCTGTGTTTATCGTAGCAATGATCATATAAAAATATTTATCAGTATATATGGAGCATGTACAAGTTAAAGGGCAGAAAATCCTGAATAGAAATAAAAGGTATGTAATGCTATTTTGGAAGAGTGCCGATGTTTGGTAGGATTCTAAAATAGTTTTTTCAGTCTGGATTTAATACTTTTGAATGAAAAAAAGGAAGTTAAACCACTTAGTTGAAGAAGCTCAAACTATTTATACACCATTTCCATGAAAGCTTATATAGAAAGTATGTGTATAATTGCATCATTTGCATGGCAGGACTGCCCATGATCACTTTATTTGGTCTTCAAAGCACCAAGGGTTAGTTTGGTGGTAGTTTCAGTCCTGCTCCTAAATTTAAATGTTTGACAACTGAAGAGACTGCTAGTGTCTGTAATATGTGCTGGTATTTGAATTTTCACCAGTTTTTTTGATATAAGTTGTCTTTTGGCTGAGCTTACTCACAGTGAAAGAGCACTGAGTGAATCAGCTCAGCTCCTGCTGGCTTGTTACAGGTAAGAGATGTGCAGAATATTATGACTCCAACAGTAACAGCTGTATCTCGTGACACACAATAGACAGTGATGGATTGTCAGAGTAATTAGATTCCTTACAATCTTAGAAGAGTAATTTTGAAGATCTTCCTGCAGCATGATTTTCACAGATATAGTTTGTAATTTCCCTTAAGTTTTAATTATTTTAGATAATGAACATGTAACAGTAAGAATTGAAGAACCATCATTTATGCTAGTTTCATACACTGCAGCTTTGTTGAGTAGAATGTGCTTAAATGTGAGTTGAGGAGGAAGAAATTATTCTAGTGACACAGAAAAAGGAAAGAAGAAAGGAAGTGCTTTTTTTTCAAATGTCACACATATGACATTTAAAAAAGACAATTTATTTTTTAATAGCTGGGCTTGTATTTGAGAACACAAAAGCTGTGTGAGAACTGAAGGGTGTGCTCCTTGTTGGTGAACCAATAAAATGTACTGCACTAAGCTGTTAAGCTGTTATTCATACTGTAACACACCATACCAAATATTTGCAATAGATACAAAATTCTAAGATTGGTAATCTTCCTCACATGGTTAGAGCATCAAGGGATGGTAACTTCCACTTGCAGCAAAAGTGTATTCTTCAGCTAATGACAATAAACTGTCACTTTGGATTTTGATCAGTTGTTAGATTATGAAGAGGATCTCTTTTTGTGCAGCAACTATTTCCCCCAGAATTTCAAATATCTGATGTTGTTATCAGAACTGTTGTGTTTGGAAATTCCAATCTGGAGGTTGAAAATCTCCAATGAGGGATAGAAAATGCAAGGATACTACATGTCACTTAAATGCATTAGCTTGCCCCTGGAAGTGGTACAGATAAGAGGTATATACTGCAAAATGTCATAGTCCCCAGTTTGCAGTCATCCTCAGGGTAAGTCAAGAGGCCTTTTTCTCTGTTCTGTTTGCAGTTATTAATATTTAATGTTCAGTTATGGTAAAACAATATAGGACAAAATCCCAGGACCCTTCCCAAGACAGGTATTTCTTCTGACTGCCGTGGGCACATCATCTCGAGTGCCATCACCAGGCACGTGCAGGACACCAAAGGATTGTGCCCAGTCACTCTGGATTTATGAAAGGCAGTTGCTGCTTGAGTAACTCAATCCCCTTCTGTGACAAGATGACCCACTTAGTGGATGAAGGAAAGGCTTTGGATCTTGTCTACCTGGACTGAAGCAAAACATTTGACACAATTTCCCACAGCATTCTCCTGGAGACACTGGCTGCTCATGGCTTGGACGGGTGCCCTGTTTGCTGGGTAAAAAACTGACTGCAGTATTGGGACCAGTCCTGTTTAATATCTGTATCAGTGATCTGGACAAGTGGTTCAAGTACACCTTCAGTCCCTTTGCAGGTGACACCAAGTTGGGCAGCTGTGTTGATCTGCTGGAGGGTGGGAAGGCTCTGCAGTGGGACAGGCCGGATCAATGGGCCAAGGCCAGCGGTCAGAGGTTCAACAAGGCCAAGTGCTGGGTCTTGCGCTTGGGCCACAACAACCCCATCCAGTGCTCCAGGCTGGGGCAGGGCCACTGGAAAGTGCCCCGCAGGAAAGGACTTGGGGTGGCTGGTTGCCAGTAGCTGAACATGAGCCAGGTGTGCCCAGGTGGCCAAGAAGGCCAAGGGCACCTGGCCTGTATCAGCAGTAGTGTGCTCAGCAGGACCAGGAAAGTGATTCTTCCCATGTCGAGGCCACACCTCAAGTCCTGTGTTCACTTTTGGGTCCCTCACTAAAGGAAGGACACTGAGATGATGGATCATGTCCAGAGAAGGGCAACAAAGCTGGTGAAGGGTTTGAAGGGTCAGTCATATGAGGAGTGGCTGAGGGAGCCAGGGGGCTCAGCCTGCAGAAGAGGAGGCTCAGGGGAAACCTTCTCACAGCTCCCTGACAGGAGGGTGGAGCCAGGTGGTGGTTGACCTCTTCTCTCAACTGATAGGTAATAAGGTAAGAGGAATCAGCCTCAAGTTATGCCAGGAGGGGTTTAGGCTGGATATTAGGAAAGATTTCTTTGCCAAAAGGGTTGTCAGGCATTGAAACAGGCTGCCCAGGGATGTGGTGGAGTCACCATCCCCAGAGGTATCTAAAAGACATGGCATTTGGGGACATGGTATAGTTATGGGACTTGGCAGTGCTGGATTAATGGTTTGACTCACCGGTCTTAGAGGTCTTTTCTAACCTAAAACATTATGATTCTACGATTTCATCTGCTTGAAATTGTCCCTGTGGACCCAACAGAAATGATTCTAACATTGTTACTACTTCTTTGCTGTCTCTGTATCTTGACCAAGTTGATTGAGAAGGTCATATTAGTAGTAGGAGGGAAGAGAATGGAAAGAGAAATCCTGATCTGAAGGTGTTAGTCCTATATTTGCATTGCTGGACTCTCATCTTTCTTGTTCTTTCTCAGAATGGATTGTAACAAATGATATGCACTATAAAAATCTTAGTTTAAAACCTCTTTCTTAATTCAAATGTTTTTTCATTTGATCAAATGAAAAAAGTTGAGACAGCAATGAGTGACCTGCATGAGACATATATATAATACATACATACATATTTAATATAAATACATTTTAAATATACAATATATCAATACATAGCATATATTAATATTATATGTATGCACTATATAATATACAGTATATATATGTAATATTATATCTTTATATACAATATATATAGAATATAAAGCAACAAATTAGCAAACTATCAGTAGCCACTTAAAGGCTACGATCAAGTGAAATGTAGCTCTGAGGTGTGAATATACAAACTAATTTTTCTTGTGTGTTCCTTTATGCCCTTTCATATAGAAGTTGTAATGACAGAATACTTAGAAATGTTTGCTATCAGCATGGGAAAAAAAAAACTTCCTTACTTGTCAGAGGGAGGAGGTATGAAGGTCTATCATGAGACTCTCCATTTTACTAAGTAGAAATCTCTTTCCACTGGATGGATAGTAATTCTGTCAGCTCTTCAAGGTTCACATCAAGTAATGCAAGGTTTTTCTCTTTTTGAAAATAAACCCAACAGTGCTCAACAGTACTGGGATCTTCATTCTATCTTCCTTTCCTGGTGAGTTTCTCCTTACTTATAGCAGGGTTTTTAGGTCAGAAGAATGGTTAGCCTTTAAAAATCGTGGGTTAAGTTTGGGGAGAGAGAAAGTTGTGGCTCATGTGGAGAAGAGAAGCACTTTGGCAGCTGAAGATGAATTAAAGTCTCACAGCAGGGAGCTGCTGCTGACCCGTTACCTCTAATCATTCCTGAGCTTTTCTGGGGTGGACATTTGCTCCAGCTGCAGCTGAGTCATTGGTGTACCTAGATTGATACAGCTTCTGGTACAGGTACTTTGCAGGAGTGAAATGACTCAAAAAATAATAAATTCTGGTGCAATTAGAATATTTGCTTGTCCATACTATGTGTTGGTGCAGCTGCTATCAGTGGCTTTTTATTGGGGCATATTCCCTTTTATAGACAAAGACTTAAATGATCAAGAAATTCAGTGGGAAACCATAAAGTGAGTGAAAATTTCCTCTCATGCAAATAAAAGCGAAAGGCTGAGAATTGTTTTGAAATTGTCTTGTGTGAGACATGCTGTATAACTGTGGTGGTTTATTCTTCCCTCTAAAATCTGCACTGCTTTGGCCAGTGGCCAGTAGAAGAATTGCATTCTGACAGTTTTGCCTTTTTATAATCCTATCAAATACTCTTAACTACCCAATTAAGGCAGTTGCTCTTCCACTAACATGCTTTTTTCCCCTGTATTTTCCATCAAGACTTTTTTCACTGAGTTTAAATACTTGAATTACTGCTTCAAAACGACAGTTGAACATTTTTAGATATGCTGAGATCACTTCAGGTGATTTTTTTCTGATAGGTTGTTATGACTTAAGGGCTCTACAGATCCTAAGCAGTTGCATCTGAATGAAATTTCAGTGCATGTGGAGTCTGGCCGTGGGTTTCAATGTGTTGTCTTTTCTCTCTATTCTTTTTGTAACACAAAAAAATATTTCTGGAAATTTCCAAGGAGTACAGTACACTTCATTTTTAGTTGTCAAGATAGCTGACAGTTTATTATGGTACCATGAATAAATTATTTCAGGGTTCATACTTAAAACAAAGGCAGAAAGACTTTCTTTTTCTTTTCTTTTTTTTTAAAGCTGACATTTTGAATTTATATTAAGAATAGTATCACCTGCATACACACTGCATGAAAATGTAGACTATTCATAATGAATTATTAACCCAAAGCTTTTACCCTTTCTTAGATGCACTGGAGATGCTCCACAGGATACTACAGGGATATGAATGTGGGAGAGAATAGGGGGTTTCTAATAAGATGTATAGCAGGCTACAGTATCAGTGGATGTCATTGTTCAGCAGCTATTTTCCATGAGAGAAAGTTTTTTATTGCTGAGTGTTGTGCAGAGACCTCTGAATATATCATTCGGGGAACAGAAGCGCAGTAATTTATGGATTTACTTTAGGTAACCTCCTCATATCTAGGTTAACTGCATAGACAGGATGGTAGTTAAAATGTAGTCAGTGAAACTCTAATCCAATTAGCAACTGAATTTATAAACATTTTTAATAATGATATTTAAAATGTCTAGGTTTAATCTTGTCTCAGTGCTGTTTGAAGAGTTGACAGTCTCCATGTACCTCTGCAAGACTTTTTGGAACAGTCGGCTGTTTTTTCAAAACGAAGTAATCAGCTGCATATAGGATTCTTCAGCTTAAGGTTTGGTGAACATGGTGGTAGGTGGCTTGAAAATAGCTTGAAAAAGTGTGTGTTATCTTTCCTGAATAAGGATTGCAAAGTTTGTCTTGTGTTCTTTGATTCATTTGTATTGGATGAATAACTGAAGAGCATCAAGACAAATGTTGCAACTGGAGGAAGGCTGCTATTGCTTTCTGTGGACTTTGAATCATATTCTCAGGGTCATATTACTAATTGTCAGAAAGCGTAGGATATTATGGTCTTGAGCCTTTTTTTACACTATAGCCCTAGAATATGAAAATATATGGAGTTATATAATCAGCAAGCTCCATAAAAAGACCATGACCTGAATATTTTGAGNGTTAAAGTATGAAACAAAAAATGCCAGGGATTTTTTCTCTGCTTGTGATCATTTTCAGAATTGCTTTAGTCTTCCGAAGCACCTTGCCTATTTGCTGCCCAGTAGATTTCTTAGCCAGTGGAGAGCTGGAGTCTTCTCAATATATGCCTACGTGATAATTGTTTTATTTGAAAACATTTTTTAAGATGTGAAATGATGCTGTCTCTCTGACTTTCACCATATCTGGGGAGATTCAAGTTTGAATTTTTAAATAATCACTCCAATATTTCTTCCTTTATCTTCTTTCATTTTTGGCTGACATTTTCAACCTTGGATTAGTTAGTTTTCTCTCTTTAATTTTTATTAAATTGTAGTACTTAGGAGTAGCAATTTCTGAGTGGCAATGCTATCTGACCTGGAATTCCCTTAAGATCAGGCCTAAGTCCAGCATACAGCATTACAAATAGGGATAGAAACAGTGCTAATGCTGCATAGCAGTATCAAGATGTGCAGCAAGGGAAGATATGTCTTAAAAAAACCTGCCACAAAAAACTAAAAAAAATTCCTCTTTCAAACAAAATTTTTGCTGTTCTAAAAAAGGAAGTTTGAAGGTTCAGTTAAACTGCTATTTGTTTAACACTGAGCACTAAATTAAGCACAGAAAAATCTGTTTTGGTCTTCTGTAGTCCAAAATGTTTGAAGAGTGACCAGCAGAAACACTCTCTCAACATTCTGTGATGTTGGCATGCTTTACAGCAAACAGCACTGTTGGAATGGTTCTGGACTACACAGATTCTTGTAATCCTTCTTCTGTACCTTCATGACATTATGAAGGTCTGTTTTATTTGTTTTTCTAGCTGCAAGATCTTGAAATTGATATTTAGGAATTATTTTACTTGTTGAGATAGCTGGGATGAATTTGACCTCTAGTTTGACAGGTTTCATTTGGCTAAAATATGGGATGTGCTTATGGTTCTTCAGCTGGAGTCAAAAAAGTCATAGGAATGTCCATAGCTGCATTGAAAAATTTCAATGAATGTGAAAATGAGTTTGAAAATAAAACATGAAAGAATTAGAACAGTGCCCATTTTCAGCTTTTAACTGTAGTCCTCTGCACAGAAGCTTGAATTTCTGCCGACCAAAAGAATTATTATCTCTTTTTATTTTGTAATAATAATGTAACCAGCCAGGAGAGAGTTGAAAATCTGGGTGCATCTTGTGTTTACAGACCTATGAGTCCTGATTTCCATGGATGTTCATAATTTTTAAGAAAGCAGATACATATATATTATATTTTTTAAAAAATTCAGCAGGAATTTCTCCCTTTGAAAGTCCAAAACTGACTTATCACTGATCTGAGTGAAAGGAAATTAATTTCCCTTTATTAACAGAACCACCATTAGGGTTATGGTGGAGAAGATGGTAATTAAAATACAGTTAATATAAGCCACCCTCATTTTGAAGCTTCCTGAGTTTGCAGCCCGGGGGGTAAGCTGAGTAATTAAGTTTGGCTAGAGCACTGAAGGGAAGATACATCTTACTAGCTAAAAACCCAAAATGGGTTGGACAGTACTGGCACAGCTGAAGGCTCCCATGAGTTCCCAGAGCACTGATTGTGGCCCGTAGTGGATGCACTGCTCTGAGTGGTGTTAATTCATCATACACTAGAGTTGAGTGTTTTACATGTCAAACCACGGTCATTCTCCAGGATGTCCATCCTCCAAAAGCAATGTCTCTGCAGTCAAGAACCTGGCAGTTGAGGTGCCTCTAATTGCAAAACACCCAACTTGTTGCAAGATCAGGCAATAAAGAGGAGTCACTTCATGTGAAATAAAAGCAGCAATTTGAGTGATCCGTGGATGGACTGGGGATGGAAGACAGAGGAATATGAGCAGATGGGGTGAAGCTGGCCTTGGAAATAACCACTTTTGTGATAAAATGAGCACATGATCCTAATTCCACAGGAAGTTGCAGGAAGTATGCATCCCTGAGGCTTAAATTTTACAGAGAGGATGAAAACACGACCAAAACATTCAGACTTCCAAAAATTTGTGGATATATTTTTCTCCTCAAGGACTGTGCAGGAGTTTGAGTGAACATTTCCAGTGTGGCTATCAGTATCAAACCTGTTATTTCAGCTCTGCCTGTTACATTCCAGTGTTTCCTGTATCATAGCTATGATGTAACATATGCTAGAAATATATGTATATATACAGAAGTGTATTCATTGGCATAAATTTCTCATTTACTGACTGGTGTAAATTAAACTGAGTCTGCACTGAGAATTATCATCCCTAAGAACATCAGCAGGGTTGCATATTGGGGATTTTTTCAGACTCTGGAAGACATCATGGAATTATTAGCAAAACAGTATAGGTTATTCCATTTCTTCAGAATCCCTACATTTTAGTACAATTTTCACCACAATTTTGTTCAGCCTTCCATTTGCAATATTCTGTTAGCTGGTGTGAAACACTGTGTCTTCTAACTGAAGCCAGGTAACACATCTGATGTGAAGAATTTAAGAGGATGCTTATCTTGTTGAAGAAAAAAAGACCTTCTGAGGTCTTTTCCTTCTTTTGAAAAAGAACAGAAACAAACCTAGGCTTCCTGGGCAACAAGTCTTCTCAATAAAAGGACTTCCATTGCCTATGAATACATCTGAGGTTTTTCTGAGAGCATTCTGGCTGCCACATTTTTCTGTACTCAATGTGCTGTCAGTAAGAGACTTCTTTACAAAGTTCTTTGTGACACTCTGTCCATAAAGAAGTATGATACAGAACCAAATTCTGCTTTATTTGTGTTATATAGAAAAGAAACATATCCATGTGTTCACCATGATTTTATATTTATTTATTTTTTAATCTATTTGTGGGACAATTAGCTGTAGCATGATTGATTAGTTCAAAACTGAAAGAGTGGTTGCATGGAGCAGGGAAGGGACAGGCTTGTCTGTCAGGGTTTCACTGAAATATAGCCAGCTCTCAGACTGTTCCTACCAGAGAAAGAATTCAGCATAAATTGTGGTGATAAAAATGAATAGTATAAAGAAGAAAAATCACATCTAATTATACTCTGCAGTTTAAAATTAAGTGCAAATTTACTTTACTGGTCTGGAATTTAGCTCCACACTAAATAATGGCTGCTGTCTCTATTGCTTTTGGGAATGACATAAAGAATTCTAAACCCGAGTCAGATGGTAGCTGTACTCAGAGTGAAGGTGATAGGATGATAGGATATGTCTGTTACAAACTTAGCACATCTTGTAGTTTTTTGAGCTCACAGACCAGTTATTTGTTATGTGGAACCACAGCAATTGCTGTGCAATTTCTCAGTTGGTTCCCCTCTCTCCCTCCCCATGTACTCTGTCATTCTACTCTGTCTCCCACACAGCTGATACTATTCTCCACCAGCTCAAAAGGGAAAGTTCTGAATCTGTCTGGAACAAAATTTAGAGGCAACAGAAGAAATAATGAGAACGATTTTCCAGAATCAAGTTGAATGCAATTATTAAGTCAGAAATGAAGAAGAATAATGAAAGCAATCATAAAATTGTGCCATAAAACCAACATAAAATTTAAACCACAAGAAATACAGAAAACTCAGAAAGGAAATGAATAATTTAGTTAGACTGGAAATAGCTCTTGTTTGCAGTTTTTGAGTCAAATTGCTTGTATGAAGTACAAGCCTGGTAGTCACTAAGAAGCATTTGGCCAGTTTCTTGTCTTTCTCACACCCTTTACACTCTTTGAAGCTTGAATTATTTTAGTTGGATCAGTTTTACATCATTTTAAGTCCACAGATTTTCTAAAGGGACAGAGGGCATTAAAATTGCTGGAAATAAAACTTAAAATGCTTTCTTACTACAAAATTTGTGAGGTGATCATTTTTTCACAAATAAATCTCTCACTTTTATATTCATCTTGGTTTACTTCGTGACTAGCCTCTGACTTTTTTATTTTAATAAGAAAAATGTACATATTTTACATATAAGAAGAAGAAACAAAAGTGAAATTCAAGTAAAGTCTTCAACTAACCTTTTACCAGTTCACCAAGACTTGGTGAGAGGCTGACAAATGGAAATAGGTATTATGAGCTGAGAAATAAGATGTGAACTGCATTTATCAAATGTTCACCCTTAGTTTTAGATTTGCTATTTTCAGATATTTATTGTTCCTGTATATTTCAAAATTCTTTCTCCCCTAAAGTAATTTAGTTCTTCATTACCTGTAAATCTGCAAATCTGGCAAACACTAAGCACTACTTAAATTTTGCTGCCAAGTTGTTTCAAGCTCCATTATATCCAGTGTTACTCACTTTCAGATGGCAAAGCCCTTGAATGAGATTTAGCATGAAAGTGAGCAGAAGGCGGCACCTGAATTCCCTGCTGCAGTGAAGGTGTGTGTGAAGGATACACATGGGAGACACAAGAAGAGTTGAAGATGAACTGTAGAGTTTTGATTGGGATGTGGAACAGCTGCTGTTTCTGGCTGCTTATAAAAGATCCTATCTACTCTACTTTGCAAAGGAACTTGAACTCACGTTACTTTGTCCATTCCACTTCGAAACTCCTAAAGTATAGACTGCGGAGTGTGTGTTCTTTCATAACATATGCTTTTCTTGTGACTGGCATTATTATTTTGCAAGACAATTGCCACCCCCAAAATTCTCCAGTAAATCCATGGAACTACAAATTCACTGGTTTATACTCGGTATCTCTGTGCATCATCAGTGAAGGCTGAAGGGACGGCCTGTGGTATGCAGAACTCAGAGAACTGGTGCTGCAAATGCTTTTGTTCCTTGGGCATTCTGCAAAGTGGGAAGCCACGTAAGGAATACTCAGCCAAGGCATAAGGTTACCTAAAAAATATTTTCTCAGTAGCAGAGCTTTAACTGATGAAAAATGTTTAGAATATCCACAGGGAAAATCTTTGGTTCTGCAGTTTCATATTTAGATTACCGTAGCTGGAAGTTAATTAGCCCTGCTAGCCTTTTTCTTTTGGGCTAATTAGTAAGAAAACTGGATATAAAAAGTCAAAGTCATTCTGAGAGAAAGAACTTCAACATTTTGTGCAGAGCAGTCCCTTTGGAGGATATTATCTCCATAATGACCATAGGATGCTCTCCATTCTGACAGAATGTAGTTCTATAGTCTCTGGACTCATTTAGACGACGTCTTAGTCATTAATGATTTCAGGCCTAGCTGCTTGCAATTGCCAGATGAAACCACATGACAT
>WEIT01018902.1:93410-107568 GCA_013389985.1 Dryoscopus gambensis | reverse complement strand
CTTTCTGTACCTCAAGCATACACCAGTTCAAGTGACCAACTATTGTCAATAGTCTGAAGAAAAAATATGACATAAAGGCTTATAGTGTAAACAGAAGAGAGCAGGTAGCCAGCACTGTTAAATCCTACTGTAGTTTTTTTCAGGGGTCACTACTTGATCAGTTCAAAAAATTGAGACCAAAAAATTTTCAGGTCTGAGGCGTGCAGAAACGTCTGGGCAATCTCGTAGGACAATGCATGGGAAGAATGATGTCCATGTGAGCGTGGATATTTGCACTCACAGTCACTGAGAACACACACTCACACGAGAGAGTCTGTTTATGAGTCTGTCAAGAACCGTCAAGGAGTGCAGTGCAGGGAGGGTCTTTGAAAAAAGCTCTGTCCATACGGGCACTAAACAAGCTGTAGGAAACTTCCACTTTGTATGTGAATAAGTGATTTCGTAAGAGTACTGTATTTAAGGCTAAAATCTGGAGTCTCTTCTGTTCCACATACATAACTTGAGTATTTCAAAAGGAATTATGAGTGTAATTCTTCCAACAGAGGGATACTCATCTGAGAAGACACAGAAAGATAAAAGATGCAGCTCAGCCACTCCTATACCACCTTCTCCAAGCTCTGGGCAAAGAAAATGTTGAGGAGGAAATACAAGGTAAGGATGTCTAGTACACTCACTAATCATTATGAATGATGTCAAAGTTTTGAAAATTAAAGCACTTGCTAGGATATTTTAATTTATACTGGGATGGGACTATGAAGATTACTTCCACAGTGCCCAAATACTTTTTTTACACTGAACTTGGGACATGGTGAAGAGAATTTCACAATAAAACTTTAAGAAAGGTGTTTTGAGGTCAGTAATACCCAGACACACAACCCAAATGATAGCTGTACCCTCTTCACTTTAATGTAAATTTTGCAGTATATCAAATGGGACAATTTACAACTATGCCGTGTTTGTCAGTTATGTCCTAAAGACACCTGACAATTTAGTGTCAGATTACCACTTGGGACGTAATAGTGACTGCATCTTTGAATGTGTTTCTTTTAGTATGTGTCTGTCTGTAAAACATCTTCCATGTCTCAGTAGATGTGAGGGCATCTTCTTTGAACAAGAAAGACCATTCACAGTAACTGTTTAAGGCCAATTTCAAGAAAACACACTATTCTGTTCTTTTACACTTTTTCATGTAAAAAGTCTTTTTCTAGGGTGTGATCTTGCTTACTCAACTGACACAATAACTTTTCTGTCTCCTGCTACTCTGTCCTGCTAGCCAGAATCTAAAGTTATGTCACAAGCATAAGTTATTAAGAAGAAATTGTATGTTGAAACATGACACATTATTCCAGGAAACTGTTCAAGGAACAATCAGCTTCCGATAGGTTTTGACTTTCCCGTTCCTGAGTACTCTTTTGTAATAGTCCACAAAACAAACAGCGATGGAAGTTTAGCAACCTGCAATAACCTCATCACCTGCCAGTAGAGATCTTTCCATTCCAGCTTTTGATGTACATTTGGCACTAGCGTATTTCCCATCACTGGGAAATGTCGTATCTATCTTTCAGGTATGTGCTCTTGATGTCTAAAAGCCTAGATTTAGAAATCAGCCACTGTTAATAAACCCATCAGTTCACAACAGTGCTTAGAAACAGCAGTTCTGAAAAAGGCAGTCTGCCTCTAAAAATGAATCATGATTGTCAGGTTTACAGATAATTTAAGTTTCAGCTTGGGAAAGAAAAACCTGAGAGAAAGCAAAAGGAGAATCTTGGCTTTCCCAAACAATTAAACAAATGTGAACATGGTATTTTCATAAGAGGAGGCAAACCACTGCAGATCCACACAAAGAAGTAGGCTGAGCCCCTCATCTAGTCTCCCTCTGCTCTAGTCAAGCAGCAAAGGCATAACCAGCATCACCTAGGATGAAAAATATGGGAAACAGATAGTTTTGCATTGCCTGACTGGCCATGGCGGCAGGACAATTTTCCTATCCACAGCTGCAGATTCTGGTGCGATAGGGAGCAAACTTCACACCGTAACTCTTAATCTATAAAGACGAGAGTACATCTCCTAAGCTGTCTCTGATTTCTCTGTTAACATAGGAAGATAAATTAGGAGATATTATTCTTCCTGTACATGTCATTTTAGCCACAAAGAGGCCCATCTTAGGCACACTGGCATCACAGCATTACTAATAAATAGACTGGAGAAATAACACCTCTATGTAACCACACTTGATATGTCATGGATGAGAAGAGAGGTTGATGAAAATATCATCTTTCTTGATGGCAGAGTATAAATAGAGGGTAACTGGCTAGAAGTTAAAATCTTCCTTCTCTTTCCTTTCTCTCCTCCTTGGAAATACTGAAGAAACAGTATTTGGCAGTTATTGTGATGTCCTTATGGTGTCCAAAATGATGAAAACACTTACAGGATGATGGTCAGTGAGTAACCCAGGGCAATTACCAGGCATTAACACACAGGTACAGGATGGTAATGAATTTGTGCCACTCTTTTCAGCTCTCAGCCTTGCAGCCACGTCTGACCTCCAGGCACTAAGTGCTACTTCTCTAGCTCTCTGCAGTTTGATGTTTGACGTGACCGTCCAACCCATGCCCCATTCTGCCAGGGTCCTTTCATCAGCAATGACCAGCTTCCAAGCGACACTGTTTAGTTTCCCCTTTGCAGAACTAAAGCCAGTGGCTTTGATGTGAGAGCTCTAGCTGTTTCTTCTCATCTCCAGCACTCAGCAGGCTGTGGCTGTCAGGAGCAGCCTAGCAATCTCAGACATGTTCTGACTGCTTAAATCCTCCTGTATTTGCACGAGGAGGAGGGATATGACAGCTCTTACACTGATTCAGATATCACAGTGATTTTGTACCTTCAATGCAGAGCCTGAATACAAAATATTATTAACTGTTACCACCCAGTGGAATTAAACTGTCACTTAACACTTTCTCAAGTTCATTGCACCAATCCTGCACTGTTGTTCCATCAATTAGTCAAGGAGTCTAAGCAATGAACAAGTTTCACATGCAGGTCAAATAGCATGACACACAGCAGAAAATCATTTGTACTTACCAAAACAAAGGGCAAACCCAGACTCAGTGATCCAGACACACGGGAAAACTTCACAAATTAAATATTATTGATCTCTGTGGTTTTATTGTTAGGGGCTACATATGCTGGCTTCACAAGATATTTTGGGAGCAGGTTTAAAATGGACAGAAATAAAGACACAGACATTTGAGTTTTCTAAGACTACACCTTTACTACTCCCTCAAGACATAAAAATGCATTCTTTTCTCCTGATTTGGACAATACATACAGATTAACTAACCACTGATATTTTGAATTAGAAACATTTATCTGTAGGTTAGTGAATAAATAACACCTACAAATTGAGTTGGTTTTGGACTCCACCTTACTCCTGCCATCACCACGGCCCCTGCATCAAAGGGCCATAACAACTGAGGGTGTCCTTTTGTAGCTGCAAGAATGCATCACACAAGGAGGTACTGGTGACAATTGCCACACCTTCACTGCAGCAGCTTGCTGGAGCTCTGTAAGAGAGTGAAAGTTGTCCAGAGCAGACAACTATCTGTGTTTCTACTGTAAATGTATGTAACACTTAACGCACAGCTGGGCTCTGACTCCCAGCCCGGGCTTTTGGACACTGCCAGCACAATGACAAAAGGGAAGATCTCAAGTGGATTGACCTCCTAAGATGCAGAGGATTCCAAAACATGTACAACTGCAAAACTGAAATACCTAAACTCAACAATGTACCTCCTTTGTGGAAAAGCAAAATAACATTAAGTATTTAAGAGCACTTGGTAACACAGTATCTGCATTTAAGCCAGGAAGCTGTTAAGAATCCAGGTGGCCAGAGTGGGATATCTACAGTGTGAATTTATGTTTTATGTTTCACAAAATCCTTAATTGCAACTGATTGTAACACTATCATTATTAAATATTATTGAGGAAAAAAAGAAGTGTCTTGACAAAAATAGTCATGATAAATACCAACGTATTGGGATTCTCCTCTTTGCAATATGATCTTGTGTCTACTGCCAGGCTACCAAAAAAAATGGACCTTACACAACCACACTGTCCTTCTGGGTTTTATCTGTTTCCTGCTGCCCAGTCCTTCCACCTATTCACTGATTTCAAGCCAGACACAATTAGGGGATCAACATCCAAAAGACAGTGAAGCCTCAGTTACTGAGTGAGAGTGAAGACCCCCTAGACCTCTCTGAGAGAGGCTGCAGTGGGAGTTCAAGCTTCATTTGGTTTGCAAGGGTGCCACCGTGTGACACAAACCCGCTACCAGAAAAGGTGACAGGAATGTCCTCCTCGAGGCACTCCAGCAACTCACTTGAAGAGATGGTGACTGCTGTGAGGTCCTTCTGCCCTAAACTTTGAGCCCATTAACGCATCTTTCAGAAGATCCTCCCCAGGTTCCCCTAGGAAAGGATTACTGGGAATCCCCTTCAACAGACCACCAGGAAACATACACCTGCAAATGGGACAGGAACGAAAGCAAGAAGAAAAGCAACAGCTAATCCTGCAAGCAGCAGAAGGCTTCCTACTAAGGTGCTTTGGTATTACAATGAGACAGGTTTTCTATGTTTTTGCCCTGCGTAGCTGTGAAGGTTCCTCTGGCACTTTTTATGTACTTCCTGGCAGTTTCCAGCATAGGACACTGCAATATGCCTGTTCTAAGTCCCCCTAAAATGTCATGTGAGGGATTCTGATCTGTTTTTCACTACCTGACCTAAATTCTGCGATATAAATAGCAACCAGGTGTTAATTAACTCCCATATGCACGCATGTATGTGGATGACGTGTTTATATACACGTGCGCTTTTTGGGACAAATCTCTTCTCAGTTACCACAGAAAAAGTAGGTCTTACACAAATAATGACCAGATGCTTAATTAATGAGAGAGCTTTCTGCCTCAAAGGAAGTGTACTAAACCATATATACTTGAAATGCTGCCTGTGCCACTGTAGGGGACCCAGAACCCTCTGCACACTTGGCAGGAATTTGCAACAGAAGCCTTCACATTCTGTGTGACTGGAGACCACAGTTTACCTCCAGCCATGTTTGCCCCTCAGAAGTCTGTGCTGCTTGTGGCGAGTAGGCCAAGTGCTGTTCATTAGTGACTTACACAGGCAAGTGACTCAAAGGCCATGGCAGCACCTCAGCTCATGGCCGCAGAAGGAGCCGTGCTGCCAGCATGCACACCAGCAGCCAGAAGATGATGAGAGCCTGCCAGGAACCTGCCCAGCACAGAACACTTACCTGATGCATATCAGTGACCAACCGAGGGTAAACTTATATGAGCAATTTAGTCCAGAGTGAGCTTCTGGAGTGAACTTCCTGAAGATGCCCACCTGCTGTGCTCTGGTTCATGCTGCGAGCTGAATTACATTTGGATTAAGCTACACTAGGAAATGCACTCTAGAAGCACACCTAAGGCTCTCCTCATAGTAACCTGCCAGTGTGGACTTAGTAGGTCCGGCTACCTCTATTGGGCTGGATTATTATTCATGTACATGTAGCGTGAAGCCAATCTCATGAAAAATCAATAACATGGGTAAGTACATTACAGGATGGTGTGCCACAGTACAGGGCATCACAGCCATATCCAGGAACTAGGGTATGAAGATACTGCATGGAGATGGCTGTATATCATGTCTTTGTCATGCACAGAATCTCAGAACACTTAAAGTTGGAAGGGACCTCTGAAGAACTTCTAGTCCACTCTCATATCCCCAGCGACATGTTATGTATGTGTTGTCATTTTTTCAATTAAGGAAGCCATGGTCCCAGACAGTTGGTGGTTTGTAAAACCCACAAACGCTGGCCCTAATTTTTGTACTCATAAATAACTTATAAATGATCTTTTTTTCCCTTGCATTGAGAAACAGGCTTTGAGACTCTGTATGGGCTGAACCTGGGATACAAAGGGTACTTGTGTGTCTGCCTGTGTGCTCTCCTGCACTCAGGATAATTAGCTGGACTAAGAGGCTGTCATTAGCTTGGACACAATACTGGACTAATACAGTTACACCACCTTCAGGATCTAAACTGGTCCCTGATCACGTTGCTCCACCAGATTGGAAACATGTACCAGAAGCAGTTGTCAACCCCTCTAAGAGGGTGCTGCATCAGACACGCTTGTCCAAAGGAGTAGGAACGAGAAGGTTTGTTCCCTGCACCTGCCAGACAGCCTTTGTGAATGATGTGCAGTGTCAGAAGCTTAGCAGTGCACGTGACTTGTTTAGTGGTGATCTCTGTCATTGTCCCTGCGAGAGAGCAAATCTCCAAGATCCAAACTTAATTCAGCTGCTAGGTAAATGACAGTACAGAAAGTACAATGAACAGTTGGAAAGGCAAACACCAGGGGTTCCCGCCTCAAGGGAGATGAAGTCCACCATCTGGAAATCACATGGTACGGCTTGAGGAGGCCACAAGTCAATCAGAAGTGCAGTCATTCCCAGATGTGAAGCACAAATTTGGCAGTAGGGCTAAGTGAGATTAACTTGATTCACACAAAGATGTGAACTAGCAGGTGATGTAACTCCCCTTAGACCCATTTACCTGTCTTCCCTGGGATAAATTAATGCATTTACACTTTTGACAAGTATCAGTTTGAATGCAGATTTTACTGTTAATCTTTGGAAGTGTTCTAGTACCAAACTGACCATCTTCTCACTCACGCGGATTTTACACTTGGATACATCTCTGATTATTCTCAATATGCCAAAGAGATGAAGCTTAAATTTAAGCTTGCCCCAAAATGCCTACGTCAGAGGTGCTGTCCATTATCCTCTTATTAGGGATGCAGTTGATAGTGAGCTATCAGAGAATAAGAAAAAGCTCAATTCATGGATGGGGCTCAAGGACCTTGGCTTCAGTAGTGGCAGAGGTATCCTGCTCACTGAACAATCAGGCAGTCAGCCCCTATGCCTAGATATGGTTACCAGTATTAAAAATCAACACTGCAAAACTGCAGTTGTGAAAATCAACTGCAAAATATACTAGCAGGGTGTGAGATTAACAGAATAAAAAAGGCTCAAAACTTCCTGGAAATTTTGGAAGCAACACCACTGAACCAGCTGAAGACAGAATCAGATACGCCTTTTTATGCAGCCTGGAGAAAAGGAGGCTGAGTGGGTACTCTATTGCTCTCTACAACTCTCTAAGAGGAGATTGTTGGCACCTTGCAAAACACAAAAAAAGACAAATATGTCTTAGTCTACTCGAAGTGTTTCCTTAATACACAGGGAAAGCTTTTCTTTTGTATTGGAGGCCCTACCATTTTAGTCTTCTAAATTGAAGCTGAAACTGAGAATTTATTTTTGAAAAGTAAAAATTAAATGTTTTTTGTTTTTAAAATCTCATTCTATCTTCTTTAAAAAGTTTCAAATAATCTGATTTCTCAGTGAACCTGAACTACTGCATTTTCTTGAATTCCACACTGCTCTCCTAAAGATGCCTGTACTTAGCAGGAGTGTTCCTTCATTCCTTTATGCCTTGGTTCTTTTTTTGTTCTTCCTTGTAAGGATCCCCAATTTGGAATTCCTTATGCAGGATCAAATATGTTGAAGATAAAAGTTAGAAAATACGATGAGCTTTGAACTTAGTCTGTTTTCTTTCCTAAACACTGAAACATGTATTGTAGTTAATTGTCTTAAAACTTTAAGCACATTGAGAGCCTTTAAATTAATACAGAAGTAGGATTAAATCTATAAAAGCACACTTATTTTTATTGCTTGTATGCCTCTGGTAATAGCATTTTAAAGTAACGAGCTGGAGGCTAAAATTGGGTGAAACATTGCACTGAGTTGGCAAGAGAGGAGTTCCATTAGTGGATGGACGATTACAGAGATGATGGATTTGACAGATCCAGCCAGTGTTTTCAAGAAATCATACAATTAATTGCTCTAAATAGTAGGCATTGTAACACATTCCTCTGGAGAAGGGAATTAAATCACACAGAAAATGGAAAGGTATTACACGAGAAGGCACTGAAGATGAAGGCCCACTTGTTAGCACTGCACCCTCACCCCACACCCCTCACACACACAAATTGCTTTGGTATGGAAACAATTCTTTGCACAGACAGCCCAGTACTGCAGGCTCGAGTTAGTGTGGGATCCATGTCCTTCCACGCAGAGTCCCAGCATTGCCACTGTCACCTACACCAAGAAGGAACCCACATGCCAACCACACTGCCACGCGGGTGAAAGAGGACAGAGTTTTAATGTCACTCTTCTTAAGCTGAAAAACTGTGACCCACTGCTCACAAATTTACAGTTATTAGTGGTGTTCATTGGGACAGCCTGTAGATCGAGGGGAAACGGGAAAATGAAGAGAATATTAAATGCAAGAATTTGCTAGTACAGCAATACAGTACTGCTTTGTATGCTGACTTCTTAGTGCATTGTATACACATATCTACATATATGTCCACAGAGAAGGCTGTACATACGTGTTTATCTCCCAGAAACCTAGGGTAAGACAAGGCTTTTGAAAACTTCAGTAATTTTTTAAGGAAACACAATCTCCCTTTAGGCTTCATATATCTAATCCAATACTCTAACCTGCTGTTTCCAAAAGGTTCAGAATAAATAAGTACCTGTAGACTTTACAGGAAACACATTAATCCCTGATTGTCTATAAAATGGTCTGAATATGTAAAAAAATGGAGTTACTGTCTAGGTGACAACTTCTTTTTGAAAGCGTATCTCAAGGCCAGACTGAAGGTTGGGGGCCATGAGAACCATTGTGTCGTTTAAGGATCATGAGTTATCTCCTGCAAAGCCTAATTGTCTTTTACTGAAATTGATGAGAGATTTGTAATTGACAACAGTGAAATGAGGTCAGAGCCACAGCTGATATGACTAATTACCAAGCTACATTCATTCCATCTGTCCCACAAAATGTCTAAGAAAGAGCACAGGGTAAAACATTCTATGCTGGTGCTCATCAAATCCTGCATAAAAATAACAGTGAGAGCACTTGGAAGATTTCATCCTCTGAAGTATCTAAACATTTGTGCCAGAATAATTCCTCAAGTTTCCATGTAGAGGAATTTTGTGGGTAAATTACAGAATAAGAACTCAGATGACAAGAAATGTGTGGGTGTGGTTGTTGTACATATTGTGGCAGATCCTGAAAACCCACTCGCCTATGTAGGTGCCTGAACCCTACGACGAAATGCCAAGTTAGTTTTCCTGACTCACCTACATGTGTCATGTTGTCTCCAGGCTAGGTGCATAATACACATGCTGGCAATCTCCATTCAGGCTCGGTCTTGACAATGCAGCAAATGGCTTATGACTCCTGCTCCAAGATCCAAAACCATCACAGCTGCATGACTAAAAATATAATCCTGTGTAGTAAATTAATTCTTAATGTTCAAATTTGTTCAAAAAATGTTGACAGGTTGTATTCACAGAGCTTTATGTCAGTAAGGTATTTATTATTTGTACCTCCTGTGTTAACTTATGTTGACTAATAAGCACCTGTGTACAGCTAGTATAAAACGTATGTGAGTTCCACAGCTGTGGCTAATTTTGGAGGAAAAAAATCATATGCTCTCTGGCCTGGAACAAACTTTTATTGTTTGGTCATCTCCTAGCACAGACAAACACTACTCCTGATGGTGGAACTGCAGTTCCAGAGACAGTGCAACTTGAGATGAAGATATGAGTATCTATAGAAGAATGTAGAAACAATCAAGTTTGGAGAGGAGGGACGGACCACAGACAAGATTTTTTGGTTTTTTTCTTTCCTTCTAAGTGAGATAGTGATAAAGTCAAATACCAAGGCGGGGATCTCCGTACCTGCCATGCAGTTTCTCTGCTACACTGAACAGAACATGAGCACTGCATTTGTGCCATTTCATATAACATGAACACCATTTATATTAAGTGTACATGGAATTGAGAAGCACTATTTCACTAATCAAACCACGACGCTAAGCAATCACCCAGACTTGTGTTTATTGAAACATAATAATGTTTCATACTCTTCCACTTCAGTGATTTATTTTGTAGGAGGGTACACACACACACACATACACGTGCCTGTTAACTGTGCACCACAAATCTGAACAGGTGCCATCTCTGTGCTTTTCATAAACCTTCCTTGGGACCGCTCTTCAGAACTGAGACCAACGGAAGTGGAAGAGCCCACATCAGTATTAAGAACCTCTGCAAAATACGGCTATCACACCCAAACTGCCCACTGGGAATGGCCACTAGCCCACGCTGACTCCCTAACCATGCCCCTGGACTGGAAGAGGGCTGCCTAGCCCAAGTCAGGGGGCTGCTCTGATGCTGACCTGCACACAGAGGGCTGAGCTCCCGGCTCACACACCTGTTCTGCCTCTGTTTGAGTTGCTTCTATAGATGCAGTGATAATGTCTCCTACTGGCTATTTTCCTGAAGGAGCAGACCCTAATCCAAACTTCACACCTGAAACTCCCACTCTTAAGAGGCATACAAAATACTAACACATCTCTAGATTTTTAGAGTACCTAGACTAGCACTCTGGAAGGGGTTTTTTTGTAAAATACAAAAACAACAAAACAAAACAGTACCAAGGTACTCTGTTCTTTCCCTTTAGTGAGACTAAAGAGAGAGATAAGAGACATAATAAAACCATGTGAAGCAAGGACTTTGTGCTCAAAGGTCTGAAGGCAAGCATGGGCATCAACTGATCAGAGTCAATCTTATGTAACCTTTAGGTCCTATCGAGACCCTGTAAAAGCAAATAAAATGCTGAAACGCTCTGCTTTGGTAAATCTCCATAGACCAACCCACCACATACTGAACCCTACACCAGACACCACAATCTGTGGGTATGAACGAATGTGCTAGGATCTTTGAACCATGCTAAGTACTCGTGAAAGGCGATGCCAGCACAGATCAGAAGGCCAGGTCTCCCAGCAGCATCCCACCTGCAGTCATGGCCAGCAGAGGACGTTTAAATGGAACACTAAAACAAGAAACCTTGCACTGTATCCATACTTGGTGCTAGCCCTTCCTCCTTTCAACTGGCTATTTTCTGTTTTCCATTTTCAGCACCAGCTAAATACCAAAAATCCACCTTAGTAATGAGACGTATTGGGGGATTTTGTGAAATAAAGACTAAACCTTCAAGATACAGACAGTGTAAACCAAATCCCCACTTGCTGGAACTACAGTAAGGTAGACCCACGGGACACATGGGTCTGATTGTGCCGTGTTGTTGAATGTTTCCTTTCTTGTTTTCTTCCAGTTGAAGTTCCCCATTGTTGACCATCTTCTTGGAACAGAAAGATTTGTGTAGCAAATTTCCATACATGGATAAGCTTAACCAAATAAGACATTGAAAGAAAAAGAAAATAATGACTAGAAAGCCACAGGCAAGGAAATCTTCCATAGCAAATTCTGGCAATAAGTGAACACCACTTCTTAACAATGGAACACAGATTTACCTTCCTCTGTGTATATATATCAGGGCCTTTTGTTGTTCATTAAATATCTTGTCACACACCTGACATCCTCACTATGGAGATTTTACAAAAGCTTCCCTGTTAGAGGAGTAATATGTCGCTACAAAAATGACTGTAGTTGGAGCAGTTTTATCACTGCAAAATAAAACCTTTATATACTCCTGATCTCAACTAACATATCTAGCTGAACATCCCAAGAGCAACTAGACATAACCGTGGGGTGTATCCCTTTGTTCCCACCTCCAGTAGGTCCTTCTCCATGTACCTGTGTGTGCCCGAGACAGTGCCCATTGCTGCAAGCAGAGCAGTGTTTCCGCTACCGTTCTCACATGGTGCCAGTGCTGGTGGAAAGCATTTTTTGAACAAGGTCCAGTCAATATTCACTTTCCCTGATGATCCTTTTGGTGCCTCAGTTTGCTGACCTTTACGTGAGAGTGAAAGCTAATCTCTACCCTCAGCTTTTCACTTGAGGGGAGAGAAAGATGAGAATTCAGTTTTGGATGAGATTCTTACTGGTAAATACAGACTGACAATTGAAATGCTTCCCACTCAACTTCTTTTTCCACACCTCCTTCAGCTGTCACAGACCACTAACTGAATCATAACAAACAACAGTTTCAGTTTGTCTTAGTCTAGGTAAATTTCCTACAAGGTTTGAAAACAAGGCCTAAACTTTTTGTTTCTTTTCTCACCCTGACAATTTAGCTCTGTTCCATAAGGAAAACAAAAGCATGCATCTACTGAAGCCTTTCTGGTTTTGGTACTCTGATCTTTCATAGCCCACCTATTCAGTCAAATTCTTTTAAAAGCATCTCTTTCTACACACATTTGAAACCTCCTTTCATCCAAAGTTGACAGATCTCTCTAACACAGTCACCTCTGACTAAACCCCTGTACAATTGATCCCACCTTCCACCACTGGTCCAAAACAAGCACAGACCTCTACAGCCACCTCATGTGGGAATACAAATAGCAGATGACCGCACCATCCAGAGGAGAGCGATCGTTGGGGTAGTCCAAGGATACAAGAGCTGCAACCTTAGGCTGGTCCTTCCATCTCTAAGCTTCTTCCTCATGGCTCTGATTATTTGTTGACAGTATCTAGTTAAATGATTGCATTGTGAGAGGAAATGCTACATAGGGCAGATTAAACTGCTGGGCTGCCACCAAAACAAAAATGTACAAATTCAGTGCAGAAATTCCCTGCACAAGCAAGGCAATAGCCAATGATAAATTCATGATTTCTGTCACAGTCCTGTGAAAAGCCAGAAGAACCTCATAGATTTGTCCTCTGTTACACTGGGGGATTGTCATTTTTCCAAAGCAATCAAACCTAATACTTTCTAACCTTCCATTCCTCCCAAGCCAACTGCTGCAGGCCACTGCACAGACAGTCAGCTTCTTCTTCTGACCAGTAATGGGACACTTGTGTGCACACCCTCTCAGACATGTGTTGGGTTATTTAAATCAGCTCAGCAAGTCTTTCAGCCTGAGAGACACAAAGGCAATATAAACAGAGCTTCCCTTTGCACTCTGTCCTTAGAGAGTTCTATCCTGAGCAGATCATGCTGATACAACATGACAACATCCAGGGATAAAGGGGAGGCTCACACTAAATGCAGTCTAATACTAGGCAGTTATAAGAGGGCAAGCAGAGATCAAGGAAATCTTTTCTTTCCTACTACCAGCAAGTCTGTAAACTGAACAAGCCCCTCGCCTCATCAGAGAGCGAGGAAGCGTGCGACTCCTGCAATCCTGGCATGGGTAGGGGCAACGGTTTCTTTCCAAGGGACGCTACCAGAGCTGAACTGTGTTTGCTTTTCTTTAAAGCCTCTTGTAGAACCCTTTGCCCTTCCCAGCATTTCTCTTGCTAGAACTTTAACGCATTTGGCACAGAACTGCAAAATTGCACAACTCCTCAAGAAGTTGGATTTGTTTGTTGCCTTTTGAAGGGATGGCTGGGGGGACAGGTTTTCGATTCTTTTTAAAATTATAATATTAATTATTATTATTATTATTACTACTATTATATTTAGGAAGAAGCTTCCCTCTCCCTTTTGAGCGAACCATTCACTTGTACTCTTCTTTCAGGCAGGTGGTTTAAGTTTCATCTGCCCTCCAGGGGTTAAATAAAGAAGTGATGGGAGGAAAATCAAGACCTTTTCAGTGGCTCATATTTGAAATTTTTTCCCTCGCTCTCTTCTATATGTGGATCGTCTGCTTCTCGTTTCCTCTCGCTCCCTAATTATTCTGTTGAGGAATGGCGAGGGGCAAGGATTAACAATGAAGCAGATGACAGGAAACTGTTACCAAAAGAACAATGCCGGGCATCTCCCCCATCCTCCCGTTCCTCCCACCCAAGAGATGGTCCCCCTCACCCTTCTGTCGATGCCATGGTTCCGAAAAACCCCCTGTCTTCTCAAGGGTCCAAGGGATTAATTTGGACAGCAAGGCGCGAAGGAGGTTGGCTCTTTGGTATAACCCTCGCTCACGTCTGGGAAGGAGCACGCAATTCCTTGTAATCCTGGGGGCTCCGCAGGGCGAGGATCCGGCAGCTCCGCTCCTCGGCTCTCCCCCACCCCGCCGTCCCAGAGCAGGCTCTCGGTGCCCCGGGGACCGGCGCTGCTGCGCCGCGGCCGCCCAGCA
>WEIT01018902.1:64679-92585 GCA_013389985.1 Dryoscopus gambensis | reverse complement strand
CCTGGCGGACCCGGGCCCGGGCATCGCCCAGGGCATTTTTCCAGCGTAGGGCAGGAAGTTTTTGTCCTGTTCAGTACCCGCAGTCAGGTGCTGGGGATCGGACCGCTCGTGTCACGCCCAGACACTGCCACACACCTTCGCTCCCGTTTCCCTCAGCTGAGGCTCTGCCGGCCAACTCAGTGCTGTCTTTCCATCCAAGTCTGACGAACCTGATACCCGGTTTCACAGGGAACAAACATTTCTGCCACAGCTCGTTCCCTCTGCACCGAGGAGGGGGCACAGAAAGCCAGCAGCCATGCGGAAGCCCCTTGACACCATAAGGAGCTGGGAGGCTGCAGGGATTGCACAGCTGAGCAAAGCCTGCCTGACCCTCCGCACCACTCCCACTCCCCCAGGGTGCTTTTCCTGCAACCAAGCCCATTCCAGTTACTTGCCCTTAAAAAATGGCAGGACGCAGCCTATCACGCAATCCCCATTCCTAATCAAATACACATTTTTTTCCTTGTAATCTTACCATGGATGTAGGTTTTCAATGGAAATCATTTACAAGGGCAATTCTGTGAGAGTCACTGAGGATGCCTGAAAAAAGCTTATACTTCACTATGTCCATTTCCATTCAGTGCTATTTTTCAGCTAAGCACCCTGGCTTTTGGAAGTAATTTAATGCAGCCCCAAAAACATACAAAGGAAAACATACACTCATTGGAGTGAATAAGAATGCAGAGAGTGTTTTGCTCTCCTCTTTCCATAGCAATATCCTTATGGCCTTTCCAGAATGCAGAGCTCTTTTTCCTTGGAGGGAAAACGAGCTGCTATCCATGTTGTGCTATTTCACACCTTTTCTCCAACAGATGGCACAGATCCTCACCTGTTTAGAAAGGCATGTTTGAAATAGTTCTACATCTTAAAAATAGAGCCAAGCTATCGAAGGGATTAGTGATTCCAGGTCACAGGTTGCTTTTTTTCAAACATTTATCCCTATTTTTCCTCGCTATTGGCATTAGATGCTAACCCCTGCAGAGTTCTGCTCAGTCTATAACCATGAAACTACCGTGGGTAAGCCTGACAGAAAGGATGGACAAGATGTCTTGTAATTCCTGGGAATTCTAGACGTGGTACAGGTGCTTGGATATGTTGATATGACTGCTCACTAGTACATATGAATACCTATGTCATACAACCAGAGAAAAAAAAACATTGTGTCGGCATTTAGACATAGCCAGATTTGAATCTAGGATTCAAACATCATTGAGGTCCAGAAATAGAAGTAAATGCTGCAACCTCATCCTCCTGTAAAGGACTGTGCTAAAATCTGAACCCTGCGGTTGAGAGGTATCTGGCTATTTTCTTGCTTCTGCTTTCTTTGAGGAGCATCACGACTGTAAAAAGAAGGAGTTGAATAATGCTGTGCATGCACAGCTATAGCAACCTCCTGAGATTTTAATTCCATGAATTCCTACAAGTTTCCCTTCAAGAATGTACTTTTGTGTGATATACAGCCAGTGAACAGCTATATTGTTGCTGTCCAAGCCCAGAAACTTTCAGCTATTCATTGCCAGGTCTGTGAGTGGTTTGAAGCCAAATGGGGATGGGATCCAACACTGAGGAGCAGTTAGAGGATCAGTAAATTCTAAAATATGGTTGATCTTTAGTAAAAAGGAGAAGAGTGAAGTCTAAAGCTGGAA
This sequence comes from Dryoscopus gambensis, assembly GCA_013389985.1. Lineage (NCBI taxonomy): Eukaryota > Metazoa > Chordata > Aves > Passeriformes > Malaconotidae > Dryoscopus > Dryoscopus gambensis. The sequence continues at coordinate 90,900 of WEIT01018902.1, read as the reverse complement.
TTAAAACAGACTTTTGCAGATCTGTTTGAACTGGACAAATCCTAAATGGAGAAAAAAGCATTTAGGACCTTGTCTCTCTCAGTTGTAGCAGTGGAGAGCAATAATGGTATGGGAAGCAATGCAGTCATGGTGTCATAACTGAGAAGACAGCCAGCTAACAGGTCTTTATGATTTCTGTTTACCATTAAATAATACAATAATTATTTAGAGTGTAGAAACTCTCATTTAATGTAATCATGAAAGAGCTTTCTTATTTCATTCTTTGTCATTAGTGTTAGGAAGAAACACATGTTGACTTCTGCAAGTTTGTGCTTCTCCAAAACTGACACCTAATTTCCTCTAACCCATTCTGTCAGCAGGGGAGTACCACACATTCATTGGCATGTGTTCCTCCCGGCAGAGGAATGAAACACATCATGTTTTTCACATTTAATTCTGGATTTTTGTTGCTGTTGTTGCCATGCAGTTTGTTGGCCAAGCATAATCTCCTGGCAGGAGAAGACACACAAACAAGATAAAGACAAGCAATATACTTTGATTGTAGCCCTTAAACTTTTTGATTTAAGCAACATCATATGGTCCTATTGCCAATGAAAACAAGAAAAGTGCAAAAGCAAAACACAGTAAGTAATTCTGCCAAGGAAATAAAAAATAAATTGCATGGCATGATGTCCAATACTAATTGTCCTTTTAGCAGCAGCTTTCAGATTCAAAAGTGGGTAGAAACTACAGAATGCTAAGAAACGCTTAATGAGATTTTACAGCATCAGAGAATCAGAGCTGAAATCAGACTTGCTAACTTCAAGTTGCCATAGCCATGCAATAGGCAGAACACAACTTCAGCATCTGAGTCCTTCTTGGTAAGAGCACTAAATTTTTTCATCAGATTCCCAGCCTTCACATCCAACTACTGCTGTAAGCTGGTTTGGGCACTGTAATAATTTGAAGGTCCTAAAAATTCCTGGGTGTCATATATGACTTATCAAGAAATCATTATTGATGGAAGACAATCATTACTGTCTCTCTGCCCCAACTTTTATAGGATTAATCCCCAGTCTTTAGCCATGACTGAATAGAGAATAGAGAATGGTTTAGTGAGAGAGCAGTGACTAAGGACCATGAGGACACTCAGCTGTCTCCCTGGACAACATGCCCAGTGGGAGATGTCAAACAGTTCAGCCTCAGTTCAAGAAAAGGACCTGCTAAGTGTGAGACCTGGACATTATTCTTCAGCCTGAAGAGCTACAGAGGACTAGTTTTACCACAAATGTATGGGAACTGATGGAAACCGGAAGTTTTCCTGAGATTTTCATAGTTCTTTGAAATAATCCACTTGGGAAAAGTGTATTTAAAATATATTTCTTGTTTTCATCTATTTAGAATACAAGGTGAAAGAGAACTCCTCTGTACATTTCATTGTGGTGGTTCATGTACAATAGCAGCACTGGGTGTATTAAGAAAAAAAAATCTTGTTATTTTTATAGTCCTTGAATTTTGTGCTGATTCTGCCTTTTAGTGTTCCTGAAGAGTCCCAAGTGACATGCAAAGAGACACAGGCAGTAGAGAGTTCCTAGAGTGTGACAGAGATAAAGCAACAATGGATCTAAATAATGTCAGACATGAGTATGTAGGTTAAAAAAACAAACCATGGTTTATTTAAATGTGTAAAGTACTTGGGAGGGAAGAAGATTACATTGTACTATGGCAATACAGACAGCACATACTGTAACAAGCTCATCCATCCTAATTAATTCAGGCTACTCTTTCCAGACTTTTAATCCACTCAGTCACACAGATCTTTGGGAGAGGCTCACCATCAATTTCTCCAGGGAACTCCACACTACAGATTAATTTCAGACAGAATTTACTGTACTGTTTCTGCATGTCAGACTCAGGAGCAGGGCATCATCCTCCCACCAGGGGAGACAGACAGAATATGGCAAAACTTCTCATGCACTAAGACCCTCTGTCATGGGTTAAGTAAAAGTAGCCTGATGAAATATCTGATCCTAGGACAAATTACCAGGCTGTCAGCCTTAACCTTATCCCAGTTGTGTCTCATCACTGGGATGAGAAGCCTAAAGTAGCAGAGACTGAGAGAGATATTATATTATAAAATGCCATTTCCAGACTCAGATTTTTATTTCATGTTCTTCTCAATCCAGTCTTTGAAGGGAAGAGTTTTGGTGTAGCCACTGTAGAGTTCTAGGCTGCAAGTTTTATCATAACCCCAGCTCACTAATCCCATCAGGTGCCACCTTAGCTCAGGAGATGCTTTTCCTGGCAAAGTTATGGCTGCAATCCCACCAGTCTCAGCAGGGCAGATATTAGAAAAGGCTGTGTGGTCTTGTTTGGCACAGAACATACTGTCAGTGATGCTGACTTGTATCCCATTATCCTCATACTGTTGCTCACACAACAGTGAATCCACCATCTGAACAACTCCCATGCGGATTGTGTCATTCTTGTATCCGGGATCTTTAATGTCAGCCAATACCTTCCAGCCAGTAACCATTATCTTTAAATCCTCTGTGGATGAAGTCAAGTCATGAGAAGATGACAAGCAAATGGGTTGAACACGACTGCTGATCCTGGCTTTGTCCAAGAGTTTTATGACAGCTATATCAGAATCGAGTAATATAGGGTCATAATTGGGATGCACTATGATGGCAGAAATCTGGAGAGGAAACAGAGTAGGAAGGATTTCGGGGTTAACAGCAATGGCAATTCAGCAGCACTCTTTCCATGCTACTAAAATACATGTTAGTTTATTTTGCATACTTCTCCTCTACCCCCACCTATGGTGTTCTTCCACTGAAATGAGAAACGTGCATAGATCAAGTATGTTCTGGCTTTTCTTTTTTTTTCCTTGGATTTCAGGACAGTTTTTATCACTGAAACACTTCTTACTGAAAAGCAGTCGAGGACATTTTTTAGCAAAATGGGGAGTTAGTATGCAGTTCAGTTTTTCTACTGTGTAGTGAAAAAGTTTTACCTGCCATGACACCTTCAGCCTGTGGAATTTGGATGGGAGTAGGGCTTTGAAGTAAAATGTTACCTTCTTGTTGAAATGCAACTGACTTCCCACCAAAAAAGAGTACTAGCAATACATTGCATAATATTGGGGCCAAACCCTTACTGCTTGTTTCCTTAATGAAATGCTACAAGAACAGATAGGATTCCTATAAGAAAATACTGTAAAAAAGTAATATATTTTCTTACAGGAAAAGTATGAAAAAGATGGGATTAGAGAAAGAAACTACAAAGGAGTCAGGAGGGAAAGAATCCAGTTATTTACAATATTTTGGATAAAATCCATTAATTAACTCAGATAGACACCCAACACTTTCCCAAAAAAAGAGGCACGCTACCCAAAATTGCTGTATTTCTCCTCAGTTTGACTTCAGTCTTTCTAGTTCTACTTGAAAAAAGCAAATCACTCTGGTGAGCCCAAGGTGCTATTTTTGGAGCTGGAGTCAGACATAAACTTCTTTTCACTTTAGAGCTGTACGGCCTTGGGGCTGAGAAGTGAAATGTGCTCCTGGCATCACACCAGGATTTAGAGCACAAGTGTTTCCCTCATAAATTATGCTAATCAATTTTGACAGTAGCTGGCATCTCTTCTACTTTTTTTCTGGCAATATCACTCAAGATATTATGGCCCACAGAACCTGAGCTATTTTCTTAATGTTCTGTGATAGGGGTGAATGTATTAGTTGGACGGCTTCGAGGAATTCAATGGACTGCAGCATGTGCCCTTCTTGTGCCATGGTACTTGAGTCTCTACACATGCATTTCAAAAAACACCAGGTAGAAGAGTGTATTGTCCAAAGGGTGCCCTTTTTCTCCCCATGCAGGACAGATGTGATCAGCATCTACCTGTGCTAATAATTTTTCACTGCTGTTGGACTTACTCACCCGCAGGTTCTGGATGGTCTTTTCATCCCTGTCATCGTCCCTGTAGAATTTGCCCAGAACCACCTTGAGCTCTGCTGTCTTGAGCACGATGGTCTTGCCCAGGTCGGTGACACAGTGAGCTGCCACCACCACGGTGCGCTCGTTCACCAGGGCCCCGCTGCAGATAAGGATCCAGGCCCCTTTCCGAAGGCTGTTCTCCTTCACCCCGTTGGCTGTGCGATAGATGGCTGCTTGCCATGGCCACCTCGTAGAGGTCACTGCCTTCTGAAGGGTGATATTTTCTGCTTTTCCACAGACTGAGGAAACATGAAGCAAAAAGTAGGTAACACCTTCTCCCCAAAAGAATCTGAGTATTTTATTTGATTCCTTCTTAGGATGTGCCAAAACAAACTAAACTGCATGAATATGAAGGACAGTTGTCTCATTAGCCTCTGTCTCTGACCTGCAAAATTATATGAGCATTTTATATAACTTTAAAAAAAATATTCAAGTTTTCCATTATTATCTCAGTTCCTGGGTAAAGTAGGAATGTGGATTTAGCACTTGACCAGGTGAATTTTCACAATAACCTGATTGAGCTGCACTATAATGAGATGACTGCACAAAGAAATGGAAAGAATACCCCTGATTCTTGTCTGTCATAAAACGCCATAAAGCCATCACTGCACTAAAATTCAGCCTAGGCAGTCACAGTGTAATTGTGAGGCCTCCCCTGGCACAAATCTTTGCACAGGTCAATTCATGCCTATAAGAACAGACTTGTCTTGCAACAAGAATGTTGAAGTAAATGCATCTAAATCAACAGTCATCCTGGGGCAAAGAAAAATCTCTGCCTTATTCTAGGAATATGTTATCCAGGCTTGGCCCTAAGGTAAAATCCCTTCTATTATGACAGGTTTACTTCAGTTGACAGAGTTACATTTCATGGTAGCATTTTTTTAGTCTCCCTTAGGAGACTTTTTCTTCCTGGGATATAGTGTGTGCATGTCCATAGTGAAAAAGATTGAATATGATACTCTTCAAAATACATGATATGATCTCAAAGTAAAACTCCAAACAAGAACAATAAAAATTTGTTTGTTGTTAAGATCTACTTTTCACCGTTTGCTTGATGTCAGTAGTGGTGTTTACCAAATCTTGTGACATTCTTACCCTAACTTACTTTGTGCACTAGCTCTGGATAAGATTTTATCTGGACCTACAGTTTGCAGTATGAACCCTTCCTTAGCAGGGTTTATTAAAGGAAGAGCCTCTTTAACATTGCAGACTCTCCCTTCTATTGCTTAAACTTTGATGCTTTTGTTAGCTGTGTGCCAAAGTATACAAATGAAAGAAAAATCCCACTTGTAGTAAATAATACAGAAAAACATGAAGTGGTAGTAGGAAAGCTGTTTCAAATCAGGAGAAAGACTCATTACACCTTTTGCTCAATAAAAGAGTACAAAAATTAATGGCAAATTACAGTGCTAAAAGCCTGGTCAGTTTACCATCAACTCAAGTTCTACTGGTGGATAAAAAGACACATATATCCTTCAAGCTCCTTTATTGCTCTTTTCTACCAGCTGGAAGTATAGGCGGCCTACACTTCTGTGACTCCCTAAATATCTAAGATGAACACACATCCTGTTCCCTCATTCATCCAAGAGATATGCACTTTTTTTTCCCTTGGAGACTCACTTGGAATACACACAGGGGCTCTCCCACTCCATTTTCCTGTCTTCAGGCAAGTCCTCCTGCTGCTGCCCAGGCGGCGGTAGAAAGGAGAAACGCACTCGTACTGGAGCTGAGTGTGCAAGTGCTGGTACCCTGGGGGCAGTTCTCCAAATGGCAGTGCTGGCTTCTTGGTTGGATATATTTGAAGCTTTTGCTTGCTGAATGCAGAAGAGTAAAGTTGATGCAAAGGTGTTTCTCTGTTTCAAGGCACAAAGAACACAATAATTATAATATTATAAAAGCAATCATTACCATAACTTTATCACCACTTGTGTTAAATATCATTTAAAATCATATGAAGTTTGCTTGTGAAAGAATAAGGAAAAGATTTAATTCCAGCATAGTTTAGCAGTACTTCCATTTACATCCCAGCTATTTTGTTTACATAGATATGCACACATATATAATTACACATATGTTTAGACATATCCTATTTGTGTCTCTTTTTTTCATTTTACAGTTTCTGAATTGCAATCAGTTGCCTCTGAATGTGGAAGTTTTTTCCATTCACAAAAGAACTGAGATACCATTTTTTAAATAAAGAAATTACACCTGAATTACGCATTGTCATAATTAATTCTCAGTAGAGGGGAGCTAGGCACATCTTTTCTCTAGTGAATCTTTTAATAGACAGTATCAGAAATTGATTCAGATTAAATGATGTTGCTAAAGTTGCTTGATTTAGCAATTAACAGAGATAATTGCCTCACCACAGAGATTTCATAATTTCATAATCGTTAAGCTTCCACTTAGAAATTGTACTGATTAGCTGAAACAGGGCACATAATTAAGAAATAAATATATGCACCAGCTTAGATATAGACCATAAACTTGACTCCAGTCATACTTCAATTTTTATCATTTTGAACGTGTCCCTTGCTCTAATGCTTAAAAGCTCATATCTACAAAAAACCCCTTTTTATGTCTGAAAAATTCAGCAGGAAATTAGTTTCCCCGGAGATTTCTGGTACTGCCGACATCCAGAAAAGACATAGTTTTTTTTCTCATTATGATTTCATTTTTTATTACAGAGACACACAGACACCTCCATTGTATCCAGTCTGTGAGGCGATACATAACAGGAAAGTAAAGTTACTAAGAACAAGAGCAATGGCAAGTCTCTTGTGTTTTGGAAGAAGGATGAGAGCTGTTGTGGTCATACTTAGTCTACCAGGGTCCCATTCCAAACTCAGAGGTGACTTGCAATATTGCATAATCCAGGCTTTGCCTCACTATTGACCTATCAAATGGAGATTCTACTTCAAGGGATTAAAAACAGTCCACAAACATGAGATGCCATCATCTCATGGCATCTTATGGATGGGAGGCATGTATGTGCTATCAATACAGCTGGTATTCATATCTGAAACATCTAGCCTAAAAAAGACCTGTATTCAAAAGTTAATAGAGAAATCTAAGCAAGAAAAATTCCCTAATGGATACTAAAGCCTCATGCTGGCTTCTCAGGGCCATCTCTACAATCACACATCCCAGACCTGGCAAGTGGCAGAGTGATTGGGAAGTATATGCATGCCTTGTTCCTCAAATCTTCTCCAAGCATGTGCTACTGGCTGTTGCCAGAGACAGGATATGGCTTGAGCTGGACCTTTATTCTGACCTGATATGACTGTTCTTAAGACCAAAGATGAGGACAGTTCTTGCACAGCATCTAAAATTAAGTGAGTCATGTACTTCAAAAATAACCCTGAAAAGAGAAATTACTACTTGGACGAAAATGAACCTGAACATTGCAACATAACTAATTTAGATTGGGTTTATTTCAAGAAATCATCAGAAGGGTAAGCCCAGGAAAGATCTAGTCTTTCATTCCTTCCTCTCCTCCTACTCTACTTCCTCCTCTGCCTCATGCCCAGCCTATATAAATTGTGATACATGGCTTTGGATGGTGAATCTTCCTGAGAGCAGATTGCATCGCTATACCTTCTTCTCTCCTTGTGCTCTCCCTGTGCACTAAGATGGCACATGTTCACATTTTAACACACATCATTAGCCCGAGGAACTGTTCTTAGACTGTTCTCAAAGTCTGTCACAAGCTTGCAAGCAGAATTCCAGCATCATCCTGTAGTTTGCCTATCTGTGCATTTCTTCCTGGCTGCCTCCAGCAGCCAGCAACCTGTGCTTAATCAGACCTCCCCTCCCAGCAGCTCTCATTGCTGAATTATCAGTGGATTTGTAGGAATCGTTCCTCAGGCAGGCTAAACACATGGAGTGAAAAGGAGAGGAGGGGGAAAGCAATTACATTTTTTTTCTTTAAACTATAGTTGAGATATTGCATTCTCACCTTGACTGAACCTGCATTGGAAGCACTTTCTGTCTCACCAGGTCAGAGATCTTTGGCTCTCTGCAGGCTAGAAAAAATATAATGTTGCACAGTACTATTTCACATTCACAGCTCAAGTGCTATGGTTCATACACATTTCCAACCTTTCCTCTCACTAACCATAGTGGACTGGATTAAGAAAAGAGGCAGTTAAGTAGTTAAGTTACGTGCATTAGATCCTAAAACCTAAAGCCTTGGAAAAATACTTCTCCACAGTTCACAAGATCTATCCCATTTACAACCGTGAAAGCTACTGAACATCCTCTGCACTGGCACTTTCAGACATGGAGGAAGATTTTTTCCATCATTCAGCATGTCTGATGCCAGACTTACAACACTACAGCTGATGCTTTAGTATCAGAGCAAACTTGTCCGGTAATGGAATTATAAAATATATATATATATTATTATTATTTATTATTATTAAAATAATAATATATAAATAAGAAATAAAAATACTTAATTTCCATCTGTGTAGCCCTACAGAGCTAAGCCCAGTGAGTAGGCATACAGAGAAAGGCTGCAGGATGTTACGGACTTCCAAGAGTCTGTTTGTGCTCTCATGGGAGGAATCGAAGACTCTGATTCAAAGGAACACTTCAGAGTTACCTGAATATGCATAAAATAACAGAAAGGAGATCTAAGATTTCTAGTTTTGCATATTCAGTTTACTTACTTTAAGAATAGGATAAAATATTCAGGTTTATCAGTTCAAATAACTCTGCCAGGGTCTCTTTCCTGCTGCCCTGAATGGAAGAAAACAAACCTTCCAGGACGGATTTTATCTGCATGCCTGAGCACTTGTGCTCTGTGTGATTTAACAATATCTAGTTCTTTGTGATTGATTTATATGTTAACCATTATGTCAGTATCACAGTAAGCATCAATAAAGATGCTTTCCACAGATGATTATATGCTTCAGGGAGAGATTATTTTCATCTAAAACAACAGAATAAAGCAAATTCCCCAGGGGACAGACATATTTCCTTACATTATCATCATTTCAGTTTAAAAAAAATCCATATGGCAAGAAATTGCTTTTGTAAAATGAATTTAGCAGCTCCCCAGCCCAAATTTGTTCCTTCATTCAGTCATTCATTCACTCAGGGTTTCATACACGCTTAGTAGAACAGCTCCAGGTCAAGAGCATAATTCCCTTTCTAACAAAGGATTTAAAGGTGTAATTCAGTGTTTTGATGAATACAGATAATTTAATCATGTCTTCAAAGCTGCAGTGTACAGGCTCTACCTTTTCCACTCATTGCTGGTCCCATTGTTTTAAAAGGATTGTGAGAGGACGGCTATTCTCTATGACAACAACTGATTGTTAATGGTCTCATGAAACAATTATTTCATTCTATTTCAGTTCCCTCCTGATCTTCTTTGATTTTGATCTTACGCAGGTTCAGTCCTAGAATGAGGACAATAAGGGTCTCAGGGAGCATTCCTTTCCCTGTTGGGAATCTTCTGGAATCATTGGCATCTTCTCTGTCTGAGTATAGCAGCCAGTAGAGCTGGCAAACCACCAAACTCAGTATCAGGTATCAGCCAGACAGCTTATTCTTAGCAAAAATGATTGTTTGTCCAGTGCAAATGATATTAAAGACAATCCAGTAAAACCATAGTAGCTTGTGTGAGTTGTGGTAAAAAAGTTTGTAAACTACCTTTTATGCAGATTGGTTGCTTCCCTGACCATTCTCCATCGTCTTGGCAGGTCCTCTGTTCATTGCCACTAAGAACATACGAGTTGTTACAAAAGAAAGCAATGACTGTGCCAATTTTTGCATAGCGTCCATTCAAGAGCCCAGTGTCTTCTACTACTCTTCTGTAGCCATTGAGTGGGCCACCAGGATCTGAGCAGTTTTTTTCTTCTAGAACTAATGATAGGAGAAAAAGATAGTAACCATTTTATCGAGTTCACTACATTATATTCACCCATCAAATTGCTTGGCATTTCATTTAGATGTTACTAAACAATCTACGCTTTAATAAAGACGCCTTTTCAAGACCCATCTGGGATCCCTGTCTTTGAAAATGTCAAATATCAAAGAATAATTACAGTATAGAGATGTCTGTTTATAATTCACACTTTAGTCTCACTGAAAGCATAAGATTCTCAAATTGGTAAAAAATTCCAAATTGTTAAAACCTTAAGAAATAGCTGACAATCCTGAAAAAGAACCTTGACTTTAGATTATGTTAATGTTCCATTAGTATTAACAAGGCTTCTTCAATAGCATAAAAGGATACACTTAAACTATTTGCAGGAAACAAGCCCTTGGCATTCTTTTCCCTTTTCTGTATTTTCAATACTTCACTGCACTTGGATAATAAAGCTAGACTACTTAATTTTGCTTTTATGTTTGGTTGCATTTTGTTTTCTTAGCACTGAGAGAGATATCTCAATAATCCAGGGAAATAAAGGAATTGAAAGAGAACATATGTATGTATTTACTGACAATAAAAATTTAATATGAAAAGCTTTCTCATGCTATATTCTGCCTATAAAACCTCTTTTAGTTCCTCCTTCCCAGTATTTTCCACTTCTTTTTAATTCTTGTTGGTTTTTTTTTTTTTGGGGGGGTGGGTCGCAATAAACTTATACTTTTGGCCTAAATCTAGAGGACAGTAATGAACCATGTGATGCTAGATGATTTTTCCTTTATTTTTAATTCCTCTGCTCTTTCTATTTAGCAGCTGACAATTCGCTCTATTGCTATTTTATTTCCCTTTGGATTTCACCTCAGTTTTCTTGTCAGGACAACAGTAACATGCAATTCTGTTTAATTTCTCTGCCTGGTATCTCAGTGCACGATAATCAGGGAACATCTAGTTTAGACAGCTGGTGTTGGTGCTGCTCACAGAGGGCCCAGAGGACTGGGACATACAAAGTGACCCAAAATTACCTCTTCATATCACTGCTTCAGACTCAGTTCACAAAAGCACCAATATATAACAAAGCACTCGAACATTTATTTAAATTGTTGTGAAATCAGCACAGTTACAGTGCAAAGGTATGGCCCTGTCCTGTCACAAAGTCATACCTTGTGCCACCAGACAAAGGCTAGCTTAGCAAAGCGTGTAAACACACAGCCAGCCATAACAATGCCACTTCAATGAAGAGCACGTGCTTTTAACAGTGAGTATATCATTCAACCTAAGTCTGTATTTCAGTGCTTTCTTTACAAGCATTGGATTTTAGCATAGGCTGAAGACTATATTTGTACTTAAACACTTTTCCACAAGTCGTATTCAGTAAACAAGGATGTCTGAACTTCCTCTCATCCGGGAGAAAGGGAAAAGCAGAGAGCCCTGACTCCTTTTTATTCAGCTCCATTTTCCTTCTTTGAACCTCACAGCCTCTCTCACTTGTGAACCATAAGTGACTGATGATAGCAGCTAAAGACTACAGAGAATCCCCCACAGAATAATGCTTTATTTGCAAGTTGCCTTCTGCATTGATGCCTGGAGGCATCATCTGATCAGCAGAGTGCGCATTTCCAAATGTACCAAAAGCTTGACCACATATGTCACTTAAAGCCTTCTCTTATTTCAGTACTTTGACAGTAATTGTATTCTTCCTTAGGCTCAGGGTTATGACCTTTTTGATTTATTAAAACAAAGAGAAAACATCTGGGAAGGAGAGACCTAGCACTTCAGTGACTGCCAAGTCTAGAGACAGCTCTTTCTATAGATCTTTAGCCAGCGCCATCATGCAGCAGGGACTTGGCATGATCCTGATATTACATTTACTGCGATTGGAAACTTCTCTCTCGATAGAAGAATACCTATTGCTTGCTCTTTCAAATGAACTTATGAAATTTAAAGTCTCTTTGGATGACAAGAAGGAATTTTACAGCTGAACCAATGTGAATGGTAGGCATGCCATCCTGCACAGTCAGAATGAATGGAAGTTTCTTTTTCATCAGTTTTTGTCTAGGATGGGAGTTCTGTTGAAAGAAGAGTCTAGTGTTCATACATTAAGCCCCTATTCATCTCCACAGAGTGCACCAGACTTCTGCAGAGAAGGTGTCAGACATACAGAGTAATGGAAGTAACTATTTAATTGTTGCACTATGTCCCTCACTTGGCTTTGGTCCTGGACATTTTCAATCTGTGTGTAAGAAAGATATATACCTAAAGACTCTGAGGTTATTGATTTTCAATGAATTGATGTTTCAGTCAGACCTTTATACAAAAAAATGTTGCAGGCTGGGGTTCCAGCACAGTAAAATAAGAATTCCTACTGTTTTGTAAAGACAGGAAGACAAAAGGACATGTTATGTCACAGACCTACCAAATTTGAAGTGAGATTTAGATAGTCTAGTTTCATGGGAATACACTGGCCGAAATATTTGATAAGAATTAAAATTTAAAGTGACCTTACCACATTCAGGACGACGTGTTGACCAAATCCCATCAAGCTGACAGTAGGCAACACGGCTGCCTTTTAAGCTGTAACCTGCGTTGCACTTGAAGTAAACCCGGGCCCCGTATTTAAAGTCATCTCCTTCCATAATACCATGAGCGGGAGCACCTGGAGTCCTACACATCACCACTGACAGTTCAGATATTTCAAAAAAATCCACTTTATTACAAAAACAGGACTGCGTTAGGATGATTCTTTACTTAGAACATTGAAAAACCAATTACAACGGACACAGGAGTCAAAATTATAAGACCGGTATATGCTGATCTTTAGAAAGTTGTTTAGATGTCAGCTCTACACGCACTTACATCCCACTTTTCAAAACCTATCTAGATCCATTAGGTTCAGTGGGATTACTCTGAAATGTCACATGATCATGTGCAGAAGTGTTTGAATCATTAGGGCTCATTTGCTCAGAATATTAGTACCTGAAAATCTTTCCATCTTAACAGGGGTTTTGAATGAACTACCATGCTTGATCAAGAAAAAATGTAGCTCCTTAAAAGCATTATACTGAAATTCTTTCAAATTCCTCTTTTATATACATTTTATATAGATTTTCAAATAACATCTCAGAAATATTAACACATCATTATTTGTGTAAATCAAACGTTAACATAATTACATTAAAAAGGAACATTGATATTTATTAAACTGGGATATTTACCCTTTCCACAGGATTTGCTCTATTGGGAAAATACAGATGATGGTCTATATAAGTACTGCAAGTAGTAAATAAGAAATTAAGCATCAAAAGCAAGATTTCTCTGACAACATCAAGCCAACCATGCTATGGTTCACCCAGAACAGAAACCTGGTAAACAGTAGATTTGAAGGAAGGACTAAAAAAACAGGACAAGCATACAGAATACTTTCCCAGCATATTCCTGTCAGCATTCAGAAGCCTGAAGCTCAAGGACTACCTGAACTACAATGGTATTTTTGGTATCATATACTCTGCTGACAATTTTTTAACATTTATTTTCTTAGCATTTTCTAAACTCAACCACACACTCGGTGTGCACAACACCCTGTGGCAATGAGTTCTACAGGTGAAGTGCAAAAAATGCACTGCCTTTGTTAGTTTTGTTTCTAGCCTGCTGCCTGATAATTTTATTTGATGCTGTACTTTCTTTGTTATGAGAGGCAGAGAATGTCCATGCCCTATTAACCTTCTCCAAGTCACTTTTTACACTTTTTAAGGCCAGTTTCCTGTATGTAGAAATTACATGTGTGTTTCTGTAGGCAATGTAGGAAACACATGGTTTATTACCTACACAGTTACTCATCTCTGTCTCTGGCTTTGCTTGGCCATTCATTGTGAAAAACTGCATGGGAGAGGATTCAGTGCAAGACACAGATATGCACAGGGGTTTTTTACCTGTCACCTGTGGTACTCTGCTGACAATAGAAAGATCAACACTAAAGAGATCATCCGTACTTTATGCTTTTAGAATTTGACTTTTCTGTTTTTCCTCATAGCCAGTTGCTTGCTAACCTGCAGCCAAATTTTGATACTTAAAAATTTCAAAGGAAAAACTTGTCAAAGGCCTCTGCCCTGTAATCCTTACACAGAGCACACATACATGCATCTATTTATATGGCTTGTGGGCCATCCAATGATTCACACAAAGAAGAAATCAAACAACAAGTGAGAAGAATCATTTGTGCTGCAAATGAGTGAGCAAAGGTCTCGGCAAGAAAAACTGTCTTACAATTAAGCATTAGAGAGGGGCTTGGACTATAATGCTCCTAAACAAAATACCTCCACTTACAGGAGCTCTACATTTCCTCTTGGCTCCAAGTATTCTGCATCAATGTCATCATTACTAAATGAATAATGATAAAACTTTTTAAAAATTCATTCCTACCCATTTGTTTCTCACATGAAATATAAACACATAGATATATATATACATATATAGGTGTATATATTTATGTGTATAGAAGCACATAGATAAATGAAACATAAATAATGGGAACATAGAATTTCTAGGTGTTTTAAATTCTTAGAACAATTATCTTCCCACTCATGATCTGTGTATTCCCAGCCACTCCCTTCATATCTTTCTCTGAGCAGCAATCCATTTCCCTACGCTTACATTTCTCTCTTTCAACGTAATGCCACACTCAGTTTGTCAAATGGGAAAACTAGATGAACCATCTGTGCACCACTCAGACTTCTACTTTTTTTTCATAAATACAGGTTTTATGTTTTGCTCTTAGTCCAGTTCAGCTCTGCAGAACAAATATTTTGTGGCTTTTGTGTTCTAGGTACATCCTGGAAAAAAAGTCACCAAGCTACCCTTGCTAACTAAGTATCTGTTCTTGTTTGGTCCCTGAGTGCTTAAGAGATTTCGTTTCTAGTCCTTTTGATTTGTTTGTTGCCAGACTTTCTTTAGATTCCCTGCCCCTGTGAGCCAGCTGGAACAACTCTAGTTTTATTTATGACATAAATTCAGTGTTTCATACACAGGTTCATTTAGTACTGAACTGTGGCCTAGAGCAGAGGACATGGAGGTAGAAGGTCATGAGATCTAATCATAGCCAAAAAAATGTGGTCATAGGTAGGTTGCTTCATCTACTGTATGTGACAAATGAGAGCACCCCTTTCATCACAGGGATGTTACAAGCATTAGCTCACACCCACTTGTGTCACAGAGCCACTGCAGGGTTTCTCTGATGGCAAAACACCTTAGTATTATTAATAGCTGTGTCCCTTTTGTTAGCCATGCCTTTAGCTATTGGTTGTCTGTTCTCTTGTCACACAGGGTCTTCCTTCATCATCTGTCCTATCCTTCAAAATTTGCCACTGGAGGCATAGCCACTCCATTTATTTTTTTTCTATGCATCATTTTGTAAGCTCATTCTTTCTCTCTACAAATTAAATGTGGTTTTGAATCTTGAGATGTTCCCTGCATCTCAGTCCCACAGCTGAGCTCTCTGTTTTCAGCGATATTATCCAGTCTGAAAGTCTCATACAGTTACTCCAGTACCTGCTTCTACTGCTTTGGTTTGAGCTCTATAGGTCTTTTCTTCTTCAGTTTGAGTTGCCTTTTATCCCTTTCACCTAATATGTTTCAGGGAGCTCTTTTGTACCTTTTCCCTTTACTTGTGAACACTTCAGGCAATGGAGTTTCAAAGAGTTATTATGAAGAGAATCTAGCCCCCATGTGTTTCATCCAAGTCAATCCTATTTTTTCGTGGATAGCTTCCCATCAAGAGTGAATTTGACTGGTTCTTCCACGTTTCAGAATATGCAGTGTATTCCATTGAATTTTCAGACAGCCTTCTTTGTTTGAGATATTTTATTGAAGTCTTTCAACATTCTCTCCTGGTGTACAACTAAATTCAACGCTCCAACAGACATTTCTCAGAAGTCAAAAAGAAAGGAAAAGAACATTTTGTAAATGTCATTCATATCTAGCTCTGCCCTCTGGATACACATTACCCATAAAATCCAACCACATGATCTGACCCACTTCTCTTCAGTTTCTAAGCTTTCTAAGTATTTGATATGACTTCAGATTCCCTTGCTTAGGCAGGATGGACCTTATCCTGCCATTTACTGAGTATTTCTGAATATCAGTCCTCCTCTGCGTGGTCCAGCAGAGAGGGCTGGATCCCCTCACAGCTCTCACTTACCTCCAGCCATCCCCATCCCGGCTTGTATCCACCCCCAGCTGTACCTGTGCCTCATCTATCCTGACTGCTAAAGCACAGACAGGGCTATGAGATGTTTGGACACCACTTCTTTGGGAAGCAGGTGGTGGGCTAGCCAGGAGCACTCCACGAGCTCGAACCATTCCTAGGCCACAAGTTAGCCTGCTCTGCTCCACATAAAACCAAATAACCAAAAAACCAAAATAACATTCCTTCTGCCCTGTGACTCTGACTTCCTACCTTCGGGGCCAGTTGGGCATGTGTCAGGTGCTTGACCTCTGCACCTTCCTCTTGGACCAAACATACCAGGAACCCAGAAAATGGTTGAGGTGTCTACAAAATTCTGCTATGAGATGGTAGTGGACAGCCAACTAAGAAAGACATTAATTCAAGTTCTGTCAAAAGCATCTGAACAACCCAGAGACTCCATGAGGGTCAGGCTGGTCCCATTCTTCCTGCCAGGATGTCATCAGATCTATAAAGATCCTGGTGAATTTGAATCTAGAAAGGTGAAACTAATGTTAGGGAAAAATAATGCTGAGAGTGATTAAGAGCTAAGAATGACCACCCTGCTCATTCAAAAGTTAAAAACTATAATAACTGAAAGGTAAATACAGAAAAGATACATTAAAATGTTTAAAGGAGGACAAAGATGTATATTCCAGCAGGATAAAATTAGAAACAGGATAATTCCTACTCAAAAAAAATTTATAAAAGTCTCCTCAACAAATGTTGGAAAGGCATAGTAGGATGTAAGTAGAAATTATATGAGTCTCATTATTGAAAACTGAAACTCCAGCTAAAAAAAAGTAGAACAGACTTCATAGGGAACAGGGCAACACTAGTAAACACATCATGAGCAGAGAGATTTTTTGTTTGTTTGTTTTAATTTTTCCATATTTTGCTACACAGTGTTGTTCCTGGGAAGTTCCACAATTAATCTATACAGGCACGTAGGTAACTCTTGCCACTTTAGGGTTGAAGGTGAATTTTGGCTTGATACAGCTCTGTACAGTTCATAAGAGAGCAAAGTAGGAAGGTATATGATAGGGTGGTTACAGACTCCTCTGGCAGAAATGCTCAGTTGTGACAGCCCAGCTGTTAGATAATAAAAACCAGAGCTGCCTCAAGTGTTTATATCACAAACTCACACATCCCCAATAAAACTTATTATACTTCTTGCCTCTTACTTTAGTGTCTTGGGAAAAAGAAAACAATTTCTGTCCCATATGAAACATTAAAATGGCTTCACATTTCACGGATACCTTTCCTCAATCTGAGAAAAACTTGGCTAGAGGAACTGTAAGTTCCTGAATTTTTAAGTAAAATATTCTATTATTAATAGTAACAGTACAGTTCCTCTCCCTTTTAAATTATATGTAAGAGACATTCCTCAGATCAGAATTATCTGCCATTTAGAAATAGTCTTCGGGCTCATTTTATCACCAGTGAGATAAATTAGATGATTTCTTGAGCTATACTTTTCTCTCTCCAATATCCTTCAAATCTTGCCTGATGGAATTATCATTTGCTTTTGTCCCAGAGTCTCTTCATTAAATGAACACTGTTTTTTTCTGCTGCCTTCCTCTCACCCACTTTGTTAAATAATATATACCCCCTCCTACATATAATTTATTATCTCTAAATTCTGCAAAACTTTTCAATAATATATTGCATGCCTGAAATAAATCTCATTTCTCATTGCTGGTACTAATAAAAGGTTTATATTTCCCTTTTTGTCCCTGCCTGAAATTAGGTGCAAGAGCTTGCATGGAATTTTGTTTTTAATTTGCTTACAAAATTTTTTAATATTGCTACTGCTAAATAAATTTATCTTGTTGCATATTCCCAAGTCAGAGTTTGGGTCTCAGGCTGACCTGTGATAATGTATATAGCACATTTTGCCTATTTAGTATAGCTCTGAACATTTTTTATAGAATCATAACGTGATTAAGAAGGGATCTTAAGGGTCATCTACTTCCAACCTCTCTGGCATGGGCAGGGAATCTTCCATTACACCAAGCTGCTCAGAGCCACATCCAGTCTGGCCTCGAATACTCCACAGCTTCTCTGGGCAACCTCCAGTGCCTCACCACCCTCACAGTGAAAAAATTCCTTCCTGATATCTAACCTCAGTCTACCTTCCTTCTGCTTAAAGCCATTCTCCCTTGTCCTATCACTATCTACCCCTGTGAAAAGTCTCTCTCTAGATCTCTTGTAGCCCCCTTCAGGTACTGGAAAGCTGCTCTAATATCTTCCCAGAGCCTTCTCTTCTCCAGGCTGAACAACCCCAGCTCTCTCAGCCTGTTCTCACAGGAGAGGTGCTCCAGCCCTCTGATCATCTTCCTGGCCCTCCTCTGGATGTGTTCCAACAGGTCCACATCCTTCTTGTGTTGGGGGCCACAAAGCTTTTCTAAGTGCTTGTAATTTTGCTTTTGCATGAAGTGTGCTGGTGTGCTCAGTGCAGGCCAAACACTGAAAATGGTCACAGGAACTGCCCTGGGTAACCAGTAGGGGAATAGAGCAGCTTCTGCTGTTATGAATCCTAGCATCTTTCTGCAGAAAAAGAGAGAATTATGGACTTACACTGGAACCCCTGGGGCCACCATGCTACCTAAACCAATCTAATGATTATCAGAGAAAGCCTGATAGACTGAAACTGAAGAAATTTAAATAAATATCCTCAAAAAGAAGACGTTTTGTCTGGAGGAAGCCTAAATTACATTCTGTTCCCCAGTGAGTGCCGTCATTACCCCGCATGCTGCTAAAAGTCACAGCAGCCCCTGAGCCAGAAAAACGCCTGCACAGGGATCCTGAGCATCAGTATTTTGGATCCGAGCTTTGGGGTTTCATGGTTTCACAGCAGTGGCCAACAAGTGCTCTGGAGCCAGAGGACATAGAAGCCTGAGAAATGTGGCTCCAAGATCCTGTTGCTGGAAGGGAGCACAACATGCAGAATATGTGGAAGTGACTTTTTTTTCCTCTCTGTGATGAGGAAAACAAAATTTAAAGGAGAAATCCAGCAGAAAATACAAATTTCTTTGACATTTACTGCTATGAAACCATTCTAACAGAAAATTCCCAGCAAGCTCCACCTACATGCTCTTCATAGAGCTCACTGATATTTGCAAAGGCTGTGTACATCCGAGCCTGCTAAAGTCAATAGTGGTAAATCCCATCATATATGACGTTTTGACTGTAAGTCTGATTTGATCAATGGGGATGCTGCAGCAGGGAGTTATCAAGTGATTTACCTGAAGCAGTGAGTGACTGGCAGACCTAGGAACAGTCCTGTCATCTCCTGATATTCTTACTACGTTTACATTTAAACTGACCTGACTTTGTGCAGAAATCAGCAGTAAATAATTACACCATTTTGTAGTCTACATATTATTCTCAGCAGCAGGGTTTTGTCCAAAGATGATGGAGCCATACGGGAGCTGATAGTTCAGAGTGTCTGAACACAAAGCACATGAGTTCAGGAGGGACCCAGCCACGAGCAGCTTAGCAGCTACTGCTGGGTATTGTGATTCCCTTTGCAAAGCCCAATGTGTAAAGAGCTCTTTTGAATTCAGACTTACAGAATCTGTAGTCTTCACTCAGAGATTATTTCCTAATCTTAGCCCACGAGCTGTCAGTCCACATAAATCTCTGATACCAGTTATTCCTATGCTTATCCCTTCTCTCCCCAGCATGCATCCACAAGGTGAGGACACCCCAGATTCTCACAGGGTTTGCCAGCTGAGAAGAACTGCCATGGGGGAGGACTCAGATGGTTTTCCTGAGACATCCTCCTTTTGCAGCTTGGCATAGCAGCCAGAGATGGTTAATGCCTATCACATAAGCCCACAGAGACTAACTTTAGCCAAAAGCATAAGGACATTGGCTGTCAAAATATTTTTAGAATGGCTATATCCTCTAAGAGGGAATGAGGTGAAGGATTCCTGGAGGCCATGGCTCAGAGTGCTCAGACCTGCTTTTCTATTGCTTCTCATAAGCAGTGCACAGGGCTTTCAAAGTAGCATATGAGTTTGGCAATGGATTTGATAAAATAGTCTGCACTGGGAGGTGTCAGGCCATCCTGCCAGCCTGAGGCAGCGTGGCTCTGCACTCTTCTCTGCTCAGGCCTTAGAGACCTTCACGAATTAGGTCACACGCACTATGAGGCAGGAACCCTGACTCCAGACTGATTCTTTAAGAGTCCCAGTGTTCTTGTCTGGCTTCCTTCTGCCTTCAAGGTAGCCAGGGATCCCAGCAAGCTGGGATCATGGGCACATCATAAGTCCGCTGATAGCAACATAGAGCAAGCTGTGTAAACTGTGATGGGAACGTCCTCTCCGAGACACTGCTGACGCTCTCCCTGAGCCTACAATTGTTTCAGCACAAGCTTTGTTCCTACAAGGAGCTCAACTCACAGTGGTGGTGCTTACACGCAGGAAAGAGCCTGGCATCTTCTGATGCTGTTCTCCAGAACAACTCTCAGCTCAACATCTCCTGAAAAGATGGAGCAAACACTGCAGGATCCAGCATAAGGAAACTAACATTCTTTTACCACCTCCCTGAACATCCCACCTCTCCTACACTGGAGAGCACTGATGACTAAGAAGCCACACTAAGGAGCCCAGCTGTTCTGCTCCAGGTTCTGGCAAGAGCTGCATGTGAATGGGAGCCAGAGAGGCTCGATGGCATTAGCTTTGCAATGTGATTTTCATTCTTCCCCACAGCAGGAACAGACTGCTGGGAGCTGAACAGCTTTGGAGGACAGGTGGTCTTGGTCAGGACTCTGAAGAAAATGCATTGTGGGGGTGGTGTGTGTTTACATGGGTTGTGTCTGAGGGGGCTGGTGATGACTAGAATGCTCGCTTGTCTTCCTTGATTCCTCTCAGAACTTTTACTTTTTGGAGCTGACAGGCTCTGCACTTCAGGTGAAAAAAGAATGTGACTGCAAGTTTTAGAACCAGAAATTAGAAAGGGGTGAACAAGAAAAACCAAGAGCGCTAAGGTTTGGATTGAAAATTATTTTTTTTTAAATAAGACTCTCATAGCAGAGAACAAATGTTTGGAAACACTACAGTAGATCCTGTACAGGAAAGGGCATGGAAACTACTGTGATTAAAAGGTGCTCACAGTGATGGCAGTGCTTTCTGAACACCTACAGCCACATATCAAAGGAGCTCTCTCTACTTGGTCATGCCTGTCACCACAGACTCAGCAATGAGTGGGTGAGGCTCTAGGCAGGGGCCTCAGAGGTACCTCAAACCTCTGTGTTATCACAGGCACTGAGCCAAGGCTAAGCTCCACAAAAGTGCTCATATCATGGTGATTGCAATAGTTAAAAGAGCAAATATCCCTCAGGAACTTGGCCTTTAGCATCAAATACAAGTCCTGAAGGAGTAACAATTATTCCCCAAAATTATCCCCTTTCATTGCAGTAGCTTCCATTTAGGTTGCTGGCAAGGGAGGATTTTTGATAAACTATCTCGGCCCTAAGTCCCTTGTGTTTGAAAAGAGAGGAAACACTCTAACCTCCTTCATGCCTCTTGTGATGTCCCAGGACACATCCTCCCAGCTCCATGCCCAGCTCCAGCCACGGCTCATGCAGAAGTGGTGGGGCAGACTATTCATTACAAAGGTCTTTGGCCTTTATTTATCCCCCCTGAAACAGTCCTGGAAGTTCAAATCTCCTCTCATTGTTGCATTTTGCCAGTCCTCATATTAATCCTGGAAATGTCAAAGGAAATCATAACAAAAGCAGCTGATCAACCAGCTCCAAGAACCAGAGAGTAGGTTTCCAGTCTTGCTCTCTGGGCCTCTTTGCTTTTGCAGTAGTTCCACCAGTTAGGAATAATTACACAAAATTATGATGTAATCCCTACTGAACTCCAAATCTTTTCATTCCCTTCCAGCCAATTGGAAGTCGCCCCTGATGTTTTCTAGCTCCCTGCCTCTGTGAATGAGACCGTATCCATGAGAAAATATGCTTGGATCACTCACTGTGATTTATTCATCCGGAGGCAATTTGGAGGCTGTTGCTTACAATTAGCCACTTGATCTTTATCAGCATTGTTCTTAGGCCTTAGAAAGCTGTGTCTCTGGATACAACCTTTCCGGTACTTGGATGGCCTATTTAATTATACAACTGGACCTGTTTGTGCATGGGATACTGGACTCAATGAAATCCTAACAATCCTCAACATTCATTTTCTCTATCAGCAGCAAGAACTAATATTTATCATAAGTTCCCTAATGTGTCCCTTGGAAAACATCACAATATCACGCTGCAGGGGAGAGCACGGTCTGCTCAGGGGCAAGATTGTAGAGCAAGAAAGAAGTTGATATGCTCATTATTATATCAAATTACAAATGAGAGAGTAAACAATCCTGAGGTGTTTCATTGTGGAGATGTCATCTTTCCAGATAAACAGGGACAAGCCTAGGCAATACTGGATGAAAAAGGCACTCTAAACAAATGCATATTGCTGTGAAAAAATGTTTCTGAATGTGCATTAACTGAAAGAAGAGGACAATATTTAATGATACAGATTCACCCGAGCATAGCTGACAGAATACTTCATTCAGCTTTTTGCAGGGGTCTGAGTTAAATTTCATATAGGAAGGAAGATCTGGCATTGCCCGTTTTAGAAAAAGAGATGGAAATTACCCAGTGTTGAGATGAGAGTATAGGGAAAAGAAAATGAAGGGAACTAAATAGCAGAAGAATGCAAAGGAAGTAGCAGGGCAATTTGATTGGCTGTGAAATGCAGTTTCTGAGCTCTTGAAGAAACCAAAGTGGAGAGTGGGAGTCATAAGAAAGAACAAGTGGGATTCTGCCTGGTCAATTTTGTCATCATTCCTGCCTCCTGGGGCCATTCTGTCTTGGCAGTGTTTTGCATCACCAGCAGACAGCATGGAAGACAATGAAATTACTCCCATGAAGGGAAGCGTGTAAGGTAGCTGCCTCAGAGATGTTTGAGAGTAAAATCCTTAAGGAGGAACAAAGCCTTTAAATTAATTTGGGGGGAGGGGGAAGGGAAAGAACAAAATAGTCAGCGTTTAAGAATGCTGATTATTTCAGCAAACTTTCAAAGTAGTTTTAAGGTTACCCTAAAGAACTGTGAGAGCTGCAGCCTGTGTGCTTGCACCCCAGAAGTACAAGCAGTGTATCAGCAGTCTTCAGAGAGGACTGAACAGAGGGGTAGGAGGGGGAAGAAAAAAAAAGTTGTATTTTGGGAGGGTTCCTGGAATTGAAGCTTGACAACGTGTTTTTAGGCCATAGACACTGGAGAGGGGCCAAGCAGGAACAATTCTGACCTATTTTGTACTTTTCTTAGGGTTGTGCTTTGTTTTGGGAGGGTTAGCAGTTGCATCTAATCCATCACTGTACTATGGAGAGGTAGGTTTGGTGTTGGCATCTACTGCAGGGTGTGGGTGGTTGTTGAGTTTGGGGGTCTCCTTTGTGTCAGTGGTGCTGTTTATGGTTTATTTGGGTGGAATGTCAGTGGATTATGTTTATTCTTTGTCTTTAGTGGCAGATCCTTTTCCAGAGACTTGAGGGGATTGGTTGTTATGGTGTGGGTCTTGTTTAAGTTCTTGGAGGTAGTCATTGGGGGAGTTTACTGAATGCTGAAAGTTTGGGGTGGCTGCTGTTGATAGTGGGATATGTTTTCTGTCCAGTCAGATTTTAGTGGTGTAGCTGTTTTATTCTTGTGAGGTAGGGATGGTTTTGGTGGGGGTTGTTACTAACTTTATTAGTTGTTTTGAAACTTGTGCAAGGGTTATCTGACACGTTCATTCAGGCAGTTTAAGGGTAGAAATCAGAGAATAGTTTAATTTAAAATACCGCTTTGGGATTTAGAGATAGAGGTTTAAGTCCTTTCTTTCTGAGGTGATTTGTGGAATTCTAAGAAGAGATATAGTCTTCACTCATTGGTTCAGAAGACCAGTGTTTTTTTCTAAACTATTAGAGTATTTTTAGAAGTTGAGTATTTTGTTTTTCCAGAGCTCCAGTAATGGGGAAGAGGATTAGGAGGGTGGTGAAGCAGGTGAGGGAGGCTAGCTGGCCAACAATGATGAACTGTTGATACAGGCAGAGATCCTAAATATATAATCTACTCTGGGCCCTTCTCTCAGTTCTTCTAGCTCCAAAAACCCCTAAAGTTACATCTCCTCATGCTCAGCTCAGAGGCAGAAAGCATCTCCATCAGCAACTCAACAACTGTATCCCAGCGCCCCATACTCTGGACCTTTGCAGAAGGTGGGGGTGAGCTTGAAGTGTGCCAGTGATGCAGACTGGTTTTTGGCCTGCATGCATTTATTCTGTGCTGAAGAGCTGGTTTATGCCATGTGTTAGAGGAGGCTTGTCAGAGAGACTCAACCGCCTAAGTGATTCAGTGGTGAAATGACATGCAAAAGTATCTTTGTTCCATCCAGTGTGGCAAAAATACCTGGGATGTAGCTTGGTCCAACCTGTCCTCTTGACACTGGTTCATCCTTCCACATGGCAAGTCATACCAGGAATGACTTACCATACCAGGAAAGCCATACCAGAATCCCATGGATGGTGTTAACTCTAAGATATCTTAGCAGACTGAGGAAAAAGTTCAATATTGTTTTGGGGTGGGCAAGTAGAGATTCCCTATGAATATACTTAATGTAGTTAAGAAATACACTTCTTTCCCAATGGCAGGCCTATCCTTGGATAGATTACATTAAGAAAGAGACAACTTCTGATTTATTTAGATGATAGCAATGCCTGGGGCTATGCTCTGGGCAGAATACCATGGGGCTTTACCAGATATGTTTCACTTTGTGAAAAACTAGAAAAATTGTCTAGTTAATTGACACTGAGGAAATAACAAAGGGACAAGAGGAGTTGTCAGTAAAGCAGATGTTCTGTCTCTTTCAGCCTTGCTGTCAGTGACACTTACTCACTGGAGTTTCAAAACACTATAAAAGTATTATGAGATCAAACACTGTTAAAATGGTATGAGCACCTCCCTCCCAGAGAGTGCATGACTTACCCAATCCAACAGTCTTACTGATGGAACTGAGTGAAAGGCCAGTCCTAGGGACCAGTTTTTTGCAAGTTGATTTACAAGCAGCTGTAGTTTAGTAGCTGCTTCAGATATTTGTAGCAATATCCATCCTCAGCCATCAACGTAATTTTTCTCTTAGGTGTTTCTGTCCTCCTATGAGGCATCTTGGCTGTTTGTGTAACAAGAGCTGCACAGCTTTAATTTATTGCTCAGTGAATTAAGACAACCTGAAATTGATGTTAGGTTATCTTAAAGCACCAGACATACTGTTTGGTGGTCTGGCAGTTTCTGTGTGAACAGTTCCAACATCCTTCTAACCAAGGCAGAAATCTCCAGGAAATATACTGAAGTGAAAACTGGGAGCAGAAATCGGTACCTCCATCTCAATCCAAGCCCTTCAAATTCCTGCACTAGGCACTAACCAATACAGATTGCCTTGTAAACACATGATCCTCCTGGAAAGAAGTATACTGTGGGGCTGTGAGTATGCTGTGAGGCAGGGTAGGGAAGCAAGGATAACATCTTAGCAAACATCTAGGCAGCATCAAAATGTTCCTCTGATCAACTGAGTAAAACAAGAGAGAGCATTATGCCACCAGAACTGAACTCTGAAGCGACTTATTAAAAACCTCTCCATATTATGTTGTCCCTCAGAGGCAGTTCCAGGAAGGTTCTGGAGAACAGGCACCTCTGAGACTATCCTGTGTTCACACCACAGGGTTGCTGCATGACAGGCTGAAGGGTGGTGCTGTGTTAAGCTTTGGCCTGTAGCCCTAATGGATCTTCAAAACCTGAAAACTGCCACACTGAGTGAAAGGTTTTTGTGTGGGTCTCAAGGCAGGTGAACCCTTGGATTGTAACAGTGACAAAGGCCACTAGCTTTTATTTCTTAGCAGCTCCAGGTATATATGTCTTTCAACAGAAGGAGCAGGGTTTTTATTTCCCATCCCATACACATATGCCTATAGGGAGAACAGTGGAAATGAGGTGGAGAAGGAGTGGCATTAATCTCATCTCTTTGACATAGCCACCAAAAAAAGTGACCTTGACACAAGTGAGGAAGAACTCTGACCCTTCAAAAAAAAGCTGTTACAAACATTTTTCCACTGGAAAAACCAAGCT
>WEIT01018902.1:50780-63960 GCA_013389985.1 Dryoscopus gambensis | reverse complement strand
AGGCCTGAAAGCTATATTCAGAGGCCTGTTGGCACACAGTAACGCCAGCCCCAGCAACATCAAAGGCTACAGCAGGGAGTTAGTTTATACAGTTTTGTCAGTTGGATTAGATTCTTCATTAGGATGCAGAACAAACCTCTTCTACTTGGCAGACAGGAGCGAGAAACAGAATAAAAATGGAAATCAGATCTCAGCCCTGAATTCCCTATTCAGTGAAGCTCTTCTTATTTGCGTAGGAACTCCAGTTTGCCTGGCTTTGTTTGAAATAAAGGTAACAGGAAATTTCTGGGCAGGATGAGGTCAAGGTCTCTTGCTTTGGGGCCAGCAAGCCCTGGGAGGACTCTTGAGTCAGAACAGCCCGTCCTAGGAGGAGGACAAGCAGAGGGCAAGAGCATTTGCTATGGGGTACCAGCAATACCATGTCTACAGCTGCATCCTCAGCAGGCAAACTCAACAGGGAGACTTTGGAAAAGACTTTTCTTAGTCTGAGTTGAACAAGCAGTTGTCGTGCTGCACAGAGTCATGGACAGTCTGACACTGGAGTGGATGGCTTTTAGCATGGAGGTTGTGCACTAGTCAGCTTGTTACTATTCCCCTACACCCCTACATCTTTTGATGAAGTTGCTGGTCTGTCTCAGTGTACTTGCAGGCTAGGAGAACAAGATTATCTGATTTTGTGGGTTCCTAATGCCTCTAACAGCATTAAAATCCACAAAGGTCAAAGAGAAAAGCCTGAGTTCGATCTCAATCATGTCAGCGTGGCTAAGGGGACACTGGGAGAGGTATGTAGGTATACTGCAAATTCACTTTAAGAGCAGAAAGAAGCCCAAGTATTTAAAACAGGAATTATTTTTCATAAGTAAAGCATGCTTATCTGTAAGAAGGTATTTTTTGCTATCCTTAGGATTCATCTTTATTATGTTTTGGGTCAGATTGTTTTACGATTTCATATAGGTTTTTTTTAACAGTCTCTGGAGTGAAATCAGACATATTTATATAAAATATTTCTTGCCCTGAAACAGGACTGACTGAAATATATTAGCAGCTGTCTGAAAGATACATGTCCACATTTCACTCCATGCTGTTGAAGCCCTT
Source organism: Dryoscopus gambensis (assembly GCA_013389985.1). Classification (NCBI taxonomy): domain Eukaryota; kingdom Metazoa; phylum Chordata; class Aves; order Passeriformes; family Malaconotidae; genus Dryoscopus; species Dryoscopus gambensis. Next base: position 62,865 of record WEIT01018902.1, on the reverse strand, counting down.
AAATCACTATCTTAGCCCTTCAAATTGTAAACAAAATGTTAATTTCCTGGCTGCTATGGTAGAAGATAAAAGAGACTGCTAGTTGTAAGTAACCTGTACCTTGGATTATTTTATTAATATTGCAAATTGTAAGTGACAGAGCAATTAGGGTTATATATGACCCCAGGAAAGCTGCTTGACCAATGTTGATCATCCTGCTAAATAGATGGAATTTAACTTAATGGAGGAAACAATAGGTTCCCTGTGGTTTATCTCATTAAGGTGATTTCCATAATTCCAGTAGCGATTCCCACATCTTTAAAATTAAACTTGGTAACAGACAAAGAGACAGAGCTGCATTGGGATGGTAAGGAACTTAAAAATGTCTGATTCCATAATGAAATATCCATTGCTAAATTTGTTTAATTTGGCCTTAACTTATTCCTCAGTGAGGTAATCCCACAGTCTCCCTTCATCTGAACTATGTCCCTTGGATTTTTTAAAACCCTCATATCTCTCTGGGTACCTTCTGTTGCACCACCTCAGAGCTTCTACATGCACTTACATTAAGGGGCTCTACTTTTCTTCTCTCTTATACCTGTTTTTCATCCATTAACTTTAATGGGATTGCACATGACTTACTCCAAGAAAACCAGACTGAAAAAAGGTCAGTCTTATAGTGTCCAAAGTCATAGTCTATATATAGTCTATATTCATAGTCTATATTCCAAAAGTGATTATTTTATGACAGCTTTCTGCAGAAATAAATTTATTTCCCTTGGCTCCATCTCACAAGACAGCACTTTTGCTGAAAGACCTAACAGAAAGAAAGATTCTGAGGAAGACATAACCTCTCTTTAACATTTAAATTAAAAGGCTATTCAGGAAACGACAACTAGTTTTTAAAGAATTAAAGCCATAGATATTTTTCCCAGTTCTTCCTTTTGTGCTTAAAAAAACCAATCAAACTTTAATTTTCTAACTTTTCTCCCCATACATTGGAAAATACTTAGGACTCATTTTGGCAAAACTGAAGGAAATATCTTAAGAAAAAAAAATTACTTGAAGTCAGAGAGAAAAAAGATTTGCCATGATGTTTTCCAACTGTGAGGTTTGCTATTCACATAGAAGGCAGCAATATAGGTGCTGGAAAACAATATTATGCCTAGCATAAGTAAAAGGCAAACATATAGCCACAAATGTCATAAAGTAACAGAATTTTATCTACTGAAATTGTTCTTTCACAAATCAAACTACAGTATTCCCATCAAGTTAAAAATCTTACTGTATATATGTTTAAGTGTCTCCTCTACTTCATCCTGTTACTACCGGTACCTTTCATTGCTTACAATGACAGAAGTCTCATCCTATTGTTTTTCAACTATCTCCCCTGTTGTTTGCTCTGTGTGTTGCACTGGTGAAGTTTCTACACTGGAAATACAAAAGAAAGTCAGTAAAAGAATATGAGCTTCATTCCTTGCCTTGCCTGTACTGTAGAGCCTGCCAAAACTAGGGCTGAGGTTTGCTGGAAATGTAATTACTTGAAATTTCAGTTGGTTCTGAATCAGACAGAAATCTTTCCTTTTTTTTAAACTCTGTTCTAAAGGAGCAGAACTAATCTTGCTGAGCAGTTGCAAAGAGCTCAGGAGGTTCTAGTCCCTAAATGACCTGCTAAACAACTACTCGCAGGAAAGAGGCTGCTAGCAGAAGAGACAGACACTCTTAGTCCTGAGGTCGGGAACCTTCAATTTTTAGCAACCTTTTCCCTACAGAAAACATACCAGGAATCTGTGCAATCTGTCAGAAGGTGGCCTGCTATTCAGAAACAATTTTTTTTCAGATTTACAGTAAATATGAAATGATTTCTCCTCATTTCTGAGCTACTTCTGGATCTGTAGAAACTGAAAGATCTTTTACCTCAAAATGATTCATCAAAGGAGGTATTATGCCACTATGATTTAACTCCCCTGATGAAGTAAAAGAAATTCCAGGAGATAAATCCACGCCTAACATTGGCATATGTGGGGGAAAGATTTTGAAGTGAGGTTTGGTGTATATTGGTTCCTCTGACCTAGAACTGAAAACTCTTCTAGCAGGCAAGGCATTGTGTGTTTTATGGGCAGAGGAATGCCACAGCAGGATACAGTAAGCCATGATTTTTTTTCTTGGGCCAAATATGATCCCAAGTGGATTTCATCACTACCACTGAAATCCTCCACGTTCAGCTCTAGCTCAGTGACTTTAAATATTGCAGAAGGCTCCTTTCAACTAGTATAGATGATATAACGTTTATCATGGCATATATTGCAAAATTCTTACTCCCTCATGCTCTTTTGAGCCCTGTTAGATGAAGATTTTTTCATGCATGAAGAAGTAAATCACTGGAACAGACAATTGATTTGAATCCAGTTATTTTACAATTCACTTGTCTGGACAAAACCAGGTGTATGACTAGAGGTACAGTGAGGACTATCAACACAGATACAGACAGAATCTACCCTTTTTCATTTGTTTTGATCCCAAGTCTCTCTCATTCATGGTGCCAAAATTCTACTTTTCAGACGGCTGTGAGGGAAGATGAATTTCCTATGACTGACTCAGTCTAGAGCATTAAGCACAGGGCTCAGCTGGGGTATGTGTTTTTAGTAGAGAACAGCTGGTCCACATAGTGGAAAGCAGCAGGCAGGGATACCTCTGCCTGATAAGGCTAATCCATTACAAAGATTTCTTGTGTGCAGCTTCCCAGCTCCAAGTCTGTTTTACCTTTTCACACACTGACATAAAGCTCCAGAATGATTCAGTGGACATCTTCATGAAGTGCAAGAAACGTGTCTTAAAAAATGCCACAAGAAGCTCAGTGCCTTCTCTGCCTCTGTGACTGACCAAACCTACACACCAATGACACTCCTAACAATTACTGCATCAGTGACAGCCCTGGAGGCTGGTCATGCACACAGTGCCTGTACTCACAGTTTTCACAGCGGTTCCCTGTATAGCCAGCCAGACAGGCACACTTGTAGGTACTGCTTTTGTCTAGAATGCATGTCCCATCATGAAGACATGGAGATGAAGAACAAGCTGTGAAAGAAAAGCAAGAATGTTCATGTTCTCTCATAGGATGGGGAACCTATCTGTTTTTCCTCATGGTGGTTGTGCCTTGGGATAAATTACCTATTTTGGTTAGAGGTTAGGAAGACCCAATAAAGGGCCTGATGTATGTCAAAAAGTCTTCTTCATCAAACTTCATCAAACTGTACACACCAATTTAATATCAGTAATATTAATATGTAACTGCGCATTAAACACCAGCAAATTCCATTGTGTAATAACACACACTCATGTTTTTTGGTGCCTGTTCTAAGAGCAGGTGAGTGAAAAAAATGTTGTGGTTAAACCCCAGCTGGCAGCTATGTACCATGCAGCCATGCACCCACTTCACCACCTCGGGTGGGGAGGAAAATTGAGAAAGAAAAAGTAAACCTCATCGGTTGAGATATGAACAGTTTAATAATTGAAATAAATAAAATATTATGATGATGATAATAATAATAGGAATAATAATTACACTGAAAGGGAGAGAGAGAGGGGGAGAGAGAAATAACACTGGAGAGAAAAAAAACTATCTATCCACAACACAGTTGATCACCCCACCACTGACTGAAGCCGAGCCCCTCCCTAAGCAGCAAACCATGCTCCCAACCAAATCGCCCCAGTTTATATGCTGAGCATGATATTCTGTGGTATGGAATATCCCTTTGGCCAGTTTGGGTGAGCTGCCCTGGCCATGCTCCCTCCCAGCTTCTTGTGCAACTCCTCACTGGCAAAGCAGGAGAAACTGAAAAGTCCTTCATTTAGAGTAAGCACTACTTAGCAACCACTAAACCATTAGTGTGTTATCATACAAAATCCAAACCACAATATGGCCTCCCGAGGGACACCGCTTGTCACTCATGTCCACTGGGGCATTGAGCTGTTGACCACTACCCTCTAGATCTGACCATCCAATCAATTGCTCATCCACTGAACAGTTCACCCACAAATCCATCTCGCTCAGTTTAGCCAGAAGGATGTTGTGGCCGTGCCCAAAGGCCTTACCAAAGTCCACAGAGATGGCATCTGTAACCCTTCCCTTGTGCACTGATGTAGTCCCTCCACTGCAGAAAGCCACTAGATTGGTCAGGCAGGACTTGCCCTTGGTGAAACTGTTCTGGCTGCTCCAAATCACCTCCCTGTCCTCTATGTGCCTTATCACAGCTTTTAGGAGGATCTGTTCCATGAACTTCCCAGGCACAGAGGTGAGCCTGACAGGTCAGTAGTTTCTGGGGGTCCCCCTTTCTATCCCTTTTTAAAAATGGGTGCATTTTTATTTCTTTTCCATTCACCAGGGACTTCATCTAACTGCCATGACTTTTCAAATATCATGAAAAGTGACTTGGCAGCTGCATCAGCCAATTCCCTCAGGACTCTGGGATGCATCTTGCCAGGTCCCATAGACTTACGTATGATCAGGTTCCTCAGGAGGTCACGACACTGATCTTCTCTTGCGGTGGCAAGGACTTTGCTGCCCCAGTCCCTGCCTTGCAAGGACTTGAGACATGTGCTTGAAAAGCGTGCTTGAGAAGTGTGGGAAGAGAGGTTGCCAGCGATGACTGAGTCAAAAGAGACAGGCTCTGGCCCTCCCTGCAGACCTGGATGGCTCCATGTTTATGTGGGAGCCGTGCCTGGGTGGCTACCTCCTTCCTGGTGCGTGCAGAGGACACAGCTCCTGCCGAGGGGACACCATGGCTGCGCTCCCTCCCAGCGGGTGCTGCCCCCTGCCCGGGCTCAGCGCTGCAGCTGCAGCAGGAACTTGCCCTCCCTGTGCTCCCAAGGTGTCATGAACTGCCACACACCCCCGGCTGTTCCCTGGGCTGCTCTGAAAGGCATGGGGCTACAGAGGGCTGCTGGCACTGTGCAGATCTCCTCAGCACCTCCCCCAAGCTGCTCGGGTGTCTCCCACCTCAGGAAAAGCCCCCATGAGCCAGGATCTGTCACTGCCACCATATGGGCCAACCTCAGAGCAGCTTCTCTCAGAGAAGTTTCTTATATCCAGATGGTATGAGGTAAGAAATACATAGATGCCACATATGGATTTCTCTGGAGGTTTCATGTGGTAATGTAAGAGCAATTTATACATGGCTGGGCAATGAATATCTTCCAGGTCTCATTGAAGATTAAGGCCTGACTAAAGACAGTAATTCATTTGTTAAAAGAAAATATATATGTGGCACTTGTACTGTATACAACTAATGTAAAATATCACTGAGAAAGGGAAGCAGAAGCAGAAGATTCTCTACAGACTGATATTTTGTAGTCACTGGTTGAAGCTAGTGAACCTTTATCTTTGTCTTTTTCCCAGCTTTGTCTCATGATTTTGGAAAAGTAAGCATGTCAGGTGAACAAGGGTAAGTGTCAGATACTGTCCTTGAAAATGCCTGATACTAAAACCCACTAAATATTTTTTCTGTTTTAAGGAGTCTTGATTTCCTGGCATAAGTCAAACAACAAGGGACAATACTACAAAAGTTTAAAGCCATTATGTTATGTCACTAGCTTGGGGGTACAGAAAGGAAAGCGTTATTCAAAGTCAGTAACAGGCTTTCATCTAGCTGGATCCAGCATATGTCTAATCCTTAAGAGACTCTGATAGCTCCCCATCTGGCCTCCCATGCTTCTCATCTGAATTCTGTTGAGTGACTTCTAGTCACTCATGCCAATTACTGGTTCCCATTTCACACTTGGCATGGGATGGGACCTAGCACCTGCCTCCAGACTAGGCAGCACAGTAGGTTGCGTGGTTTCATCCTTTAATAACTACACACAGAGTGACCTTTCCTAAAGGAGATGTGGGCTTTGCAGCTTATTTTGTATCAATCAAGACCTTTCTGGCATTTGAACCCGTGCTCTCTGTGTAGTCGGTGCCCCTGCTTCAGCAAACTATGACTTCTAAGCCAGTAGAGAGCTCACAGGAAGAGGAAGCAAAAAAGGAAGGAATTAATTTTTGACATGCTTCTTCAGTCCTTTCCACGACACCACTAAGGTGCTGGGGACACCAGATCACCTTCATGTCCTAGTTCACATCCTGTAAGCACCTCTGTTGCTGCTGCTCTCACCTGCAGCATAGGGAATTGCTTTAGTAAGCCCAGGGAAATCTGTTCTGGGGACCTTGGCTCTTCCACAGTGCTGTGCACAGAGGGAAATTTCAGGGCAAATGCTTCAGTTTTCAGTGTGCTGCCAGAGCTTTCGATCCTGTGCTGCCCCCACTTTCAATTCTATGCTGCCCCATGCACACTGTATTCTTCCCTTAAATGGTCCTGCTGGCCAGGTTAGTTCTCCACATAAAAAGACACTGGGAGCGTTTGAAAAGCCTTTCACTGCACTACACATTAGACCAGAACAGCCTCATAATAAAGTGCACAAATAGAGCTCCTCACAAACTCTGAGAAGCCCTTTACAATGTGCTCTGTGTGGATTACCACACTTGCAGCCTCACAGCCTCAGAATAATTACCACTCAAAATGGGGCGGAAATAAAGCACTCAACAATATTCGAATACCGAGTGTTCCCTGCTGGGCAGAGAAAACAGAACCAATTCAGCTTGCACCATATGGAAAATGTTAGTTCCCTGAGTGTAGGCAGACCTTACGCAACATAGCCCACACCACACTCATTTGTTCTATATCACCTCTCCTGCTGCAAGCCCAGGCAAACTATCAATAGCTAACTGCTCCTGCTAACAGGTACTAAAGCTGACATTTGAAGAGCAGGGCAGGCTGAGAAATGGCATAGGTGCTGCATCCAGAAGTATGAACATTTCAGATTGCTAGTTGCACCTCTGATCATTGTTAAGAGCTGATGCACTCTAGGTTTGTGTATTTATATAAGGGTTTTATAAACTAACTAAATTTCCTGAGCCAGATATACCCTGGATGACCTCATGAAATGTGGGTCACCAGGGTGTACAGAAGGCAAGTTATGATGAGTCATAGATCCTGCAGGGTTTAGCTATGGCAAAGCAGCACAGTCTGATTAACCTTCTGTGCCAAGAGTACTGTAGATAGATTTGACCAAAATTCCTTACACAGCTAAACAAGGAAGATCCAGGAAGAGTGCAGAGGCTGCCGCAAATACAATGGCAAAATGAGGAGCCAGCTGCACTTTCAGAGCTATTTTGTAGCCAGAAGGAAACTATGGAAAGCAATGTTGGGGACTCAAGCACTGAGTAGTAACAAAACCAGTAATTCTGGAGCCCTCCTTCTGTCATTCATAACACTGAGATCATCACAGAATGGGAAACGCCTCTTCATTTTTTATTTTTTTCTGAAAGAAAATAATGCATTCTTTGTACACACTTGGGGGTTTTTCGTTTGTTTTGGTCTTGGTTGTTGGTTGTTTGTTTTTTTTTTTAGTTCCTAATGGTACATGAGCCAACACAAGAGTTCTGTGAGGGCATTTCCACTGAGCTATCTATGAGACTTTGCATAAGGCTTTTGCTGCTTGAGACAATGACTCTGCTCCTGCACACAGCATTGAGCAGTTCTGCCATGGCAGATACACATGCCCCTTCCTCTACTTCCTTCTGTGCTCTTAATTCTTCAATTCAAACAAAAAAGTCGCACAAAACAGCAGCTTTTCTCTGCTGGCTGATGTGCTTGCTCTTCACACAAGTAGAAGGAATTCAGTCTTTTTTAGAAGAGCCTCACATTCACATGCCATCTGACAGCTTTTGAATCTTCCCCACACTGACTTTATGTAAGCTGCTGCTGGCAACACAGCATGAAAGTTTTTAATGAAGCAAAACAGGGAAAGAGATTAGTGAAATTGAATTAATGAGAGTGAATGGCATGTTCCACTTTTAGATTATTTTACCTGTAATTTCTTCAAAGACAGCAAGAAATCCATCAAAGTTCTTGGATCCATCAGACTGGAAGAGGACATGGAGTGAAGACCCAGTGCTTCGGATGGGAGGTGGCCTCTCATTTCCACAGAATTTCTTTATTATTCGACTGTCCAAATTGTCCCCATCACGGATCTCCACATAGTCATACTGGCACATATAGTCAAACTCCAGACTCAGCATGGAAAATCTTGGGGAACAAGGACAAACAGTCAGACTGCTTACCTGTGCACCCTGATTAATATTTATTTGGACATTTAGGTATTTAGGGCCTACCCCCTCAGTGAATCAATAAGCCCCTACCCACACGAAGACCCCTCACTCATCTCAGTTTTTGCATCATGATGCCTGGAAGCTGGCTCCACTCTGTACAGTTGCTCCACGAGAACATTCAAGTGTCAGAACAGTGAAGTCTAAATGGAAGTCATACAGACTGTCCAAATGCATCAGGTCCCTAACCATAGCACAATGTCAGAAACTTTCGTCTAAGGTCAGACACTGCAGGGGGTATATTTCTACTGTGGCCGTTTGCTAAAAACTGTTCTATTTGCCCTACATAAAGTTCTAAGTACTGAAACCTATAGTATCAAATAACAACGTTCAAAAGCTATTTACACTGCGATGTTCAGAAGTCAGCAATTAGGGATACAAGGAAAGCTTGGGGATGTAACAGGAGCAGAAACAGCCAGAGAAACAGAATCAAAATACTACAGCACGTTTTGCATTAGAAAGCAAAATGGTAGTAAATCCCCAATGTGTGGCACTTGCCTGTCTTTTGAGAGCAGAAGTAAGGCACAGGAATTAGTGCAGAAGGGAAATACTTAAAGGCTTTTCCCACAATGTCTGTTCTTTCCTAGCTTTGATTCAGCCACTGTGCAAGGCTTTTGTTCATTAACAGCCATGCTATATGCTGCTATTGGAATTCAGGTGGGCACAGAGCCAAAGCACCCCATCAGAATATGAACGAGAAACAGAGGGAGTAACACCAAGTGCCTCTGGAGAATGTGCAATGGTCGGGGGCTGGGCTCAGCCCTCGTACAGCAGGAAAAGGAGAAGAAATGGGCCTGGGAGAGGCCATGCTGCTAACTGTTCAGCAGGATATTTTATAAATGAAACTTGTTATGTGCTTGATCTTCCTGAGGACTCCTAACACTGCAGATGTGTATTCAGGATTAGGCTGTATCTCCCACATTGCCTATTCCAGTGTGGGCCTAGTGGTTTGCAAAGACTGCATTTTCACACCAAAGAGGTGAGACGAATTTTGGATCTGGTCCTGGACCTCACAGTCTGAAGGGAAGAGAGTTCTGGAATCTATTTCCTACTCTTCTCGTCTTGAGACTCAGACCCCCATATTAAGAAGTCCCCCATGTTATGTGAAATTACCTTTCTTTGACAACTCATGAGGTGACTTAAGAAGCCTCTTCACTCAGTCACCCTCGTCCAGGTCATATGGTGGGTTTTTGAGCACTAGGAGTATACTTCCTACAGAGAAATGACTGAGCAGTTGTAAGAAGCTACACCAGTGGAGCTGAGCCCCTCATTTTTTAAAATCATCTGATGGAATGTAGAATAATCAACAACAAAAAAACCCCTCAGCTTTAAATATGCATTAGAGAGAGATAATTCAACTTAGCTTTGCATAAAATGCATGAGTTGAATTCTAGTTCTGTCAGGTTTGTCAGAGACATCCTCCCAGGTATCAGGTTATACGCTACATTTTCAAAACATTCTTTCACTGGTGAAACACACCCCAGGGATCTACTCTTATGGAAATTACGGAGCAATACAAATTAACCCATTCATCTTTGGCATACTTATCATGCTATAATTTATCCTGACCCAATCCTAAAAATATTTTCTGGTTTTCTGAACTGGTATATTTCTGATTAAAATTAAGTATGTGTGCAAGTACAGAAGGAAAGTTTCTGGAATGCCCACCATGTGCTAGGAGCAGTATTATTTATAGATGTAAAGATAAACTACGTCTTGATGTGTGTCCCTGAACAAAGAATATCAAGCCATACGCACAGAGAATGAAAGAACCATACAAAGAATACTGGTTTTGATTGTTTGCTTTCTCTGTTTTAAAAAATTATGAAAACAGAGTGGAAAATGTGAAAGGCATAGGGGTTCTGACTTGCATTTTATTTAACTTGGTATACAAGCAGATACACAGTACTGACAACATGGAATCCCATGATTAAGACTCAGAATTGGCAGGTCAGGAAACCTGCCAAAGCTTTTAAAAACCTCTTGGCTACGGCCCAGCTGACAGGACCCTTTACAGACCATGAGGTCTATTGCTGTTTAAACCACAGGTACACACAATGCAATGAACCTCAGTTTCCACACCAGTGAAAGTGTAACTATGTCATAATTCCCTTGGATATTATAAAACTAAGCATGCTAATTTTGTGCTACAGGTCATCAGATACAAAATGGAAAGCAAAGCACTGTCTTGATTTCATCAGTGTCTGCAGTGTGCATATATTGGCCAACCCCTCTGAGGAAAGCTGCTAGCCAAAGCCCATATTTAAAACTGCATCTCTGCTGAGGCACTAAAGAAAAGAATTGAAAGCTGTGAGCTACTTCTACTGTGATATGACATCCCTGACATGGCTCAGGCTGAGGGAGCCTATACATCACAACCCAAAAAACCCTCCAGGCTGGCNAAACTACCATCACAACAGGGACACTATTTATCAAAACAGCTCTACTAAGCCAACCCCCAAAAGACTGCATGGCACAGCTTAAAGCAAGGGAAAATTTATCTGTGCTCCTGGGAGTTTTACTCTTCCTGCCCTATGTAAGCAAAGACAACCACTTTGTTGGCCTTCTGTGTTATGCTGTCCCCATCCCTGCCCTTGCAAGCCAGGGTGGCAGCAAACAGGATTTGCGCACAGCGAGAATGAAGAAAGGAGTTCTTTTGTTGGCAGTTGTGCTGATTCAGCACAGTGTTGGCTGTGCATTACAGCTCTAAGCAGTTACCACCCACAGAGGGGATCAGCACGTTTGTATGAAAACAGTGAGGGAAACATGGATGGCAGACCCAGGAGGCAGGCTCTGGTGGTTAGCTTAGGTGAACCTGCCCTTCTGTGTAGGAATAGCCTAAAAGTGAAGTTTTAGGTTAAATGTACATGTTTTTCACAATATCTAACTGCTGAAGTACCTCAATGGACAGCTCTGAGGTGCTGCACCTTGAAGACGCCAGCTGACTCAGAACACACCACAGGGTTACCTTCTGTGAGGACCTCCTGTTCCATCTTTGCCATGAAGGTTTCCTCTATGCCCCCTGCAAGACTTGCAGAGTGGCAGGGTTAAGTATGGACATTCAGGAGAGTTCCTAGGAGTGCTGTGTCATCTGCTGAGATTTTTAGGCATTCAGACATTAGGCTCATCATCAAGCTAGGCAAAGGGCTTTAGGCTTCTCCAACATTGCCCAGCTCAGATAAATTAGATGCTGACAACAGAAGTTTGGTAGTTCAGGCTTCCATCTTGGAGACTTTCGCAGTTGGAATGTAACATTATGTCACATCAAGGTGATACCTGGTATTATGTTTGTTTGATTGCAGGAAGGATGGACATGGGGAGGAAGAGAAAGGCAGTTTAAAGAAAACTTTAACACTCTTGTGTTAAAGTTTTGCATCTTCTGCAACAGCAAAGTTGAACAGTGAACTGTGAACCATATCATGAACTGCACGGATCTCATGTGACACATCTTCCTAGGCTGCATATGGGCGGCCCTGAGGGTCTAGAATGGAAGTTGGATTTCTCCAAAGAGTTAGTGCATCTGTTAACTTTACAGCACTCCCCATTCTACTGCTTTGAAAACAGATTAGAGTCTCCTTAATGGAACCACAGCAAGTTCTGCTCTTCAATACAGTGTCCTTTGTAAAAATAACCTTTCATCCGTTTCTTGCACCTTGTGCCTGATGCCATCTGGCTGTTAACCCTTTACCCAGAGATGGGTGCATTCAACAGTTACGTGCATGCACAGGATCCATTTCCACTCTCACACCCACCCCCACAACAGTGAAGCCAGGGTGACACCTGTAGCTCCTAAAGCACTTTTTAAGCCTCACAATTGACAAAGCTCTGTTCAGAAATGTAAAAAATATCACATCCCTAAGCTTGTGCTCTGCAAATCATACACCTCGCCAACAATATCTC